>QXTE01000028.1:320466-343095 GCA_003942145.1 Platysternon megacephalum | reverse complement strand
GGGAAACCTTGTCCTTGAAGAACACCCTGAAAGGCAGATCTGCCATCAAGGCCCTGATTTCTCTAACTCTTCGAGCTGATGTAATGGCTATTAAAAAGGCCATCTTCATAGACAGATTCATTAAGGAACAGGTCACCTTTGGTTAAAATCGGTGTCTTGTGAGACCTCTGAGATCTAGACTGACCCACTCCCAAACAGGAGTGGTTATTTTTACTTGAGGGAAGAGGTTCCCAAGTCCTTTAATGAACCTTAGCATTATAGAGTAAGAAAACACTGAGAACCCTTCTACTGGAGAAGGGAATGCTGTTAACACAGCCAAATGAACCTTCTTTTCAGCTGTAGCAGGTAAACCAGGATAAGCAAAAATGAAGACGATTCAGGTCTGAGTTCCTGATGCCCCCACCAAAAGCTAAATCTTTTCTACTTCTGAAGGCAAGTACTATGGGTAGATTCTTTCCTGCAGTTTAAGAATACCTGCCATACCTTTCCAGAGCAAGTAGATTCTATACCCACAAACCATCGAGGAGCCATGCCTGGAGGTATAGAACTTCCAGGTTGGGATGACGCATTCAGACAACATCTTGTGAAAGCAGATCACGGATGCATGGAAGATTGTTTCCTGGTCCAATGATCAATCGAAACAGGTATGGGTACAATGCCTGTCTCAGCCATGCTGGGACTAGTAAGCTAACCTTGGCTTTGTCCTGCCTGACCTTGTTCCTCACTCTTAGAATTAGAGGTGTTGAGGAAAATGCATAATACAGGCCCTTCGTCCAAGATAGCAGGGAGGCATTTCCCAGAGGATGGAGATCTACACCTCCTTTTTAACAGAACAGACAATACTTTATGTTTGTGGCAGTGGCAAAGTCGTCCACTTCCAGACATCTCCACATTCAAAATAGGTCATCTAGGATTTGTGGATCCAATTCCCATTTGTAGTCCTGGGAGAAATGCCTACTGATGGCATTATCCGTGGTGTTTTGCACTCTGGAAAAGAGCATTGCTGAAATGTGAATGTGATGAACTGTGTACAAATTCCATAATTTTATTGCTTTAGAGAGGGAGATCTCTTGCTGCCTTGACAGTTGATATAAAAACATGCAGGTTACATTGTCCATCATGATCTCAAGAGACTTTCCTCTAATGAAAGGCAGAAAAAGGAGACAGACATTCCTGGCAGCCCTTAGTTCCAACGGGTGACCATCTGCCCTGGATTGCATAAGCATCAGGATGTGCCACCCCCATCCCAGAAGTGATGCATCCATTGTTAGGGTGACTGTGGGCACTGGCCAGAGAAACGGAATACCAGTATTGATGTTGTGGTGCTCTTTCCACCAGTCAAGGGAATCTTTCACCTGGCACGGAACAGAAACTTGTTCATCTAAGCTGTGTCTGTTTAGTGAGCAGACTATTCTGAGCCACCCATGAAAACAGAGAATGTATAATCTTGTATGGTCTGTGATGAAAGTGCAAGCCATCGCGTGATCCAGGGGCTGGAGGCAGTTCCTCACTAAGGTTTGAAGGCTCACTTGAATAGTTCTGACAAGGTTTAATAGAGTAACAAATCTGTCCATGAGAAGACAGGCTCCGGCAGTCAGCATATCCAAGGATGCCCCTTGGAAGTGTGTTTTCTCTCAGTGTGGACTTCTTGACATTGAGCTGGAGGCCTAAGCATAGAAACAAAAATAGGGCCTTCTGGGTGGCTGACAGCATTTCTTCATAAGAACAACCCTTGAATAGCCAAATGTCAAGGTATGGAAATACGACTATCTCCCGACAAAAGTCAACAGCCACCACTGCCAGAATTTTTTAGAGCACTCCTGGAGCTGAGGAGACTCCGAAAGGAAGCACTTGATATTGGAAGTGATCCTGGCCTATCACAAAACACAAGTATCTTCTGTGAGATGGGTGCATCACAATATGGAAATACGCATTTTGTAGGTCAAGGGCTGAAAACCAATGCTCTGGGTCTAATGAAGGAATTATCACTGCCAGAGTCAGCATCCTAAATTTTTGAGACTTTACAAATTTGTTTAGCAACTTTAGATCTAAAATTGGTCTCCACTTCTTTCTAGAGGGTTCAGTAGGACTTTGGAACCAGAAAAAAAAAAAAAAAAACCTGTATTGGACGGGATCTCTGAGAAGCATGCTATCTACTAAACCAGGACTGCTGAAGCCATGATGCCCTGTGCATATCTACCACTATTGAGACAGAATGAGCCATGCTGTCTGCCACATCTAAGGATACTTGAAGTGATGTCCTAGCTAGTAACTGCCCCTCAGCAATGACAGCCTGACATACCCAGGTAGTACGGAAGCTTGCTCAGAGCCGTATTTAAGAGTTACGGAGTTCCCCAACTCCACTGGTACTGGAGGAATCTGTAGCCTGAACAATAACGGGTAGAGAAGTCAACAATTCCAAGACCATCGACCCAGAGGGAGGAATCAAGGTCTTTTAGGGGCAAACTCTCAGCGAGGTGAGTTGTAGCTCCTCTTCCTCTGACCTTTGGAGGTCTGAAGCCTTTCCTTTTCTAGGGGAGTGCTTAGCTGAAGTTGAGGAGGCAATGGATCTGCCTGGAGAATAATCTACAGACGGGTTCTCGTGACCTGGTTCGGAAACAGTGTGAAGGGAGCACTCCCCATAAGAAGCCCCATCTTGATCTCCCGGTTCTGCCTCGCCCCGGATTTAAGGGCTAAACAGAAGTTACACTTTTGTGGGGTGTGAGACTCTCCCAGGCAGCAAACACACTTGGAGTAGCTGTCATTAACCAGGATGGCCTCCCACCAAGTGAAGCAGCATTTGAAGCCCAGAGAGCCGGACATGCCCGCCTGAGGAAGGCAATCCTTACCAAAAGGAGGAGAGAGGAAAAAAGTATAGTCCTCTCACTAGTAAAACTAAACAACTATACTAAGCTAAACTTACTCTAGAAAATGTTTTATAGACAAGGTATGCTCAAGGTGGACGTGCTAGAGCTCCATCTCAGGAGCCTCAGTGCGGGGCACGAGGATGTCTAGACCACATGTCCGGACTGAATGAATACTGCTAGCAAAATTCTCTGATTGAAGGTGAATAGAGCACATGAGAACCAGAAGTAGAGTACCCACAGGGATATTACTCAAAGAAGAAGTTCAGCCTTTGTTTACTCCTTATTTGGGAAACACTGAGAAAAGAAAGGAAGACTGCAGAAGAGTAAAATCCACAGAGATCGGCAAGCCTGTCTCTCTGCAAAGATGGCCCTCTTTGCACTTAAACTCCATTCACACAGATGGTATTTCAACTACAGCATATAAAATGCAGTGCATGAGTTCTTTCCATGATGATCTCAGAACCAATCAGCCAAAATGCATTTCCACTAAGTTGTCAGCAACCTTAATGGGAAAAGTGAAAAGTTATGACTTCATGTGAAGAGCTATAAAAATCGATACAACCAAAATCAGTAATACCAAGTTAAACATAATTTCACCTATCCTGACATCAAAGAAAATATGAGAACAAAAATTGTAAAGATTACTCCTGATCCTAAAAGGAATAATTCAATTATAATAGATCCAGCCAAACACAAGCACGTTTATGTTAGCATTTTAAAGCTCATCGGTCACTTTTAAAAGCCTCAGAATTCGCCAATTGTTACTATTTTTAACTACAGTTAGAAAAAGTAGTAACTGAACTGTAAGATCTCGCCACAACGGTTGACTTTTAAATTTTTAAACTCGGATGCTGTAAACAAAATAAGAAATCCAGATAAATTTAAAACAGCCATGGAAGTCACACAAGCAGCCAACAAAACTGAGCCAAAGGGGAGGGGGAGGGAGAAGAGTCACAGAGAGGAACTGCTAACAAAAGGATAGCAAAAATGGTTGTTGATATGTCCTGAGTAAGAAGGACCTGAACCAAGCTCTACTGGAGTCCCTGTATTGGTGTCTGTAGACTTCCTCTAATCTGTCCTGCAAGCAGTTAAATCCCCATCTCAGGAGTGATTCAGATGGACTCTCAATGTTGAATAATGACAACCTTGCTATCTTCAACTGATCTGGAAAAATATGAGGGATGGGATTCACTGCTCAACCCTTTAGCTTAGATTAAAGACTATATATAATTGCAAGTGAAGCTGGTGAATAATTTTTATTTTGATTTTGATTTGCTGGTAATTCTGAAAAATAAAAACAGTTTCAGAATTTTTTTTTAAAAATCAAAATGTTGTTAGATTTGGGCCATTTAAAATGGTTAGATTTTGACCCTTTTGATCAATTTTTAATAAAAACTAAAGGAAATTTTGAAACAAATTCTTTCTGAACTGAAAATACCAAAACATTTAGTTTTAAAATGTTAAAAATGAAATGTTTATATTTTGGGGATTTTTTTGGAATTTTTTTAACTTAAACAATGAATTCAACACAAATTAATGAAGTATTTCAGTGTCACCCAATCTTCATTTTTTGCAAATAGTTTCGGTCAAAAAATTTGCTCAGCTCTAACTGTAAGCAAGAAATTGAATCTGTTGGTTTATCAGCAACAAACGCAGGCAATCAGGGTAATAGTCACTTTATTTGTTCAGCATCAGCCTGCTAAGTGTTTACTTATTCCCTCACCCCTTTACCAACTAATTACAAATCTCAGAGTCAGTTTCAAGGGAAACCAACTGGAAGACGACAAGGTGAAGAATCCATAAGTGTCCAAACATCCCTCTATGTAAAGGTATACTACTGCAATATTTTATCTCTTACTGTCTAATCCAGGATAAAGTTATTAGAACAGCAATTCCAAAACTGTGGGTCGCAACCTCAAATGGGATTGCAGCGATTCTTAGTGTGCGGAGCACATCATTCTGCTCCAAGCAGTGTGAACTTGTATATACAATACTAAGCACAACAAGACCTCACATACACACCATACACATAAGGTGCGGAGGACACAATTTTTCCATGCAGCATGACCTCACACATATAGTGCATGCAAGGTCACACTCTGCAGAGGACGCCATTGTGCTCTTCAAAATTGCATCCTCCATGTCACGAGACCTCACTCATATGGCGTGTGTGAGGTCATGTTGTGTGAAGGATGCCATTTTCTCTCTTCATAATAGCATCCTCCATGCTGTCTGGGGTCCCAGCAGGAAATAATTCATTAAAATGAGGTCTTGCTGACAAAAAGTTTGGGAACTGCTGTTCTAATAACTTTATCCTGGTTTAGACAGTAATAGGTAAAATATTGCAGTAGTATACCTTTTTGGATCAGGCCCATGACAGGTAAAAAGAAAATGTAACGTTTAAAAAAAGAACACTGAGACCTATAACTATAGCTATACTTAACACATCGAACAGATTTCTGAAGCAAATCTCATTGCTACCTGTCAATTTTTCAATGAAAACCCTAAAAGCATATACTTACGTTTGACTGCAAATGTTCATTAGTGAGAATTGATAAACAGCTTCAAAGATGGTTTAAACATCTTAATTTCAACACCATTAATTATATCCTCACCTGGAATAAAATAAGGGTCGTTCCCCCGAAGTCAAATGAGATACTCCAATTTATACCAGCTGAGGGCAGTACCTCTAAAACAAGCAGCACTGATGAGAGAGGGCTGAACAAGCAAAAGTCATTTTAGAAAGCCAAAATCTAACAGTTACAGTAAGACTGTTATACAGTGTCATTGTTATACATGGTCAAATCAAGGCCACTTGGGGCAAATGAAAAGCCCCAGATAGCTCATTTAATTTGATGTTTTTCATATGACATCACATGACTGGCAAGTGTGAGGCAGCATCTTTTTCTAACAGATTTGCAAGAGTATTAAACAAATTAAAGATGTGAAGCCTCATCAAACTACTCTGAAACACCAAAAACTAAACTGGCAGAGTGCTGCTGCAATGAACGGCCTTGTAGTTAAGGTTATGAAAATTATTTCTGAATCCATGAGAAGGGAAAACCAAGCTGGACAAAAACAGCAAAATGCAGAGTTTATATCTATAAACGTGTCTTGCAACATTATCCCCAAACTGAGTCAAGAGGCAAAGGGCAGGGCCTACAGCTACTGCACAGAACCGGGTTCAAATAGAAAATGACACATCTTTACCTGTGGGCCTCATCTGGTATGGAAATAAGAACTGCCATACCATATCAGACCAGTGAAATAACGAATCCAGTACTCACTCTCCAACAGTGGCCAGTATCACATGGTTCACAGGAAGATACAAGAAAGTCCATACTAGACATTTATGGAATATGATCCATACATTCGCTTGCATATGTCCTACTCCTCTTATGTTTTTCAAACATGATGCAGTGAAGCCTATACAAAGGACTGCCTTCTAATAGGAATTTCCTCTCAGTTAACTCCTTCAGAGTGCAATTTAATTTGAGCTTTTATTACAGAACAGCTTTACAAGGAAACCAGTACATTCTGGTCCCCAGAGGACCACTTAAAACCACTTTTACTGTGTAACAGTATTCCTAAAGAGGAGACCAAAACGAGACTTAACAATTCTATCCTTGTGTGCACTAGTTAACTCATTTTGATATTTTTACGTATGTACAAAATGGAGTCTCACTCAAAACCAAATAAAGCATCTTTTATTGCAGAGTTCCATGTATTTTACAATATATTGATGTGCAAGAAAAATGTATAACTTTTGTGTTCTATGCAAGTGTTGCCTATTTTATTGTCAAATATGCAGTTTATTCAAAATATACCAAAAATTGAAATACTTGCAAACTATTACATGATAAGTCTTTACACACACAATAAGTTGGAAAATAGTAGTCTGCAAAAGAATCTTCCAACAATAAATTATCAGAAGATACAGACATTTAGTTATATCAGTAATAAATGAACTACAGAGGAATGAGTATTTGCCGACATAACAGGAATATGACACTGACGCTAGCAGACCAGGAGCCAGTGCATGCCGAAGGTAGGCCAATTCACTTGTGTATTAGTATAGATCAAAATGATTGTTAAATGTATAAGAGTGTATTTTGTGTTAAAAACTTCCTGAAAACTAATAGGATGTTACTTGCATTGTTTTTAATTATCTGTAGAAGCAAACATTTACACTGTGTATACCTCTGTAACTAAATAACCTATCAAAGGAGAAAGAAGCCTTGTAGAATGCAAATGAAGAACTGTAAGAGAAAAGAGCTAATTTCAAACAAGTGGTCATTGTGTGGGATGATCAGAGGTCAAAGACTCAAAATGCATTCCTCACTCTCCGTCTTCAAAGGAAAAGCCCACATGGGTAGTCACTCTGTGAGCTTCTTTTCTGTGACAAGAAGCTATAAGTATGGATTCAGGGGGAAAACCTTCTATTTGGACTCTTACAGGGAAGTGTACCAGATGCAAAGCAAAGATCCCCAGAGACAAACTGGTACCCTGAAAAGACTTTTGGGAAACTGGCAGTTTATTACATCACTGACACCATTTTGAATTACAAACTGTGACTCACCTGTGTATGTATGCATTTTACCTGCTTTCACCTTTCAATAACTCTCATTTCCTTTCCTGAGCTAATAAACCTTTCATTAGTTTTTACTATATAATTGGCTACTAGCGTGGTCCTTGGTATAAGATCTAGAGTACCAACTGATCTGTGATAAGTGACTAGTCTTTTGGGACTGGGAGCAACCTGACATGGTTTGTTTTTTTTTTATTTAAGAGACCTATTATCAAGAAGTCCAGTTTCTCTGGGTGGCAAGATAGAGTGGAGAGTCTAAGGGGACTGTTTGTGACTCCACGGTAAGACTGGTATAGTGATCCAGGAGTTCACATTTGTTACTGGCTTGGTGAAATCTAATGATAGAACACAGCACCAGCTTGGAGTGTCTGCCCTGTTTTCTGACCGTCTACCCTGAAGTAGGCATTCACAGTTGTGAGCCACTCCAGATAGTGCGACAGACACTAGATACTTAAAATAGATTATTCCTCATTTGTATTGCAATACCCCAAACACCCCAATCAGAATTGCTGTTAGATGCTATATAAAAGCATAAGAGGTGCCCTGAAGAGTTACCAATTTAAGATTTAACAAGTGTGCGTAATGCAAAACAGGAGTGAAAATGAGTGGCAGAATGATTGGACATTTGTTCACCTTTTCCTAAAGAAAATGATGTAAAAAGTTATGAAATTAAACCAAGTCCAGTACTAACAGAAATGCAATTCGAGACATTCTAAGGACTGAATCCTGTTACACCACTATTCTAAATCCTTGGATTTAATTTTCACAACGAAGATAAATATTGCCCATATCTTTTTCAGCTACCATTATTTTTTAAAATGTACTGGTACATATTGGGGAAAAGTATGCAACCATTAGCTGGTAGTCTTTAAGTTGAGTACAAATCATTTAACAACAAGAATTCAAAACAGAATCCATTGCCAGATATACAGCTGTATCTAGTATCAAATCTTTCTATTTACCAGGGAAGGAAATGTGTCTCTTTTACAGGATCTCTGCTTATATGTTCAGCCTACTGAACTTACATTCATCTTTAATTAGCAGATGACTAAATTATTCATAGCATCTGTCTATGAAAGGGGAACAGAGAAGTTGAATTAACAGGGTGCTAGTGGCTGCTGTTGCCTGGAGAAGAGAATGTGTTCCATCGTTAATATTTATGTAACTGAAAAAGTTGGCAAGGATTTTTAATGAGTCTTTGATGAAGACAAGATCAAAGTTTTACAGAGGTTTGTCCAGAAGAGTCTCATTGCTACTACTCTTCAGAAAACAGTAACTTAAAATAATTAGCCCCTAATTATTACTACTTAATCTACTTAAATGTGAGGGATGCAAAGAAAACCATCAAAATTCCTTCAATGTTAGCAACATGTTGAGCAAGTGAATGTAAGTGTTTTTCTATTTATATGTTTTGTATCTTTGCAATCAATATTGCTGTACATTGACCATATTCACTGTAATATTAACTGAGTCACTAATAGATACAGGTACTGAACAGCAATCATGAACAATGCTTCCTGTTCATCATTGTAAGGTGCTTGGAATCTAGAGATGCAAAGTGCTATTTCCTTATATATGGTAAAGCATCATCTGCTTTTTAGAGATGGGGAAAATCAATTAGAGAGAGAGGTTAAAGGTGACCTACAAAAGATTTTTTTAAAGCTAGGTTTGTGCATCTTTATACTAGATGAAGGGCTGAATGTTATTTTTCTATCCTTTAAAAAAAAAACAAAAAAAACCACACACACACCTTAGAAATATCAGGAGTGTTCAGCTTAGTTTTTACTGATCTTCTGGAAGGCTTCTAGGACATGAAAGTGATGTAAATCTTCAAATGAAGGAGTCAGGGTGCTGAACCTTTAATAAAAGGGCTTCCTTATTTGAAATCTTAGTCGCTGCAGTAAAGTATTTGTTAACAAACATCAGAGTTTTAACCATTCTCTCTCAAAATCCCTTCTCTTAGCAGCTCTACTTTCGTTCCCTTGGCTCATGATGTCACTCTATCTCTAGTACTCTACTAAGAGTCAAGGTACCTTCATGACTAGGTAAGGATTAAAATCCTAAAGGAAAAACAAGAACTTGTAAAAACAACAAGAAACACCTTGCAGGAATTTTTTTTATACACAACTTAAAGGATCATAAAGAAACAAAAACATGTATACCATAAAGCATCAGAAAAGGTCAAAAGCCCAATTTCTTTTCCTTTTGTAGATCATCTCACCTGCCAAAGTCACACAGCAAGAAAAGGCAGAGCTGGTAACAGAAGCCAGGTAGTGTGTGGCTCACAGTCTGGTACCCTTTCCAATGGACCACACTGGTTCCAGCAACAAGGACAGCAAAGGCTTGCTTATAAAGAGTCCCATTTGAACAATTACACTTTATTTACATCTGGGTTTTGGTCTTATATTTCATCAAGATGTTTAATATTAAGAATATTTTCATATCTAACCTGCCTTAGAACAAAGCATTTGCTGCATTAAATGCTGTAGTTTCTCCCTAGAAGCAAAAAGTGTGCGTAATGCAAAAAGCAAGGTGGCACAGGAAATGTCTAAGCATATTGCCTTGATTTTCTATCATATTCTATATTAAGCCAATACTTTTGAATCAAAGCTTTGCTTGAAGAAACCATCCAGTACAGATTCTAGAACAAATAGTGATACTGAATTAATTAGTACCATACTTCTATATATGGGTGTAAGTAGAGACAAATAAGGCTCAAACTGCTTCTAGACAAGTATTGTACAAACTGCAGCATCAAAAAGCTGAATGAATGCCAATTAATTAAAAATTCAAAGAAAGTAGTCCTCCAAACTTTAGATAATTTTAGTACTGATTTACAGTAGTAGATAAAATATTACCCAAAATGATGGCAATGATGCAACTAAATTCACAAAATACTTCTTGAAAGGCAAAATGAGATCAAAATTACAGGTAAGACATCTGTAATGGGGTGGAACTCACCTCACTCGAGCACCCCCTTGTTCGGGTATGTGCCTGCACCTCTCTCAGTCTGTGGTGATTCCTGTCAGTGGTTTCTCAGGTGATCTCGGTGATTTGGCCCTCTGGCCAAGGCAATACACAGACTGTGGGCTTTCAACAAAACAAAACCATTTACGGGATAAACAGTTCAACAATAAAGTCTCAATCTGCAGTCTTTAAACAGTCCCAGCCCTGGTATTGAGCCATACCCTCAAGGCTTCCTCCCTGGAGGCAATGGTTTTGCCCTTTCTGGGCCCTTTTGGCCCCAGCTCTCCATTTGGGCCACTAAGTATCTCTATCCCTTCTGGGGGTGTATTAAAGTCCAATACAGTTCAATGTTTAGTAAATTGCTGACCCTCTTCAGGGCCTTCAGTCCCCTCTCTGGAATTAGGTTCAACTCCCGCCTCAGGGAGTATGCCACTCCACCTGTGGCTGGTGAAGAGGGGACCCAGGCCCGCCCACTACTCCAGGTTCCAGCCCAGGAATCTATGAATAGCAGCCACATGCTGCTGTGTTTCCTTTCAACTTCTCACAATGCTGCTATGATTCCCTAGGCTACTTCCCCACGGCCCCTTCACCTTCGTGAATGCTTCACCCTTACTGTAGAGTTGAAGTCTTGTACTCAGTCCCAGCAGCCACCCAGGAGCTCTCTCTTGCTGCCCTGGTCCCTGACAGCACTCAGCTGTCCATGGTACTACAGCTCTCTTGGGCGAGCCAGGAGCACCATCTGCATTCCTTTGGCTCCAGCACGGAACTACTCTGCTCTGAACTGCAGCTCCCTTTATATGGGTCTGCAGCCTCTCTCTGATTGGCTGCTCCCTGCAGCCTTTCCCTGATTGGCTGCCTCCTGTGCGGTCTCTCTAGGCCACTTGGAGGATTTAGCTCCACTCCCTGATACACCCCGTCACAACATCTACCTAGAACAGTGGATCCAAGTAAGGAGAAATCAAATTTACAGCTAAGAAAACTAATTTTGCCTTTTTCTTGCATTAGATTCACTCAAATATAATTCCCACTAAAGTAACACACCAGATTTCCTTGTAAACAACTCATACTGAAAGATAGAATAATCAATGCCAATTCCACTCTCAACCAATTTATTAAATGGCATTTAATATTCTACCCAAACAATTTATTCTAAACTCTAAATAAATGTATTGTTCCTTTTTTCTACTGCAGCATTAGAGGCACTTGGCAAAAATAGTCACATACTACATAAAGTTTCTTTGCCATTTCTCTTAATTATGTCATTGAAGCCTCTCCAACTTCTACCACAAGGCCAACAAAAACACTATTCCTTTTCTCCCTCGTAACAATTACACCTCTACCCCAATATAACACTGTCCTTGGGAGCCAAAAAATCTTACCGCGTTATAGGTGAAACCGCGTTATATTGAACTTGCTTTGATCTGCCAGAGTGCGCAGTCCCGACCCCCCCGGAGCACTGCTTTACCACGTTATATCCGAATTCGTGTTATATCGGGGTAGAGGTGTATTAAACATTTTGGATTTAGAAAGTCTTAGGCCAATATTTCAAATCTGGATGCCTAAGCTTATATTCCTAGATCCATATTTAGACACTAAGATAAATGTCGCCTGATTTTTCAGAAGTGTGTCATAAGTCATAATGACATCCGTGGGTGCAGTGTGCACACAGCATGTCTGAAGATTAAGCAACTTCTATTTTAGCGCCTTTAAGATTTAGTAGTCTACCCTTAGGCACCAATGGTTTTCAAACACTGGCTTTAATGTTCACAAAATAGGGCTGTTCAAGTCTCAGAGCTGTAATTTTGATGGTGGCTCATAAAGATTATGGATTCTGTAGTTACTTGACAAGCTGGTTCCTTAAATCACAGGACCGTTAAACTTTGTATTGGCAACCATTCTTAATACTCAACTAATGGCTTTAACCCTTATGTACAATCTAAGTGACCTTAGAAAGAACATCTACAGCTTACTTGCAACTTCTTCTTTCGTATAGCTGGTATAGAGCAGCAATTACAATTTCACCTGAAGTTGATCAAGCCAGATGGCTATATCAGGAGTGGAAAAACGTATAGCAGTGATGCCTCTTTCATATTTATAAATTGGCAATAGGTGGTGATATGTCTGATGGTCTGTCATGGAGAGCCACACGCGCACGCCGGGGAGTCCTTGGTTTTCTCTTTGTGCATTAGATGTCTGCTTCTACCATGGTTGGTTCAGAGTTGACCAAGATGTCCATGGAAGGTCGAACCCAGGAACCTTCTGAGTAGGATCCGGCACAAGATGCTTATTTTTTAAAACTTGTTTAGCCCATTCTGCTTTCCAAGCCTCCTTCTGATCATAGCCTGATTGGATGAGGCTAAGTGAATGTTCCCAGAAAGGCTTGTGGGACTTAAGACGCTGGGGGGGAGGGAGGGCACTGTCAAGGTCTTGGTGGATAGGAAGACATCTGTTTTCCTGGATTCGCTGAGCTTCACCGAGTGTTGCAGCAGTTTGGCGGGGGAGCAATGTCAGACAAAACAGGTAGCCATGGTGTTGGAGTCAATTTACTACTACATTTTTACTAGAGAAAGCTACTTTCAGTGTGTTTTTGGCACTCCTATTATCGAGATGAAATGCACTTGCCGCTTACTATTATTTTTCCAGGGTTTGGTTTGAGTCTCCATTTCCAGAAGTATTGTTCTATAATTCAGAGGTCCTCAGTTACAGCCTTTTCATAGAATCATAGAAGATTAGGGTTGGAAGAGACCTCAGATCATCTAGTCCAACCCCCTGCTCAAAGCAGGACCACCCCCAACTAAATCATCCCAGCCAGGGCTTTGTCAAGCCAGGCCTTAAAAACATCTAAGGATGGAGGTTCCACCACCTCCCTAGTTAACCCATTCCAATGCTTCACCACCCTTCTAGTGTCATGGAGGTTTGGTGGTTGGATTGTCATAGCAAGATCCTCTGCATATCCAAATTTTTGTGATTTAGTTGGAGGCATGTCACTTATGTAAATATTAAAAAGGGTTGGCCTGAGTACAGAACCTTGTGGTAGCCCATTGTTTATGGTATGGGGTGAGCTGGTCTTATAACCCAAGTAAACCCATAGGAGTCTGTTACTCAGCATGGTCCACAGCAGGCGAACTGTTTGGTAGCAAGGTATAATTTTTGCAAGTTTCAGCATCAGGGCCTTAATCCATACAGTATCATACGCAGATGACAGGTTGACAAATACTACACCAGTCTTTAGTTTTTTCTGATAGCCAGCCTCAGTGTGAGTTGTGAGTGCCAGAACTTGGTCGCAATAACTATGTTTTGGTCGGAAGCCTGCCTGTTTGACAGGGATAATTGACTCAGTAAAAGGGTGTTCTTCTTTTGAGGATGATACGTTCAAGAAGTTTATAGGTCATGCATAGTAGAGAAATCGGCCTATAGCTTCCCACTTCATCAGTGGGCTTCCCAGGCTTTGGAATGGCAATTACCATTGCCTCACGCCATATTTCAGGGATCAGTACTGTCCTTAAGGAAGCGGAATAAAATGTTGCTAGCCATTGGATTCCTTTGGGGCCGAGATGGTAGAAGAATTCTGACAGAATACCGTCAGGGCCTGCAGACTTCCATTTTCATTCCTAAAACCATGCACGGATACACAATTAAAATCCATGGACAGGAGTCACACACTGCTGCGTGGACAAGACTCCTGTCCGGGAGCACGCAAGTGGCTTGCACATACCAGCGTGACCAGAAACAGCTGCTGGTGAGCCTGGTGCCCACACCAGTGAGTAGGGCTGGGGGCGGCACAATCACACCAGAGGAGTTGCCTGGGCTGGGCGCTGGCTCCTGAGAGCAGCAGCCCATGGGCTTTTGCAGTGTATTGCCAGAGGAACTCCTGTGTCTCTTTCGTTCAGCCGGGAGTATGCTTTTTCTGAAAGCCTCAGGGAATGTTCTTCTTTCCTACTACTTTCAGGAGCCCTGCAAACTGTTGATAGCATTCTGGTCTCACCAGAACCCTTGCAACAGTTTTCTCAAGAATCTGTAGGCATCCCAATCAGCTTTAGCAAAATTCCATCATGCTACCTGTTTCGGAAAAAACACAAGAATTTCTATGCCTGTGTTGGCTATTCAGAAATGATGGTAGTACTTCACGTGATGCAATGAGAGTGTTTCGTGTCTAAAGACAAAAGTGGAATGTTAGGTCTGGATTGTACCCACATTACCAGTGGCTTGAATGGAATATTGATCATAGTTTTAGTTTGTAGATTAATTGTAAGTCTTGTGCAGCTATCTAGACCATGAGATCATAGAATCATAGAATATCAGGGTTGGAAGGGACCTCAGGAGGTCATCTAGTCCAACCCCCTGCTCAAAACAGGACCAATTCCCAACTAAATCATCCCAGCCAGGGCTTTGTCAAGCCTGACTTTAAAAACCTCTAAGGAAGGAGATTCCACCACCTCCTTAGGTAACCCATTCCAGTTCTTCACCACCCTCCTAGTGAAAAAGTTTTTCCTAATATCCAACCTAAACCTCCCCCACTGCAACTTGAGACCATTACTCCTTGTTCTTTGCCATCAGTTTCATTTGTTTTATAGCTCCACATAGTGTGGTGACTATTAAAATCACCTGCATAGATGCATGGAATAGGAGTGCTGGGTAGCCCTGGTTTTGGCCATCTTGTGCTAGGGGCTTTATAGATGTTGGTAATGTGGAGCTCCCCTACTTTGATGATTGTGGTAAACGTGGTCTCTTCAGTTGGTGGAATAACATTAAAATCACAGGTGTCCTTGATGTATATTGCCAAGCCATATTTCGGATGATAATGGCTAGTCATTAGGTTGTATCCGTAGGTACGGTAGTGCCTAGCCTGTTGGTCACTGCTAACATGGGTCTCTTGCAACATGAGGATGTCAATATTGTGAGTCTTCAGCAGGCTTCCAAGAAACTCACATTTTGCCCATGAGACTCCTTCAACATTAAGTTGCAGGATTCTTGGTCCAGGGTCTATTTGACACATTGTCTGGCCCTAAGGAAGAACTTTAGGATTTGTTGAGTTGTGATAATCACTGAGCCATTGTTTGGTTGCTGAGTTGATGGCATTTGTTGTGAAAACAAAGGACTTAAAAAAAAATTAAAATAAACTTGGTAGACCTTAACTTTCAACTCAAAAATATGAACAGACTCAAAACAGCTTTTGAAGGTCATCAAGATACTGGCATTTGCTCATTAAAAAGTCAACTGAACAGTAGATTTAAGTATTTCTAATTGAATGATGTGTTTGCAAATGAACAATTTTTACCTTTTACCTGGCAGGACACTTGTCTGAAGGACTGAGTAACATAGGTACTCCTATACTGGTTAGTGGCCCATCTAGTCTGGCATTCTTTCTCAGACAGTGGCTTGTACCAGATGTTTCAGAAGAAGGTTCAAGACATTTGTGGCAGATAGCTATGGAATACCCTGCCCAAGAAGCTTCTTCATAATCCCAGTAACTTTTAGTATGGAAACTTATGAATCCCCATCTTTTGCTATAATTAAAATTGACTATATACTCCAACTTTTTGTTTTCTGAGGCATGGTCTACAGTTTTTGAGCTAGTATAGCTGTTTTGGTTAGAGTTGAGTGTAATGATTTTTTTTTTTTTTAACTTAGTTGTACCAGTACAATCCCTACTGTGGAGACAGTTATGCAGGTATGTAAATGCCTTGTAACAGACAGTATTGGCTCATTCTCCTTCCCATATGGGAGTAAGCTATACTGCTTGTAACTGCATCCACACTAGGGGCTGTACCAGTTTAACTTTACTGACGTAGTTAAAAAGATACCATTTATGTGTTTAAACAAGCCCTTAGCCAGTTTCTAATCCATGACATTACCTCTCACCCGATAGCTACTTAATTTCCTTGTTAGCATCTGAGGTATTTTAACAAAAGCTTTTGAAAATGCCAGTAAATGTCATCTCGTTCTCCTTTATACACTGTTT
Organism: Platysternon megacephalum; assembly: GCA_003942145.1. Lineage (NCBI taxonomy): Eukaryota > Metazoa > Chordata > Testudines > Platysternidae > Platysternon > Platysternon megacephalum. The sequence continues at coordinate 326,711 of QXTE01000028.1, read as the reverse complement.
TGTGAATATGCTCAAAAAATTCTAATCAGTAAGTGACATGATTTTCTTTTGCAGAAGCTGTGTTGGTTTACCCCATCATCATGTTTAATCAAGGAGTTTTACCATTCAATTTTTTAATGTCAGCCACTTTTCCTGGTGCACAGACTCACTAATTTGCCATTCCCTACTACCTTTGGAGAGTGATAAAAAGCACTTGCTACCATACAGTCCTGTAGTATAGTCAACAGTTTTAATGACATGGCATGTTACCGGCTGCTCGGACACTTCATTCCTAAATCCCTTCAAAACTCTGATATATATCATCCAATTCTAGTTATTTGGTACAATTTTTTGATTTGTTCAAGTACCTCCACTTTCGACAACATCATTTGTTATTATCTGAAGAGGATAGCTTATTACCATAATCTCTATGGTGATGACTAATGCAAAGAAATCATTTTCCGCAATGTCCTTATCCTTCTCAGTTGCTCCCCTACGTCCCCCATAGTCAAGCAGATCCACTAATTCGAGGCTTCCTGCTTTCAATTAATTTAAAATTACTGTTATTTGTTTATGTCTTTAGCTATTTTCTATTTAAATTCCATCTTAACCTTCCTAATTTCCATTTTACATTAGAAGTTAAAGTTAAAATGTTAGTGAAGGCTTCTCAAAAAGGGTTTTGTTAGGTCTCATTTCTATCATAGGAAGACTGTAGTGGTAGTCTACATTTTCTGATTTTTTCTTCATCTTATTTTAAATTAATACTCAATACAGCAGGCAGCATAGGAAATGCATATGACAAGGGCTAGTTGTCTCCTTCATCTTTCTAATAGGGAAAACAGTTGTCAAAGCACCTCATATGCTGCCCTGGCAGGACTTTGAGCACTGAAAAGTTAGTCATAACATTCTGAAGCCCTCAGAAAGCTGCACTATTATTATGAATTATTGCAATATAATAAGGTGACTCAAACAAGCTTTAACCACTAAAATATCTTAGTTTGACTTTTAATGGTGTCGTGTTTCATGATCAATGAACTACATGTGAAACTGCCTGAGAGAAAATGAGTTTGAGCTCAAAAGATGCCATTCTACACACAAAATTAATATACTGAATTCTCAATAAAGAAATCATTCTGGTTAAAAAGTATTGCCTACTTATAATTGAGACTATTGCCCAAGTGACTATTTTCAGTTATGAGAGTCACAAGACAATGAGCACACTAAAATATACTCGCCTCACTAAGCCACTTACATAGGCCAGTCAAATATTGCTTTTTTTTAATAACACAGGACAGCTCCAACTGAATAATTAATGAACTTGTAAGTCTTGCCTCACAGATCATGCTATATAAGGAAACATTTTAAAAGGTGAAAACTGCAAATGACTCCATGAACTGAAAAACTAGTTAAACATTCACAACTTTGAAACACTCAATTTGATCCTCAGAGCAAAAGAGCACCCTTAATAGTGAGAGGGGATGTAAGTTTCAGAGGTCCATGGAGGCACAAGCCTATACATTTGATTTTAAAAGACTTGATTAAATCAGATCTTGAGTTTAGCCAGTATTTCACTATTATCTTATGTAATATTTTTGCTATACACCATTTCAAAAAATACTACAATATTTCCAAATTACTACTGAATTTTGCACCAAATAACTTTTCATTTACAATATGAGGTCCACTTTTACCACAGCAACTAATGATGAGAAAGCACACCTACAGAATTCCAAAGAAATAGTGGTTATTTAACCACTCCAAGTTTGGGTTTAGGAATCTTATTATTTGTATTGCTTTATCTCTTCATTTTCAGTTGAACCATACCTACCTTGTGCCCCATCACCTGGAGAGAAGTGGGAGGCAGTTTGGGACTGTGAAATAAGCACATGGTTGTAGCAGAAACACCCATCTTATTAGCAGTGAAATGGTTAACAATGTTGCTATGTAAACTGTCATTGTTATGGTTCAGATTTAATACTCCATTTAAATGACTGGAGCAGTTCACACATCAGCTTTTTTTTCCAAGCTGTCTAGAGACTCATGAAGATACCACATCAGTTTAAATTGGGCTCTCTCATTTTCAAGGTGCGTTGTAACTATAAGGGCTAGAAACGTATAGAAACTCTGCCCTAACAAGTTGAGACTTGTAAAAATAATTCGTATTTTAACATAAAAGCTAGAGTAAAAAAAAAAAAATCAGTAATTTTCCTCTGAATTACAGAGAAACTGAAAATTTCTACTTAACTTCACTGAAACACTTAACATTTACTAATCTGTAGCAAATTGTGACTAGTTAGAAAGTTTGTCCCGAATTACTGTATCTTCCTAATCCACCTCTTTCCAATACAGATTTTGGTAGGTACTATCTTATATATAGGTATATAACTAAAAGTACACTATGTCGTGCATGAAGATCTCCAGTCTTAAGGCCACTGCAGACAAGCAGTGCTGAATTAGTTCTCTGATTTGTCGAATATACAGATCAAAGGTCTAAGCATCTTTTTAAAAAACTGATGCAGCAGTTATACAATTTCTTCTCTGTGTACAAGAGGGTGTCCCTATGAGGAACAGTGACAGAAAGTGTAATTTCATGTGGCTTTCCTTGAAAGATCTGGAAAGTAGGCTGCTGCCAAAGTTCTCCAATAAGAGAATTAATGTTTTCTATTTCATCAAAAACAGTTGAAGATGACAACTCCAATGAACATGACAGGACTTTGACAGCTGCAGAAAGGGCCTCTAGTGGGATGTCAGAGAAGTGACTCTTTAGACAGGAAGTCATTTAAATCTGGAAATTGACAACCAGTCATGAAGGCTCAAAGTTTAAGTCCAGTTCATAATGTTTTCACCTCTGGCTTCGAGACATATGCTTTCTTTTGGGCACTGACAGCTTGAGATTCCCCCTGAGGAAGAGGGAATTAAGATATAAGGAATCCAGCTTAGATGCACGAGAAATCTCCAACTTACATGGGAATGGTCTGCCCCACACACAAGCCCACATAAAAAAAAAATCCAGCTTCCTTTATACTGAAATTCAGCTTTTAAAATATGATGAAATACTTTGCATTTTAGGCATATGCCTTGATAAGAACCTCACCGTCTATTTTGCTAATGACATAGCACTAGTTATCAAATCAATGAACAACCCAGTCGCGGTACTTAAAGCCCTGGAAAGCTCAGCATCAAAAGTCAGCCTAAAAGTTAATTGGGGTAAAACCAAAACTCTTCCAGTCAGTGATTTCAAACACACGGAGGGCTCTAGCATCTTAGCAGGCAACCACCCAGTCAAGATTGGTGGTGAATCCACCTGCTTCAGATCTGTTGTCGATAACAACAACAGCATCAAGAAAGAACTTGAAGCCCGTAGTGCAAAAGCATCGTCAGTAATGGGGCACCTCATCAATAATGTCTTTTGCAAACTGAACAGTCTGATAAGTAGAGAGAGAAACTACGGATATACAATGGTGGTCAGTATTCTGATCTATGGAACATGGCCACTCACTGTCAAGATTGAAAAGATGTTGGACACCATTCCGATGAAGCATCAGCAAATGAACAAAAACATCAAAACAGTATGAATTCAAGTATAGATCTATTTTCTAACTTAACTGGTCCTGTGCTTTCAAATGGTTGCCCTACGCTCTCCAAGGTGGCATCGTCATATACACCAAACACCTACCAACTTCCCTGCAAAAATCACTTTTGACTTCGACCCAATAAAAGCAGGATGGGGAAAAAAATCCAGAAGACCTAAAACACAAAGGTTGGATGGAGCCACACACCGGTCCCTCACAGGCCTCTAATCCCGTAATATACCGGATTTGGCTAGGGACACAATATCATGGAAGCACATCATGCATTTAGTGGCCTCTATGCTGTCCAAAAGCATGAGAACAAACCTAATCTAACCTTTGGCCAATAGGCCTCTTCTATCTGGGGGGAAATTTACAAAACACAGTTGTATTGATGTCAGAATAATGGCAGCCATTGTGTACACAAAGTTCTAGCAGCCAGAGCCATTTTTACCTCCATTTTAATTGAAGTTGCTCAGAAGGAAGAGTAATAGAAAAGGTAATAAAAAGTGATCCAAGTCAACAGAGTTGTCAGGCGAACCAATGAGAATTTTTGGTAAGGTTTTCCTGTGCAGGCAGCCGCTTCACAGTGCTTTCCATTTGAGGATCTCCTAGTGTTAATATAAAAACATTAGTTAACTTAGCCTTTCCATTGATTTCTGTGAGCACTGGATCGGGCCTTATATGAGGTTAACACTTTTTCTATCTTAGGTACTTATATGGCCCCCATTACTATGTATCTGAGAGTCTCACACACTCTTTAACGTATTTGTCTGCACAACAACCCTGTGAGATGTGTAAGAGCTATTATTCCCATTTCACAGATGGGGAACAGAAAGATAGAGAATAAAGTGGCTTGCTCAGGGTCACACAGGAAGTCTGTGGTGGAATAGGATCTGACCCTGGGTCTCCCAAATCCCAGGCTACAACTCTAATTTCTCTCTCTCAGATTTCAGGAAAAATGGTCCACTGGTTCAAGTGCTGTTATGGTCAGAAATAATTCTTAATCAAGAAGCTCACTGTGTATATTGTGTCATATCTGCTTCCATTACTGGCCTAAAAAACCCTAACATTTTGTATGATAACACTGCAGAATCAATACAGCTATGGGACTTTTCTGGCTAGCAAATCACCAACATTATTAAACTCCGATGATGAGAACAAATACAGCTTGACTTTCAAATCCCAGGTTGAGTTCACAAGAGTAGCAGTTAAAAGCCATTTTGTTTGTAAGAAAGTAAAATATGCACAAATGTTTCCCCGCAATGCCAATTTAGCATCACTTTCAGAGTAGAATCACTCTTTAATCTAGCTGTTCATACTGTTTTGTGCCCATTCCGAACACGGAATGATTTATATCTTCAGTTACCTCATTCCCCCCTTTTAGTAACAACTGAATTAACTATTCCTAGAAATATAAAAGCAGCAGATATTTGCAACTGGAAAGGGATATCTACTAACCAAACCAAAATGGTGGCTCTCAACCCCTGCTCCTAGGTAGCCAGAATCTAGCTGGTGCCTCCTTCCATTTACCAATACAGGAGGGGCAGAGTGGCCATGACTCCATCAGTGATTCGTAGCCCATGGTTGAAAACTCATTTTAGAGCAATTATTTCAGGCTGCAGATTTTGGCAGGCATCATATTGGTTTGTGTGATTTTCGTATTTTTTAAGTTCTCTCCATAACCATAAAGGTTAGAAACTTTAGAAGGTCCATGCTGTCACACAGGTATGATGTATAATTTGTAAAGTTGTGTGTAAAAAAGCCAAAAATGGGGGCTCTTGGTTCCATGTGCTGTGCTGTAGTGAGAAATATTGCTGTTTGTACATATTCCCCTAAATTTGTGCACGGAGCCATCCCCCAGCTGGAGGTATAACCACCTCTTTTTTACCCCTTGTAGCTGTTACTCCCACCTTCTCTGATCAACTGTCACATTCCAACTGCCACAGAACCTTTGGACTCCAACATTCCATCTGGTTCTCAGTGGCCCAGTGATGATTGAACCGGGTGATATTCTAAACCAGGGGTCGGCAACCTATGGCACGCATGCCAAAGACGGCACGCGAGCCGATTTTTAATGGCACGCGCAGCAGCGTGCCATTAAAAATCCTATCCTGCCCAGCCCGGCCCGCTCTTCTCCACCCCCCTCCCCACGTGGGAAGGGGGAAGAAGCTGGGTCCTGCCGGCTCCCCTGCCTCTTCCGGCAGTGTGCTGGGTTCCTGCCACTCCTCCGGCTCTCCGTCCCTCCCTCCCTGCGGACGATCAGCTGATGGCCCTTCCGAGGGAGGGGGTCAGGAAGGAGCAGAGTCAGCCTGCTCTGCTCCCATCGGAGGCCGAGAAGAGGCGGGGACAGGGCCTTGGGGAAGGGGGGTGGGGGTGGAATGGAGGCATATCCCCTCCAGCCCCCTGCCCTGACCCCCCCCCACACCCCCTCTGCCCTGACACCCCCTCACACACACCCAGCCCCCTGCCCTGAGCCCCGCACAAACCCCAGACCCATCCCGAGAGCCCCCCCTCACACACACCCAGCCCTCTGCCTTGAGCCCTGCGCCCCGCACAACCCCCAGGCCCATCCCCTGAGCCCCCCCTCACACATACCCAGCCCTCTGCCTTGAGCCCTGTGCCCCGCACACACCCCTGGCCCCTGCCCTGAGCCCTGCACACCCCCTAGGTCCCTGCCTTGAGCCCTGTACCCCC
>QXTE01000028.1:260712-319329 GCA_003942145.1 Platysternon megacephalum | reverse complement strand
CCCCCCCACATCCTGACTCTTGCACCCCCCACATCCCCATCCCCACCCTGAGCACCAAATGGGAGCTCCTGCACGCTCACACACACACACACATTCCCACCTGCACCCCTCGCACCAAATGGGAGCTGCCCAGGTAAGTGCCCCACACCCAAACCTCCTGCCCCAACCCTGAGCCCCCTCCCTCATTCTAGCTCCTGGCCAGATCCTACACCCCAACCCCCAGCCTGCTCCTTCACCCCCAGCCCTGTGCTCAGTGCACTCCCACCCTCAGCTCAGTGCAGAGAGAGGAAGAGAATGGGCCAGAACCAGGGAGAAGGTAGGTCCCCACTATATGTGGGCAGGGCTGGGACCCCAGACCGGCAGCGGGATCCCGGCTGGCAGGAGTCGGCGGATGGAACCCCTGAGCGGCAGCAGGCTGAGACGCTCAGCCCACTGCCGGTCTGGGGTCCTGGCCGCCGGCCCTGCACAGCCCACTGCCGGTCTGGGGTTCTGGCTGCCGGTCTGGGGTTCTGGCTGCCAGACCCTTGCCAGCCGGGGTCCCGGCTGCAGGCCCCGCTCAGCCCGCTGCCAGCCTAGGTGAACAGAACCCCAGACCAGCAGCGGGCTGAGCGGGCTGGCGGCATAAGATCAACATTTTAATTTAATTTTAAATGAAGCTTCTTAAACATTTTGAAAACCTTGTTTATTTTACAATACAACAATAGTTTAGTTATATAATATATAGACGTATAGAGAGAGACCTTCTAAAAAACATTAAAATGTATTACCGGCACGCAAAACCTTCAATTAAAGTGAATAAATGAAGACTCGGCACACCGCTTCTAAAAGGTTGCCGACCCCTGTTCTAAACAAAAAGAACTCTCAGCCATCCTTGTAGCTGTTTCTATCTCTTCATATTGACTCAGACATTCTAGGCTTCATAGTGACACAAACAGAGTGACAATCCTGTAAGATCTGTGCTCCTTACTGCTGGTGGTGATTGTGAGGTGTAAGCTGTGGTGAAGGGCTGTGTGTGTGTTAGGGGTAAATTGTGTGTTCTGGTTGTATTGCTGGGTGGGTGGTTCTGAAGAACTAAGGAAGCTGGGCCAAGTAATCCACCATCTGTGCAGGCTCCTTCATACAACCAATGAAACTGTCACATATAAATTAGCTGCAGAGCAAGGGTGGTTTATCACAATAGTCTAGGACTCTTGGCACGGCAATAGATACATGCCCCACTGCCACTGTACACAGCACTGGTGTAATCTGTAAAGTCAAAATGGCTAAGAAGTTAAAAACTGGACAGTAACAGACCATGAAAGCCAGTGATGATTCAGTCTGGTGCTATTCTGAACAAAGAGAATTCTCAATCACACTTGTAGCTGCTTCTATAGCTTCACACTGATTCTACAGATATAAAAGGTTTCATTTATATGGACTTTCCTGGAATGTTACACAGATGAGAAAGTAAAAAAAGGGGAGAAAAAGGAGGGTGATTACAACCTACAGGTTGAGAAACCTTAAACTACTGGCTTTCTTCCCCTATGTAGGAGAAGGGAACATCTTATTTCTTCAAATCTTATAAATTCCAATATGGAACATCAAATGAAAATTAAACTTTATTTTCCCTGCAGGCCAGCCATTACAGGGCTACCAATTCAGATGAAGACTCTTCTCCTTGATTTGTGTCCTATGTGGATTAGAATTAAACATACTTTGATTTAAACAACTTTGACCTTTACTACTGTAAGTTCTTTATCTGTATGATTGGGGTTGGGGGGGAGGGTTGTTTTTGTTTTTGGCTATTTGAATTGTGAAAAAAAGAAAACAGGTCTAGGAAAAAAATAAGTCAATTATCCCAGAGCATCACAAAGGGCCATTTAACATAGCACCATTGTTGCTAGCAGAGCTCAACAAGTGTCCAAAAACACAACAGACATTACATTTCCTTTTGACTGTAACAGTCTTTCCCATTAACAAAAAAAACAGGGCAGCAAAATTCCCAGCTGGAGAACAACAAACTAAGGATCCATTCACAGCATTGTCTGAACTGACAAATGATAATGCTACTGTCTAATAATATGGAAACGTACAGCTGCTATCTCATAAAATGTCCTCTCTTAAACTAGGATTAACAGATCCACTTGCAGAAAGCATTTCTATTAGACTTTGTTCATCAGTTCCTAATATATTTCTCCACAACAGAATCTCATCTTAACAAATGCCAAGTCACTTTTCTTCAGACATCCTTTTGGTAACCTGATTTTCCTCCTGGACATCCAGCAAAGTTCAGTAATATACTTTGTGGATGAACTGCGAGAAACTGATGACTTTTTTCTCCAAAGAGATTATAAACCCAGAAGGGTCCATAGTGATCATCCAGTCTGACTTCCTGAGTAACACAGTCCTTAGAACTTCCCTGAAATAATTCCTGTTTGAACTAGAAATAAACAGACAGCATTTAAAATTGTATTTATTAAAAATTCTGAAGCAATTTATTCTTTAAACACAAAAATAGGGGTGTTGGTCCTACTGTCCTGGTCAAATTAAAATTCTGGTAGTTACATTCTGTCCATCTGTGTTACCCGTACATTTTCAACTTGATACAGAATTCTGTTTCAGTTCTTGTCCTAAACTGATGTGCTATGTTATATAACGCCCTGTTCACATTACAACCTAGCAATGGCCACATTCCAAAGGGCCACTATAATCAGTTTATATAGTATGCTATGCATTTTATTCATTCAAGAAGATCCCAAGTGGTATGCAAAGGTTTAAGACAGAGAATGGATATTTCAGCAATGTGTGTAATAAAGAATTAAAATTTGATCATCAGACACAAATTAATCTAGTGAAGAATTGGCACAGCTTTGTTACAGGTTTTGTAATTGAGGATAGAGAGAGAGGAAGGGAGCAGGAAGAGGAATAAGTCACCTGCCTAGCCACGATGAATAGTTTGGGTTTTGTAGGGATCATGGTAAGGTGAGTTACAAGGATGGATGTGGAGGAGGTTAAAGTAATAGGTATCTGGATTTTATCTAGGATTTTTCCCATGCATGAGGGCCAGACTAGGAGAAAGCATGGAGGTGTTTAGGAGGGAAGCTGAATGGTGGACTGTAGAGGCTGGGAATACTGGCAGAGCAAAGGCAGGGATCAACCTCACAATAGGTTACTACCTCATCTAGGGCTGGACTAAGTTATGAAGCATCTTAAAGCTGAAGCAAGAGCTTGTATCTGATGCAGGTGAAAGGAGAACCAGTGTAGGATGTAGGAAGAGTGGGGTGGATTACCACAGCTCCTCCAGGGATCTAAAAAATAGTGGATGGTGAGTAAGGCAAATCAACCAGGTTATAAGCTCCCGAGAGAAATATCACAGGCAGGGGAAGCTTGCATATTCTGGTTCAAACTGGATTCTCTAGTGGCCAACAGACAAAAGAAGGATTTTGGGATAAATAGCCTGAGTTTCAACTGATTCAGGGCCTTCTTTCTGATCCAGCATTCAGACCGGACTTTCTCTCCAAGGGTAGGAAGGAGCCTACAATCTCTGCAGAAGGGTTGGAAGAACTTGACCTACTAGAGCCCCACAGTATTTATGGGTGGCCTATGGTAAGCTTTTAACACGTGTATAGGAACTTGTATTTTTTTTGTTTTCACTGTAATGCTTTTACCTTAAGAATAAATGTGCTTGCTCAGAAGAATCTGTGTAGTGACTTATAACTGTGGGCAATATAGTTAGCATAGCCTTTGGAGAGAAAGCAAAGTACAGGCACTGGCCTATTTAGGTAGTGTGTAAATCCAGGGAGCTGTGCAGTCTTAAAACCCCTGGTCAGGACAGAGTAAGATGCAAGTCTCTGCCCAGGAGAGGTGATGGCTGGGAGCAGGAAACCTTTAAGTGGGTGTCCTCAAGGGACCAAGGAAAGGGAATACAGGTGCAGCTACCCTCTGACAGCCTATTTCATTATTTTTAAAGATATGTTGTCTCTGAAGTGTTTTGGCTCTAAATAAATAATGCTTTGCTTTAGGAGGTTGTTTGATTACTGATTACATGATCATTGCCCCAAAGAGAACAGAATAGCAGGGTCTGGACATAAGTCAGACTTGCTGAGGTAATCACAGTTGATACACAGAACACTACAACCTGCCACCTCATCTGAGGGTGGGAGAATTGGATGATTCCATCCCAAGAGAAAGGTGACAATCTGAGGGCTGAGACCTAGAGGGCGTGCACATGGAAAAAAACAGGAGGAGTCAGAGGTACAGTTTGCCTGGGAATTAACAGCATGTTCAATAAATCTGAAGATGAATGGAAGGAAGAGGGATTGGGTGATTATTTGAAAGAAAGGATCCAGAGTGGGTTGTTTTAAACTAGAAAAGACCAAAGCATGTCTGTACTGTGAGGGAAAGAAACCAGATGAGAGTGAGGGGCTGAAAAGAAGAAAGAGAGGTGGTCAGAACTCAGCAGGAGAGAGAGAAATTAGCAAATAAGAAGGATGGGGTCACTTGGTCTCTTCTATTCAGTTTGTCTTTTCTGTCCTCTCCCAACAAAGGATGAAATGTTCCAGGGCTGCTCAGAGGTCCTGACAGAAAGACTAGTATGAAACTGTTTGTATGACTCTGGTGTTGTAGAGAAAGGATAGTGTGCTGCAGCAGTACAGGCACAATCCTTCTATGTGAGAGTTTACCAAGAAGTGGTTTCTGTACTCATATGGAGCAAGAAACTTTCCCACACTCCTGAACTTAATTTAACTCTAAGTAATGAAATTTAATCTTCGTATACCCAAACACACATCTTAAACATTCATATCCATCCCAAAAGCAACAAAGTAACACACATATCATGTGAAACTATTACAGAAAAAATGTTCTCTGAAGACCAGAGTTTTAAACACTAGACCATCATCAGTGACAAGGAGCTTAGTATTCTGCACTGGACATTTTCCAACGTAAGAGACCTATAATTTGGTACAACTTAAAGTAGCCATCCTGGTCCTATAAAGTCAGACAACAGGAATATTAAGGATGTTACAGTTCCAGGAGCATCAAGAGGGGCCCTGTTTCTAGAGTTCAAAGCATTTCCATTTAGTGGTGTCTCCTTCCCTGACCCATTCTACCACCCACTATAGTTTGTTGTTTGCACAGAGCACAATCCCTTAAACCCTGATCAAGGTATTTACCCTGATTCAAGTGAAATTGCAGAGGCACGAAACAGAGAAACCAGGAATGAGGAGGAGTGAGGGAAGCAACATGGGGGCACTTTCTTACCAAATACCAGGGCACCCATTTATACAAAACCAACACCCTCGAGTCTCTCCTCTGAATACGCTGCTCCTGCAGTATGATGATTAAACACATTTTTCTGTAGGATTGAGTGGCCCCTCAGTTATTCAGATCTTCTTCATTTCACTTTGGTAAGATGCAAAGGAGAAATGCTCTTTGTCTGTCTACAGTCCTTCTTGGGGCTTAATTTCCTGCAACTCTGCCAGTGAATTTAAGCAATGCCCAACCACAGCTAGACCCACCAGTCACACACTTCCATGAGCAGTCAAATTAGCCACTACCCTCCATCCCCAACACTATCATTTTTAAAAAATATTAGCAAAATAAACAAGGGGACAAACAGCTGCCCTCTTCTAAAGTAGTGATGTGGAAATAAGTTTCTGCTACTGCAGTAGCTCTGCCATATATATTTGCAGCAAAATACTACTAAATAATACACTTTTGAAATTAAAGAAAAATGCCAGAAAAATTTCACTGGATGGCCAGCACTGGAACAATGAAATACCTTTCACCATATTTCTTTCACTACTGCAAAAGCTTGCTAAGTCATGATACAAGCTAGTTCTCTGTAGAACATTCAGATATATACAATGAAGCTTTAGTTTGTGCTGTCTCCAAAATTTGCCTACTTTTCTACTTCTGACTTCAACTGGAGTAGACCTGGGGCAGTTAAGGAGACTAAATAAGCAAACAGACACTGCAACAGAAAACTTTTTTTTTTTTTTTTTTTTTTTTTTTTTTTTTTTTTTTNAAGGAATCTTTACTATGAAACAGATTCTTTAAGAAGTGCTTAGCCTTCCTAGGAGGAAAGCAAACTAATTCCAAAGAGAAACACCCTTGACTCAAACTATACAAGAACCTAAAGCTACTTACAGTACTTGTACCATGTAGCCGAGGTACATTTAACAGAAAAAAAACAAGGCTCTCAAGGATTTGAACCCCAGTTTACAAACTTTTTAAACATCACTTTACTTCTGACACTGACAAACAGTCATGTACACCTTTCCTATGAAAAGGCAGGTTCTGAATCAGACTGCTAATACAGTATTTACAGTTTCACTTTTTCTTTAAAAAGATCAATTGCTTTATACAGCATACAAAAAAGGAAATATATTCCATTGCTTAGCGTTTCAGTACTATTCCAATCAAAAATCCATCACATGACACTAAAAACTACAGCTTAGCTTTCCATTTTTCTTTACACAAGGGAAAAAAAAGGTTACACAAAACAGAATAGGCAATCCAGTGTAACACAGAGATTGCAGAAAACCAACATATCAAAATACCTGCAGTGTTTCCTGAAGCATTTCCAGTGAAAACCCTAATGTTGTATTTTAAGTTGTGGGCTTCAGTGTGCAATGAAAAAAGAGAGTGAACACAATTACAGTCTTCTGAACTCCAGGGAGGTTTGGTCTATTTTAAAAGGCCATGTTCCATCTCCACCCTCTGCAAACACTCCTGAAATAAAATCACATAGCCCACACCTGAAAAGCAATCTCGCCTCCTTCATATATCAAAAAATGGTTTGCAAATAGGTCAGTACATAATGTACAAAACTGAAACAGAAAATTAATCACATCTATGAAATCTATTTATATTTTAGTGAGTTAGGCCTCAAAGTGTGCCAAACTGACAACCATACAGACTGTAGTCCTATCTGAAAATCAGTACAGCATGAACAGCAGGACAAATTTCCCTACACCATTCCCAACCTTGAGCTGGATACTCCACCTCAGGAAATTGAAGAGTAGCTTAATCTCCATGGCCACTCAGTTCCTTCTGCTGAGAATTCAAAGAGTAGCTGTGACATGAATGCCATCTAGTTTGACAGAGATCTCCAGCTCAGTTCACACAGACCAAAAGCCATTGTATATTAACTACTTTATCACCACCAAACTGGTCTTGTCTCAAGCTAGCAATTTAAGAGGTGTACTGTATTACAGTGTATTACCACTCCTTAATCTAGTCCTTACACTAATTATTTTCTACACCATATTTACTTCCATAATATCTATTCTGCTCAGTTTCATTTGTAACCTCTAAGGACCACACTAAATAAAGAGATACATAACATCCTCAGAAAAGTTATAGCAACCTCTCCTCCCCTAACCATAAATATAGAAACTTTGCATGAAAAAAAACTACACACCAGTATAAACTAGTTACTGTTCTGAGCACGGATGAGTGTAGATCAGGGGTAGGCAACCTATGGCACGGGTGCCAAAGGCGGCACGCGAGCTGATTTTCAGTGGCACTCACACTGCCCGTGTCCTGGCCCGGTCCGGGGGGCTCTGCGTTTTAATTTAATTTTAAATGAAGCTTCTTAAACATTTTATAAACTTTATTTACTTTACATACAACAATAGTTTAGTTATATATTATAGACTTATAGAAAGAGACCTTCTAAAAACGTTAAAATGTATTACTGGCACGCGAAACCTTATATTAGAGTGAATAAATGAAGACTCGGCACACCACTCCTGAAAGGTTGCCGAACCCTGGTGTAGATCCTAGCAAAAAAGAACAAATACATTCAAGGTCAGGTTTTGTGGATACAGGAGTTTCCAGTTAGCTCTGTTTCTAGAGCCGTGCAAGTAATTTCTCACAATATGACCTGCCTAAAAGAGGAAAGCACAATTTCCAGTTACTGAAACAAAGTTATGTCTCACAGTAGAAGTGCTGCTGGTCAAAGTTTCTGTTTAGTTTGTTAAGTCATTTGGTCTCCCCTTGCTTATGAATAATGTGTATATATGAGATATATCAAGTTATAATTAGGACTGTCAAGTGATTAAAAAAATTAATCACAATTAATTGCAGTTTTAATCACACTGCTAAACAACAGAATACCTTTTATTTAAATATTTTTGATATTTTCTACATTTTCAAATATATTGATTTTAATTACAACACAGAATATAAAATGTACCATGCTCACTTTATTATTTTTTATTACAAATATTTGCACTATAAAAAAGAAAAGAAATAGTATTTAAATTCACCTCATACAAATATTGTAGTGCAATCTCTTTATCATGAAAGTTGAACTTACAAAAGTAGATTTTTTTTTTAAATGTAAGTGCACTCAAAAATAAAACAATGTAATATTTTAGAACCTACAAATCCACTTAGTCCTACTTCTAGTTCCTCCTTTAGAGGAGTCTTGGGGCACGGCACGGGGAGGAGGGCTCGGTCCCCAGAGTGAGGGGCTGACTGGAGGCAATGGTGGGTTCAAGATCCCTACCTCTCCGCTGGTGCCAGGATGGGAGCCACTTCCTCTTCTCTTCTCTCCTCTCCTTCTTCTTCTCTTCCCACCCTCCAGAGGCAGATTGGGTTACTGCAGGGGTTGGCAACCTTTCAGAAGTGGTGTGCCGAGTCTTCATTTATTCACTCTAATTTCAGGTTTTGCGTGCCAGTAATACATTTAAACGTTTTTAAAAGGTCTCTTTCTATAAGTCTATAATATATAACTAAAATATTGTTGTATATAAATTAAACAAGGTTTTTAAAATGTTTAAGAAGCTTCATTTACAATTAAATTAAAATGCAGAGCCCCCTGAACCGGTGACCAGGACCCTGGGAGTGTGAGTGCCACTGAAAATCAGCTCACGTGCCGCCTTTGGCACGCGTGCCATAGGTTGCCTACCCCTGAGTTACTGCATCTGACCGGACACTGTCAGGTCCCTCCGCAGCCCATGCCTCCCTCCGACCAGATGTATGCTATTAACGCAGTTAAAAAAATTAACGCGTTAATATTGTTTTCAGTTAATCGCAGGCATTAACTGCAATTAATTGATAGCCCTAGTTATAACAAATATTTCAATGGGAAAAGGGCAAACAAAGAGGGATAGGAATGGAATAAGAGAGAGAGAGACTCATACCTACCAATTTCCATCCCAAATTCTCTCCCAAAGTGACTGAAGTTTGATCACAAATTAAATAGTGAAATTTCACATTTAAGCTATATTGGCAATACTTTAAAGCTCACTTTTAGCTTCTGTACTCACACTAGCAGAATTTATGCTGCCACAATTATGTCAGTTTTACATGTTGCTCTTCCTCAGTCACAAGCTGTTTATAAAATGTCCCTGTTGTTATGCCTGTGTTTAGTGTGAAAGTAGCGTGATTAAACAAGCTGTGAAGGGGAGAAGAGAGAAGAATAAGATAGTTTGATCAGGTAAATAAAAATCTCCAGTCTGAAGTACTATGTCTTGGGGGTGCTTGAGAAGCTGAGAAACTATAGGGCTTGAAAGCTGAGAAGAAAATGAAATAAAACTTTTGTAGCTATGAGTATGGAGGCCTAAAACAGGGGTGCCCAACCTATGGCCCACCAGACCATTTCATAAGGCCTGTGTCCTGCTTCAACACAATATACTAACAGCCAGTTCATTAGCATTTTGTCATCATATTTACATCACTTTAGTTTACACAAGTGTACACAATACTGTACACAGAAATAACCTATCTACTTACGAAACAAGGTCAACTTAAAACATAAATCAGTACAGGTGACTTTAAATCTTATTAAAATTTGTAGAATCTGTTTGACCCACACAAGGTTGTGCTTAGGTTTATGTGGCCCTTCTGTAATAAGGTTGGGAATCACTGACCTAAGACATTCATGAAAGAACTTGAGGGAACTCTGGAGAGGAGCTATGAGTCAGAGACTTACGGCAGAGAGAGGGCAGGGAGGAATGATTGCAATACTAAAAAAGACTTTGTTTTGTTATAAATTTCTGAACCTGAAACTTATGCAACATTTTAACTTGAGGCTCGTGTAAAGTTAGTTTGTAACATTAACTTTTGGGACATCCTCAGTATCTTCCTTTTATCTTTATAGAGTCGCTATCTATTTGGAAAAAAAATCACATTTGTCTGAAAGGTTTGTACCTTCTGTATTTGACCTATGATTACTATAACTCAGAAATTAACAAAAAGATTTCTCTTTTTTTTCATCTTGTTTGTTCTGCATATTTGACAATACTTTGTCAAACCTGAAGCGCTCTGGGTAAGCTCTAAAGCTTGTCTCCCTCACCAATAAAAAGTTGGTCCAATAAATGATATTACCTCATCCACCTTGTCTCTCTAGGTATGCCTAAACTGCAATTAAAAACCCATGGCTGACCCATGGTTCACTTGGGCTCATGGGGCTCGCTTGGGTTAAGGGACTATTTAATTGCAATGTTGACATTCAGACTTGGGTTGCAGCCCAAGCTCTAGGACCCTGAGAAATGGGAAGGTCCCAGGGCTTGGGCTGCAGTCCGAGCCTGAATATCTTCACTGCAATTCAACAGCCCGAGCCCCACAAGCCGAGTCAGCTGGCACAGGTCAGCTGCGGGTGTCTAATTGCAGTGTAGACATACCCTCCAACACTTTGTGTACAGTTTCAATGTTTCCTCTGCATAGGTAAACAGTTCCTCCACTGCTAATAGACTTTGTAAACATGAACCAAGAAGCAAAAAACCCTTACATACTTTTAAATAACTGCTTACAAATACTTTCAGAGCATATTATTTAAAAGATACTCTGACAGAAACTGGATTTTTTTTTAAAATTAGTCAATTTTAAAAAAATTAAATTGAGTGTCCCTTCAATTTCTTTCTTCCATGTAAATGACTTCAGAAATAAATATATATATATATATATATATATACACACACACACACACACACACAGTATTGCATTTAAGCACAGTGTGTTTTTAGCCAGTTTAATACCAATGCCTACAAAGCCCAGCAATTTAATAATTTACACTTCAAAATCCACTTTCCTGTTCTGCTGGGGTGATGGAGAAACAGCAGCTATTCAACTACAGCTGCACTTGGACCCCAATGACATACTCAAGGGGACTCATTCAGATGTAATGAAGAAAAATAAGAATGTTGGCTTAACCTTGACCATCCCCTGTCAATGATAAACCATGTCAGACACAGCTTGAAAGTCTCTTCAGTTGTATATGCAGAGTTATTTAACCTGTAATGAATTAGCAAAACATGCCCTCATGATCAGGAGGCTTGATTATTGCAGTTGAATCTCTTCTCTGTCATTGGCAGCTTGCTCAGCATACAACAGCTGGTTTGAGCAATCATATTACATGCACGCTGCCTCTAAAGCAGCAAGTTGATTCTAAGTTGGCATAAATAGTTTTTAAAGCCCGAATTGTGTAAGCCTTACCTTTATTAGAGACTAGCTAGTTGACACGTATCTGCACTCTGATACCACCTGCGTTTTAGGAATCTCAGCATCACATCCCTGATTAACTTGCCTTTCCTGCAATGAGCCCTAAAGATTGAAACTCTGTCCCCACTTCTCTAATCATTCTTCTGACTTAAATATTAAGGGTTGTTTTTTTTAAGTTGGCCTCATTTGTTATTCCCCAATTCCCTATTTTTTGTATTTCACAACCTCAATTGTGTCTGTTATTAAGGGAATACTTTTAATGTGTTTTTAAATAATTAATGAATAAGTGTGATACTCTTCTTTCCCCTTGGTGGGAAAGGCAGTTGGATTTCTCTCCCTCTCCCCCCATCTTTTCTCTATTTTGATGATTAGATGAGGTTTGCACTGTACAGCAGATATGGGTGTTTGAACTTTGCTATACTTATTTACCTATTATGTTGATTTAAGCTTAATGTTCCACTTCCCTAAGCACAGATGTGCTCTTTCATACAATCCAAATAAAATGAGGACTCTATCATGGCAAAAGAGATTAGATTTTAACTTTTTTGTTTGGTATCTCCAGTAGTTTGTCATCCGCTTTGGTATGGTGCTTAAATACAGGAATATGATTTTAGAAAGGCAAGCAATATCCTTGCAGAAGATACAGTGATTTTAAAAAATGTCTCAGTTCCTGTTTGTGTCAGCCATGTCTTGCAGCATACCTACTTACTTTGCTCTATTGTGGATACCAGCATCTCGTAGTCTGAAAGCTAACGTATAGACAGATGGGAGTGGGGTGGTTAATAATCATTCCCATAATACAGCATTTATAATATGTTGCTGCAGCTTTCCTCTTATTTCACTTTTTGCAAGGCTGACTTCTGTAATACTTCTACATATCTGTTAACTTCATGGACATCAACCCTCTAGAGCAGGGGTCAGCAACCTTTCAGAAGTGGTGTGCTGAGTCTTCATTTATTCACTCTAATTTAAGGTTTCGCGTGCCAGTCATACATTTTAACGTTTTTAGAAGGTCTCTTTCTATAAGTCTATAATATATAACTAAACTATTGTTGTATGTAAAGTAAATAAGGTTTTTAAAATCTTTAAGAAGCTTCATTTAAAATTAAATTAAAATGCAGAGCCCCCCGGACCGGTGGCCTGGACCCGGGCATTGTGAGTGCCACTGAAAGTCAGCTCGCGTGCCGCCTTCGGCACACGTGCCATAGGTTGCCTACCCCTGCTCTAGAGAGATATCAGCTGAACAGTGCACATTTTCTTCCATGTTAATAGGTAACTATTAATATGATAATACAGAAAGCCCAAAATTGGCTGTACAAACACAGATGCCCAAACGCACACAAAAACTAACATTTAAGGATGTCTACCTTCCTGTACGCTGTAACAAGTGACAGAACAAAGAACTGTAGCAGACTTAAATAATTATATAACATATAATTGGGTAAGTAATTTTCTGAATGATTTTCACTTGCACGAGATTTTATTTATGTTCCTCAAGCACATATGTACTTCACAGCAAAGTATCCAGCAAGAAATTACTCAACTAACCAGTGTCACTAGGGTGACCAGACGTCCCGATTTTATCGGGACCGTCCCGATATTTCGGTCTCTGTCCCGCGTCCCGACCGATCTTTTTTTTTTGCTCAGCCCCCCCCCCCCCATGTGTCCTGATATTTTATTCCCTTCATCTGGTCACCCTAAGTGTCACTAACAAAAGAATCCTACTTTCACAATATCAATACTGTCTATTGGTTTCCAGGCAGAATTTAAGATGTTTGTTTTNTTGCTCAGCCCCCCCCCCCCCCATGTGTCCTGATATTTTATTCCCTTCATCTGGTCACCCTAAGTGTCACTAACAAAAGAATCCTACTTTCACAATATCAATACTGTCTATTGGTTTCCAGGCAGAATTTAAGATGTTTGTTTTGACCTATAAAGCCCTAACATTTTTAGCACCTGCCTACTTGAAAAACTGCCTCTCCCCATGCAAAGCTGCACACCCGAGATCAGCTTAAGCAATGAGCAAGAGCCCCTTCACTTAAAAATAAGAGGGGAGATGCTGGTACCGCTTTCTTCATTAGGGGCCTTCAGATTTGGAACTCACTCCTCATTGAAGTAACCCAGATTTGAACATTCAAGACATGATGCAAGATTTTTCTATTTATTCAGGCGTTTGAAGTTGGAGGACTTGAAAGGGACTTTTATTATGGGGGAGAGAAGTACTGTTGGAGATGGTTATTGGCGAGTGTCAGTAGGTTTCCTAATACAGTAATTTTAGATTGTTTCTTTAACTGGAAAGATGACATCTAGAGTAACACATATACAAAAAGGTGCCTATTTTATTAGCGAAAAGGTGATCTATTAAAGCATATTTTTGTTTTATTTTTTAAAACAAAGTGTGCATAAAAACTGTGTAGAATATGTTCCAAAACTGTGGGATTTTGATTAAAACAATCCTCAACTATTCTGGGTAAAACAAAAAACAAAAAAAAACTCAGTTTCAGAGCTCTCAATTTCATCAGGTCTAACACTCCTGCTCTGCCTCAAATCCTAGACTAAATGTAATCCAATCAGCTGATGGCCACCTCATCTCACCTGTGACTATTCTTTATCACTCAACTGCTAATTATTTTCAGAAATTAAACAATCCAATTTTCAATCCCCTACCTCTCAACTCCCACTACAAATATGAAACAGAGGGAAAAATTAATACACAGTCTAGTAAAACCACAAACAAATGCCTTTAGAACAACATAGAATACATCATACTTCATTTTTAAAGTCAGGGTCTTTTACAGTACATCTCATTATACTCAGCTGACCCAAACTTCAGACTCTGGACACGCATAATCTTGAGAGAATCTCATGTATTGCTTATACAGCATTGAGAAAAACAGAACCACTCACTTGCTCAAATGGCACACTGCTATCTGCTTCAGTCACTAAGACTAAGCAGTCCACCTGCACTTTTGAACTTTAGACTCACAAAGACAGCACAATCACCTGGCTTTCCTTCTGCTAGTAAAGCACATGGTTTAGTCTTTATAATGAGCTGAATTACATAATCATGTAAAATACAGACCACAACAACTTGCTTTCTATAACAGAACACATACACAAGCTATCTATACCGACTAAGTGAAAAAAAGATAACATTTGAAAAGCTGAAGAACATCTGTGCTGCTCAAAAACTTTTCTCTTTTACCAACAGAAGTTTGCTCCTGGGAGAATTCTGTGCCCAAAAAATTAAAAATTCTGGGCCAAAAAGATAAAAATTCTGAACACAATATTTTAAAATTCTGCAGGCTCCAGCATGGCAGTGGAGAGCACAGGGCACTGGCTGCATGGAAGTGGAAGATCACCCTGCAGCTCCCCTCTGGCACATGGACTTGGCAGTGAGACTGCACCCGACTCTGACACAGGTCAAGGGCTGGGCCTGCCCCCCAAAACACCCTGGGGTGCTGCCCCTCCACGCCAGGAACACCAGGTATGGGCAGGCAGGCTCAGCCCAGCAGGATCCAAGTGTGGAGGGGCTTAGTGTGGGGGGATCCAACGTGTAGGTTGAGAGGGTTCTGTGGGGGGCAATCTGGGTGCGAGCAGCTCGGTGGGGTGTCTGGGTGCAGGGCCGAATCTGGATGCATGGGGGCTCATTTGGGGGTTCCAAATGTAGCGGAGTCCAGGTGAAGGTGGTTGGAGCTCAGCAGGGAGGGTCTGGGTGTGGGGGGCTCAGCAGGGTGGTCCAGGTGCTGGGGGAGTGAGGCTTAGTAGGGTGGGGGTCCAGGTGCAGCTGGTTAGTGCTGAGTCAGGTGGGGAGGTCCAGATGCGGGGTGGGGCTTGTTGGGGTGGTCCAGGTGCAGAAGGGCTAGGGCTCATCAGGGTGCGGGTTTGAGTGCAGAAGACTCAGTGGGAGAGGCTCGGTGGGGGTCCAGATGCAAAGGAAGGGGCTCAGCAGGGGGGTATGGGTACAGGGTGTAAGGCTCGGTGGGGTGGGGTTTGGGTTTGGATGCGGGGGGGGGGGGTGAGACTCAGCACGGGCGGGGAAGTTGAATATGGGAGTCTGGATGCCAGGGGGTTGGGTGGACAGGGGATCAGCTCCCCGTACAGTGGCCCCTCCCCTGTGGCTGAGAAGCAATGAGGGCAAGAAGTGGGGGAAGGGGGTCCTGGAGTTTCCTGCAGCCGGGGGCGATTTCTGGGGGTGGGTCTGACCCGGCCCAAGCCGCTCCTTGCAGGGGAAGAAGTCGTCCATCCTCCCCGCCCCCAACCCAGCCAGGACTAGCAGATGAGCCCAGCACAGGGTAGGAGCTACCAGCTGGGGTGTTCCTAGTCCCGCCCCTGCCCCATGGCGATTTCTCTCTCCACCATCTGCTCTGGGTGCCTAAAACGACGCACCCGTGCTACAGTGGAGGGGCGCGTGACCCTTCTTGTGGCTTCCCTTTGCTTTCCTATCAGAAGTCATTTTTTCTGCAGGGAAGCAAAGAAATCTGCGGGGGACATGAACTCTGCACATGTACAGTAGCACAGAATTCCTGCAGGAGTAGAAGTTGGGTCCAATAAAAGATATTACCTCAGCCACCTTGTCCCTCTAAGACAATGAAATCATTCAACATGTTCCTAAGTCTGAGGCCCTTTGTTTGTAACTGAGAGCCCCACGCCGCTTCACACAGCTCCCATTGGCCGGGAACATCGAACCACAGCCACTGGGAGCTGCGGGCAGCCGTGCAAATGTAAACAAACTGTCCAGCAGCCCGCCAGCGGATTACCAAGATGGGCCGCAGGTTGCCCACCACTGGAGTACACCATCCAACAGGGAAAGAAAGTGCTCTTTTTAAAGATTTAATAATTGTAATATCTTACTGTGAATGAAACAACTTGCAGGAAGCCTAAAGAAACAACTTGAATGTCAGACTCAAAAGGTGAAAGATAAAAAAAAGTTAAGCTTTTTGAACCAAATATTCTGCTTGAAGATGTGTGTATATATTCCCCATTGAAATCTGTTTAATAGTTATGTATTACCTTAGGGGACAGAATTTGGTTTTTTATTTTTACTCCATCTTTTTGAACCAGATTCCCTTGGACAATCTGTACTATTCAACTGTTTTTGATGTGTTAACTTACCTCCCCCTTATAGTTTGCTTTTATACACAGGCAGGAAGGTTGGCAAGGCTAGATTCCTCTCCCCAAAAGATGCACAGGAGGTGTCTCTGCCTCACAACTTCTCTCCATCATGCTCCAGCTCTATGCCTAAGGGTATGTCTACACTACAAAATTAGGTCGATTTAATAGAAGTCGATTTTTTAGAAATCGATTTGATACAGTCGATTGTGCGTGTCCCCACTAAGCGCATTAAGTCGGCGGTGTGCGCCCACAGTACCGAGGTTAGCGTCAACTTTCGGAGCGTTGCACTGTGGTAGCTATCCCACAGTTCCCGCAGTCTCCGCTGCCCATTGGAATTCTGGGTTGAGCTCCCAATGCCTGATGGGGCAAAAACATTGTCGCAGGTGGTTCTGGGTACATGTCGTCAGGCCCCCCTTCCTCCCTCCAACCGTGAAAGCAATGGCAAAAAATCATTTCTCGCCTTTTTTCCTGGGTTACCCATGCAGACGACATACCACGGAAAGCATGGAGCCCGCTCAGCTCACTGTCACCGTATGTCTGCTGGGTGCTGCTGGCAGACGCGGTACTGCAGTGTTACACAGCAGCATCCCCTTGGCTTGCGGACGGCAGACAGTACAATACGACTGCTAGCCGTCATCGTCGGCCTGGGAGTGCTCCTGGCCGACCTCGGTTAGGTTGGTCGGGGACGCCTGGGCAAACATGGGTGCTCCTGGCCGGCCTTGGTGAGGTTGGTCGGGGGCGCCTGGACAAAAATGGGAATGACTCCAGGTCATTCTCTTCTTTAAGTTTCGTCTAATGGAGATTCAGTCCTGCCTAGAATACCATGCCAGCTGGAGGCTTCTGCCTCAGGCTGCTCTCCCAGTCAGCAGCACTGCGCAGTCGCACCTACCCCAGCCTACCCCTTGCTCCCATGGCTCATGAAGCCTGGACAGTAGTAAGGAGCAGTTAAACTATAGGCTGAGCAAGTGCAGAATGGTGGTAGAATGTGCCTTTGGACGTTTAAAAGCACGCTGGCGCAGTTTACTGACTCGGCTAGACCTCAGCTAAACCAATATTCCCATCGTTATTACTGCTTGCTGCATGCTCCACAATATCTGTGAGAGTAAGGGGGAGACGTTTATGGTGGGGTGGGAGGTTGAAGCAAATCGCCTGGGCGCTGATTACAAGCAGCCAGACACCAGGGCGGTTAGAAGAACACAGCAGGGCGCACTGTGCATCAGAGAAGCTTTGAAAACCAGTTTCATGACTGGCCAGGCTGCAGTGTGAAAGTTCTGTTTGTTTCTCCTTGATGAAACCCCGCCCCCTTAGTTCACTCTACTTCCCTGTAAGCCAACCGCCCTCCCCTCCCCCCTTTGATCTCCCCTTGCAGAGGCAATAAAGTCATTGTTGTTTCAAATTCATGCATTCTTTATTAATTCATCACACAAATGGGGGGATAACTGCCAAAGTAGCCCGGGAGGGATGGGGGAGGAGGGAAGCACAGGGGTGGGGTAGTTGTAGGGGCACTGCCTAGAATGGCATGCAGCTCATCATAGAAGCGGCATGTCTGGGGCTCTGACCCGGAGTGGCCGTTTGCCTCTGGTTCTTTGGTAGGCTTCATGCGACACTGCTGCGGGTCCCTGTTATAACCTCTGTCCTTCATGCCCTTGGAGATTTTTTCAAATATTCCGGCATTTCGTCTTGGAACGGAGTTCGGATAGCACGGATTCGTCTCCCCATACAGCGATCAGATGCAGTACCTCCCGTTCAGTCCATGCTGGAGCTCTTTTGCAATTCTGGGACTCCATGGTCAACTGTGCTGATGAGCTCTGCATGGTCACCTGTGCTGATCAGCTCGCTACGCTGGCCAAACAGGAAACGAAATTCCAAAGTTTGCGGGGCTTTTCCTGTCTACCTGGCCAGTGCATCTGAGTTGAGAATGCTGTCCAGAGCGGTCACAATGGAGCACTCTGGGATAGCTCCCGGAGGCCAATACCGTCAAATTGTGTCCACACTACCCCAAATTCGACCCAGCAGGGTCGATTTCAGCGTTAATCCCCTCGTCAGGGAGGAGTACAGAAATCGATTTTAAGAGCCCTTTAAGTAGACAAAAATGGCTTAGTCGTGTGGATGGGTGCAGGGTTAAATCGATCTAATGCTGCTAAATTCGACCTAAACTCGTAGTGTAGACCAGGGCTAAGAAGCAGAGAGCCCAATACAGCTGACAAGGAACAGTGATGGCAGCACCCTCTTCTACCCTATGCCGGGAAGAGACACCTGGCAAGGCCTACTGGAAGGAAGAGAACAAAGTAGGCAGACATTGCAACTTGTAGCAGTGAAGAGGACCCTATTACGTGGTATGGGGAGGAAAGAGGGGATGGCTGTGCAAGAATTTTTCACTCAGACTAGTAGGATTAGTTCTCAAGCCAGTAGCTGTCTGAGAAATATTTCAACTCCTACACTGAGAAGATTCTACTCTACACTGATGTGGAAGTGAGTCACCTTATGAACTAACTACCTGTAACCAATTAACCCCATGAGGCAAGTAGAGCTAGGCTCTGGAAAGAGTAAAACTGGTTCTGAACAAAGTAACTTGGTAACTTAGTAATTTTTCCCATCCCGTTATGTACACAATTGTACTAGTCCCCACTATTTTAAACATTTTTCCAAGATAGAACAGTCTTTTGACTTACTGATACAAACATCTGAAACAAATGAACCTATCCTTTTGGGGACTTTTAATTGTATAACTTCGGTATATATTAACAACGCTGTTTTAATAACATGAAAATGTTTACTTCTGGCTTCAGACCATATACACAGAATTATTAATAGTTCAGTTACTATATAAACCCCATGAAACAGCAATCTGTTGTACAGAAGACACTGGTGCCATAACTGCAAACAATATGATAATCCTAACTACAGATTGTAAGCACAAATAAAAACATTTGGTAAGTAAGCATTCATCAGTTGTATTTAGTTTACAGATCATCATACCTCTCAGAAGTTGTGAAGATACTGATTTTGATTTTTCCATCATCAGAATACACCATTTCTTCAAAGTTCTACTGCAACTGTAACCGGCTATTACATTTCAATTGAAAGTGATTTAATGTCTATAGAAGTGGATAGTGAGACTAGCAAAAATGTTAATAGAGGGCCTGATTCTGCAATCCCTGCTCAAGTTGACTAATTTACCAAAATAGTCTCAGGGTAAGAAATGCAGAATTGCACAAATAGTTTGCCTACTGATGACTAAGACAAAGATGTTTCCTCCTCTGTGGTAACCTGCACTGAAACTTTAACACAGAGAAGCTGATTGACTGCCTTTTCATTTGGAGAATCTTTGCAGCAGAAAACAGACCACCAAAAGTTAGCTTCAGAAATCAAATTAAATGACAATGTTCACAGTATATCCAAGAACATATGATACAAATATATTTAAACATATACAAAAATAGCTGTATACGTTTATTACTGCATGTGCTTATTTTTATCCTTTTCCATCCCAGTAAACTAAACTAAACTGCTGAAATGTAATTTGTGACTGATGCTTTTTTATAAAAATACAAATATTTACAACCATCTCTGTGTTACTGTGATAGCATAGATCACACATGTTTTTTTTTAAAGATGAACAAAGCAACTTTCCAAACGGCACAAATATGTTTTCACCAAGTAGAAGTCTTCTATACCAACAGCACTTGGCTCCCCATTCAGCAAAGAAGGTAAGTATGTGCTTAAAGCACAATTTAAGATGTCAAGCAGCATGCAAAAGCATGAAGAAAAAAAGAAACATACTTAGTCTCTTTTTAAAATATGTATCAACTATCTTCATTTACTTAGCCATTAGCTAGTAATTGTCTTTTGACAGTGGCCTCTATGAATTTGCCCATAAGCATGTAAGAATGGAGATGCACAGCAGACTCCAGATGATTTGTAACTTAATTGCAAAATAAATGACTTCACTAAAGTCACTGTGCAATAAAGTTTGTTTTATAACAATAATAAAAGTATGAAACATCCCACCAGCAATAAGGACAACATTTAAGGCAACCCTTATCCCTAAAAGAGATATAGCACAGTGAAGCACAATGTTCACATATCAGTAAGAAAGAACAATCCTGAAAGTAAGTACCTACCCGCCCCAAACCAGATTTTGAGACATCCCAGTAAAGTACTTCTAGATGGAACTACAACCATTTCTTATCTGTACACAAAAATAAATGTGTTTTCAAGATTACATACCCTTTTTTTCCCCAGTACTTAAACATATTCATAAATTCCCTTTCTACCTTCTTATTAATTCCACAAAGAGTTCTCCCTTTGTGTGAGCACCATCAAGAATTACAAACTGTTCCTAAACAACCCAAAAGAGCATTTTAAGCCCAGAAACTAATAATAGGGAGCTCTACTATACAAAGATTTCCATTAAAAAGTCAGCATTTGCCATAAGTCACCACACAGATATCCCTAGATCTAGAGTAGGTGATAATTGATGATTGTTGACAAATACTAATTTAACTGGCAACCAGTGTGTATGTAATACATATACACTTTCCCCCTGATATGAGGATTATCAGAATACTGCTCTGAAAGATAGTTGTAAAATTTAGCACAACTCAAACTTAGCATTTGCAGCACCTTGCCTGAGAAGGTAACTAAGATCATAGGCTTATCATTTATGAATTTTGTGATTCTTTGCAGAGTATGAATCACAATGAATTCAATTCAAATCTTCACTGACTTTAATTAGAGCAGAATCTGACCCCTGTATAACATGGACATTTGCAACACCACATTATGAAAGCATTTATATTTACTGCCCTATTTAAAAAACTGGTCATTGATATGCAATACATACACAACATAATCATTAGTCACATTCAAGCTTAGAAGGAAGGCAAGAATTATCCCAGATTCTTGAATAGTTCTGCTCCTTTCCCTTATTGAAAAATTAACACTGAGAGGTGTCCAAAGAGACCTTACTTCAACAGACAGCCATCCAAGGGGAACAGTGCTGCCCTCACCCTGCCAACATAAATCATAGCAATCAGAACAGCGGTTTTAAAAATGCTGCTTTAGCAATAAAATGTTCAGTATATAAAATAATCCACCTTGTGAAAACCTTACTTGGCATCTGATGATTTCTTGTCTAAAGGAGAAAAAAGCTTGCAAGAATACATGTCAAAATACCCCTTCTTAAAACTTCACCAGAAGGCATGCCAGTAACTGTCATGCCAAGTCATGTTGGCTCATTTTTATCGTACCATTCAATTTTATCATAAGAACTCCTCTAATAATTTTTGGTGGAGGGGAGTTTGGAGGGGTTAATAAAAGCTACATGAAGAATCCATACAAACTGAAGCCAGTAAGATTGCTGTGATAAAGCAAGAATCAACATTTTATTGATGGTTATGTGTCTACCAATAAAAATGCACATACACCCACCAAACCCTACATTTGCATTCACAAATCCAGTAACTGCATTCCTAGGTTCAGATCCTGCAACTAGAACTCTATTGACTCTTATGCTCATACAGAGTCCCAACACAGTCAATAGGAACATGCCCTAGAGGTCTGCTTGAGCCTAATTTTAAACCCAACCCAGACCCAAACCCGACCTGAGCACAGCTGACCCTAACCAAGATTGCCAAGTCATTTTCAGACCTGACCTTGAACCTGACACTTGTAGTTGGGTCCTGACAGATTTGGATTGGCTTTCAAGGCTATACCCTGCCCACTCAATCAGTGACTGTAGTATCAGGTCCCTAAGGTGAAAATACAGGGGCACTAGTTCATTCTTGTCAGTATATGTATTTTTAAGATTTGTATTTCACAGTAAAAATAAAGCTCAATTAGAGACATTTTAAACATTTAGTTATATATTATAGACTTATAGAAAGAGACCTTCTAAAAACGCTAAAATGTATTACTGGCACGCAAAACCTTAAATTAGAGTGAATAAACGAAGACTCGGCACACCACTTCTGAAAGGTTGCTGACCCCTGATCTAGACTCACACTAATGTAAATGGGAGCAGAATGTGATCCATCTTATAAACAAACAAAAATTATGTTTAGTGACAGTTAAGGTTGCATCAGGACCCAACCCCTTCTATTCAACTCCTTCAAGGCATGCAAACAAATTAAGGAACAAGCGTGCAGCATTCCTTGCCACTTTCACATTGCCTACAACGCTGCTGCTAACACGTGATGCTGCAGAAAGTATTCACTTCCATCTCCAACAGATACAGAAAGCAATCCATAACCCATCTTAATCCTACTCATTCTCTCATGTAAAACCTCAATAGTGACCTCATATTCTGATTGTCACAGTCCATTCAGTTGCAAAGCTATTCTAATTTAATACTGCTGAGATCACCGTTAAGGTTTTATGTCACAATGAGCTGGATAAACTCAGGGAACTTACTACTTTTTGGAAAGTGTCAGCAATGGTACTGAAAGCCTAGCAACCCTACATATTGAGGCCCTAGTCCAGGGGTTGGCAACCTTTCAGAAGTGGTGTGCCAAGTCTTCCTTTATTCACTCTAATTTAAGGTTTCACGTGCCAGTAATACATTTTAACGTTTTTAGAAGGTCTCTTTCCATAAGTCTATAATATATAACTAAACTATTGTTGTATGTAAAGTAAACAAGGTTTTAAAAATGTGTAAGAAGCTTCATTTAAAATTAAATTAAAATGCAGAGACCCCTGGACCAGTGGCCAGGATCCGGGCACTCCCGCGTGTGGTCACAATGGTTCAGCCCAATACAATGAGGCACAGAAGCTAAGCGCTCCTGCCTAGTAAAGCTTACCAAAGGGCAAGAATCAGCAGCAAAGTAACCTATAACAAGATTAGGCAGTACTGTGTAGAAACATTATATGGAAGCCTCACTTGTAATGCCATTATTCCCAATTTCTGTTTTACTCCCCATATATGTAGCACTGTGGGACACACTATAGTAATGCCTACCCCAGGTTTTCAAACCGACTCTATTACCCACAGAGCTCCAATACCAGAATGAAATTGAAACTTATCTCCAAGTTTTTAATGTACATATTAACCCACTTACTTTAAATTTAAAAACACTACTAAACAGAAAAAAGACACACATGGTTCAAATTAGCAATAACATGCACAAAGCAGAACAAGCCTGGAATAACTTTATTCATGAGGGGATCTTGAAATACTGATTTCCCACACCTGGATAGAGGTGACATTGAAAGTGCTGCTTGTGTTACAAGGGGTATTAGTTTTACCTGTATTGATTATGCTTTGTTGCTTACGCAGTTTGTTAAAATGCTTTAAATCACACATAAAGGCCCTCACCACTGCTTCATATATCAATCTGGCAAAGGTGTCACCTTGAATGATCACCAAGGCGACAAGTGGGCGCCTGTTGACTAACACACAAATATATCATGCTGGTAATACTACTCACAATTTCTATTCCAAGCCTTTAAGTATGCATATTATCAAGTATTAACATGGCATTTATATAGCTCAAATTGGCTTGTACCTTTATTATAATCCTGTTCACTTATGATAAGTATCCCATAAAGCCTTGCATTAGCTGAAGTAAGCTTTGATTTAAGTAAATAGGAAAACTGTTAGTATCAGGGCATATAACTGTTTCCTCATAGCAACAGAAACAGAGTTACCCTCAAAAATCTGTTTATCCTGATATATGCATAAAAGGTGTCTTCATGCCCCATAATACCTGGAATGCATGTGCTCAGAACAAGGTTAAGGGTGCTTCATGACCCAGAATGGATGGGTTCAAAAAAAAAAGGGGGGGGGGGAGGGAGGAGGTACACCAGGGTACCAGAAACAAAGTCAAAAGCAAATTAATTAAATCCAGTTTTAGGTGACATATATAATACCCTTTACTGGTAAACATGTTGAATATAAAAAGATGGCTTTAAAGATGTAATTATGGAAAGCACACACCTGTATAAGGTGAACGTTACATTGCTGCATGGAACTGATCTTCGGAGACTGGGGTATCATTTAGAACTTTTTCCTGTACCATATTACTAAAACTGATTGATGTTATTTATTTGGTCTTTTGAGTATATTTCATAACAAACCAAAGTGTGGTCAAGCAATTGACTATACAATTTATCAACAATATAAAATTTATTTTTTTAAAGGAAAACAACCTTAAATGTTTTGATAAGAGAAGTTTATGTATCCAAAACATGTTTCACATTCACAACTAAGTTATTTATTAAACAGAGAAATTAACTGTAGTCAGTGAATTGAACTAATTATTCAGGGCAGCTTGGGAAATTTTTCAAATATGCCTCAGTGAAAGTGACTGGAGCTTAAATTCCTAGTCTGACCTAAATCTCTTGAAAATGAGACAGTCTCCTAAATTATAGGCTCACCTACTGTGCCACATTTACAACGCTTGACCTCAAAAGTTAGATGTCTTTCCTGGTCCTTTCTGTATATGGAAAAGCAGCCTTTAACTCAACTTCTTTGATAAATGCTCATGGACTCAGTGTATTTTTTTATTTAAATATTTTAAGAGATTACAATAAGTTTAGACATTACCATGTTTTGTATAAAATTCAGATTTCATTTTAAACAGATTTAAAAAATAATAATTTAAATAATAAAATCTAATTTAAAAAATTTTTATCCATCCTGTTTTTGAAGCACTTTCTTTATACAATCCTGTAAGCTTTGTATGCCATTAAACACAAGTCACCATACTCAAGACAGTTGGACCATTTTCAAGTGTGTACAGATGGAAAATGCAAGACCCTCTGTGTTACATATGCACCAAACGGTTTCAGTTGAATGCAGATGCCAAAAAAACCTAAGCCTTCATTTCAGCATACTGTACACCATTTTGAAGTGAACCAGACTGAGGTAGTTTCTATAATTTCATTTGTGCTTTAGGTTATTTAGGTAGAAAACTGAAACTCAGCTGCTATCTTTTATGCTATACCCTCAGCAAACCCAAGCTATTGAATTAATTTATCATTATGTTAGTAAAAACACCCGTAAGTACTAGTTGTAATCTATATGAATTACATTATAACTAAATTGTGTTTTTAATTTGTGATACCATCATGTCTGATAGATCCAAAAATATGACCTACTTCTATAGCTGCTGGAACTAGGGGTGCTGCCACACCCCCTGGCTTCAAATGGTTTCCATTATATATGAGGTTTACAGTTTGGTTCAATGGCTCTCAGCACTCACACTATACACATTGTTCCAGCACCCCAGCCTACTTGTGTGTTAAAAGTTTTGTGTGTTTTTTCTTGTTTTTAAAGTCCCTGTAATTCTTTCTTTTCCCCTTCAACACTGATCCTTTCAGCTATTTTTTCAATACACTCTTATTTTGTTAAAAAGGCATGAAAGTCCAAGTACATATAAGCAACCCTATGACAAACTAGTGCGCTTTTGTGATGGGGAGAACAAAACATATGGATGATGTAGCTGGATGGTACTTCTCATTCAGAATGTTCCTGAAGTACTTTATAAAACAGAATTACAGTTCACAGCCATGCTGTACAACAATTTAGGACAGAAAGCAAATAAGCTATGAGGAGAATCTTTAGGCAGGCAAACTTAATTACTCAAATTAGACTTTTTGCAGAAGTTAGGGTAGAAACCCCAGTTACCTGGCCACTGATCACCAGGTCCTAGGTTTTGAATACTGCCTAATCTGAAAACATCCAGCAGTATGGTGTCCTTGTTGTAGTGCAGCAGCTCGTTAAATCAGGGTTAACCTTTCCATTGTTTTCT
Organism: Platysternon megacephalum; assembly: GCA_003942145.1. Taxonomy (NCBI): domain Eukaryota; kingdom Metazoa; phylum Chordata; order Testudines; family Platysternidae; genus Platysternon; species Platysternon megacephalum. The sequence continues at coordinate 293,029 of QXTE01000028.1, read as the reverse complement.
GACCCCGGAGCTGCAAACACACCTTCAGAAAATCTTCTGCATTTGTAAAGGAAACCAAGCAGAAGAAGTCCTTTGCAAAGCATGCCACTTCATGGTCACAGGAGCACACCCAGATTTTGATTAATCTCTGGTGCGAGATCAGTACAACAGTGGATTTTAGTAAGAGTACCAGGAATGACCATGCATACCAGCAAAGAATGAAGAAGCTGGTAACTTTTTACCAGACCAGTATAGGGAACAAATTAAGCTGCTCAAGACCAAGTACTGGAAAACCAGGGACCACAACCACACCTTGGTCAACTCAACGACATCATGCCCATTTTATGAGGAGTTTGACTAGGTGCTGGGTACTGAGCTGACCACAGAGCCAATAGTGGTGCATGACTTGGTCAGCCTGAATGAGGACCTGCTGACCCCAGAATCCAGCATGGGAACAGATGGGAGCCAGCACCTAATGAGGCCAGTGAAGTGACTCTGCTGCTGACACTGGTCCCAGAGCAGGCTTTGCCACAGGAGCAGCTGAAGCATAACCCGGGGCCTTACTCAGAGGAGCTTTTCCATGCCCCTCTGAGGAATGGCCCACCACATAACCAGAAATAGAAACAGAAGGGACAGAAGCTCTCTCAGAGCCTGGTAAGTTTCTGGCTCCATTTTCATATTTATTAATATAGGAATGGGAGGATTTCCATTCTATGAACCAATTCAAAAGCCCCAGCTAGCAACATGTATCCACTAATGGCAGATTGGATGCCAGCACCTTGGCATCCCCCTGCCTCCTACAACTCTCCTCCACCCCACAGGTTGAGTTCAAAATGACAACCAGGAAGTGCAAATAGTAAAAAACGCCTTGAAAGCAAATTTTTACTGAAAAAGCACAGGTTTTTTTTGCTAGGGCATTCCTGTTTCTTAAAAATAATAACCTTACATTGCCTCGGTGGTGTAATTAGCCACCTGGAAAGAGTGAACCGTGGGGGAAGAAGGCAGAAATGTGTTTTATGTACAGATCTAGTCCATTTCAGTTAAACGTAGTCCATAGGGGACAAAATCATTTGTCTCAAATACGACTGGGGTTTGAAATTTTATCCAGAAATGCGCTTTGGGGCAAGGAGGATGACTGTGGAGTTCTGTATTTTTCAGGGCTTTGGAGCTGTGCTCCGGCTCCGCTCCAGCTCCAGGCAAAAACCTGCAGCTCCACTGCTCCAGAGCTTCTCCGCGCTCCAGCTCCAGCTCCGAGCTCCGCTCCAAAGCCCTGGTATTTTTGCATGCAGTCATAACAAGCTATGCCGCGTGGAAGTTAACACAGTATCCCATTGATTCCCTCATGAATTCTGACCCAATCCTGAGTGCTGATAGCTTCAAACTTTTCCTCTAGCAGGAACTCCGGATAGATAGTCATGTTTCAGGTAAGGCTGCATTTTCCAGGACCACCTCAGTAGCTGCCCAGCCCACTCCACTTGTAAATGTACTGTTCAGTTACTAAATGTTTGACTACTTTCAGCTGCATACATTGCTGGTTTCCCAGCAGCAGCTTGGAATAACATCTCCCTTTGCCAGTCAGGCAGCATGTTACGTCATCCAAAATGTGGAAATGAAACCTCATATGAAATGATGGAGAAACCTTCTGTAGCACAGCCACCGACTGCCCCCAAGTTGTTCTGAAATTTTTAGGGGGAAAAAAAGCAGCTAAGATTTTTATAAAAATTTACCCTTGTCTCCGCACTTCTTTTGCTGCAATTAACCCAGCTGGGTCCCTCTCACGAAATACTGAAGTTCAGTCTGGAAAAGTAATATTTTATATCCTTCAAATTCCACAAGGATTTTTTCTGTGCTCCTGCACTGAACTATGTGAGCTATATTTTGTCCTATTGCAGGCCCCTCAACTCTACAGACTGCAGTACCTCTACAACTCACCCACACTGCAGCAGAAGCCTGGGCCAATGTACCTTCACAAACCATTCCAAGAAAGAGCGTTTGTGTGATGAAATGATGGCTAAAGTTCTGGACAGGGCCAAGAAGCAGGTCCAGTACCAAAGACAGAGGGACTTCTGGCTAGTGGAAAGGCATGACAAGAGGCAAGGCTCAGGCTAGCTGCACAGCTTGAGGACAAGGCTGCTGTGAGGGAGGATGCATTTGCTTTGCAGTTCCTGGACCAGGAATGGAGGCTAAGGGAGGAGGACAGAGCTTAGCAGAAAGAACTGTCTGAGCCGCTGCTATCATTAATGGCCACAAGAGTACAAGCTCTGGCTGCACCTGTACCACGTCCCGTCCAAACTACCCTGTGCTGCAGTTCAGGAATAGTTTGGACAACTCCATAGCTGGGTGGCCCATGCAATCAGACCTATGAGCAGCTGGGTAGGGAAACTGTGCCTCATGCTGTCCTCCATATTGATCCCCTCGCCTGGCGCCAAGTGCATGGCAAATGTGGAAGGAAAGAAAAGGAGGATGGGGGCCAGGGAGTAATTGAATCAGTTTAACATGTTCACACTACACTCCTTGTGTCGGCGCCATGCATCCAAACGAGGAGCGCTTGCACTGATTTAATTGCCAGTGTGAGGCATTGTGGGATGCCGAAAGGCAGCAACATTTGATGTAAGCAACGCAGAGTCTATACTGACACTGCGTTGACCTAACTAAATCGAATTAAGCGCTACATCTCTTGCAGAAGTGGAGTTATTAAATAGATGTAGTGGGCAAGTTACACTGGTGGGAGCTACAGTTTAGCGTAGACACTTACAGAGTTAGATCGATGTAAACTGCCTAACTCTGGAGTCTAGACCAGGCCTAACAGAGAAAGATACACCGCTACCTCAATATAACGCCACCCGATACAACACGAATTTGGATATAATGCGGTAAAGCAGTGCTCCGGGAGGCGGGGGGGGCTGCGCACTACGGTGGATCAAAGCAAGTTCAATATAACACGGTTTCACCTATAACGCGGTAAGATTTTTTGGCTCCCGAGGACAGCGTTATATCAAGGTAGAGGTGTATATCCAATGGCTGGAAACCTGAAGCTTAACAAATTCAAACTGAAAGTAAGGCATACTTTTTAAACAGTGTGAATAACTAACCAGTGGAACAATTTCCAAGGGTCATGGTGGATTCTCCATCACTGACTATTTTTAAATAAAGATTGGATGTTTTTCTAAAAGATCTGTCTAGGAATTATTTTGGGCACGTTTTGTGGCCTGTGCTACACAAGAGGTCAGATTAGATTATCACAATGGTCCCTTCTGGCCTTGGAATCTATGAATCTATTAATATAGTTATTTTAAATGAGCTTGAAATATCTTGCTAGTATTATGGCAGCACCTAGAAATTCCAGTCAGGGGCCTGTTGTGCTACCACTATACAGATGGATAATAAAGAAGACAGTCCCTGCCCAGAGAGCTTACAGTCTAGATGTCAGACAGGATGCAACACGTGGTCAAAACAAATAGGTGAGGGAAAGAAGGGGGAAAGTTAGGAAAACAAACAGAATTTTGCAGAAAGGAGAAAGGTGTCTATTGATTAACTCTATTTAAATACACTTTTCGTTAAATTGGATCAATATGTTGTGTAGGCCAGGGTATAGGCCCCAATCCTGCAAAAAGTCATTCAGGGCTTATCTTCATTCTAACAGTTAGTTTGAGTTAGAATGATCGATCACACTGGAGTTACACAAAGTGATTTAATTAGCAATACAGTGATTGGATTAACAGGTGATGAGTAGTTGTAAATCAAACTGTTGCATCCTCACTGCATTACTTCAGCTTCAATCCACCCACTACACCCCCAGTGGGTAGGGTCCTACCAAAATTCAAGGCTGTGAAAAACACGTCACGGACCGTTAAATCAGACCTCCCCCATGAAATCTAACTATTGGAGGGCTGGGGGCGCCTCTAGCTGGAAAGGGACAGGACTATTTCTTCCCCTGCCCGGCCACTGTCGGGGGGAGATCAGACCCACTTCTGGGTACCTCCCCTGGCTGTTGGAAGCTCTGTGGCTGTGCTGCCTTCAGAGTCCAGCTCTGAAGACAGCGGCAGCGGAGCTTCCTGCAGCCGGGAGAGATTCCCGGAGGTGGAGGCGGGTCTAACCTCCCCCGTGCTGCTGGGAGCGGCCCCACCAGAGGCTCCTAGCTGCTAGTCCTGGATAGGCTGGGGTGGGACAGGACTTCCTCTTCCCCTGCATGGCTGCTCTTGGGGAGATCAGACCCACCTCCAGGTACCTCCCCCAGGCTGCAGGAAGCTCCGCGGCTGCACAGAAGTGAGGGTAGCAATCCTGTGGACCCCTCCTACATCAGCTTTGTGACCCCCCACAACCCTGTTTTGGGTCTGGACCCCCAGGGTTAGAACACTGCGAAATTTCAGACATACACATCTGAAAACGTGAAATTGACCCATTTTAAAACCTTCCGGACGTGAAATTGATCAAAATGGACTGCAAATTTAGTAAGGCCCTACCAGTGGGCCAACTAGCTCAAGCTTAAATCATCACTTAACTTGAGCTAGAGATTTTTGTGTATGGACAGAGTTATAACTAACAGTGCTGAGAAGGCACCTCCTGAGAAACATCTACATGGGTTTGATTAGCAGCAGAGTGACAGGATTAGCAGTTATGATTTATACATTGAGTGGCTGCATCCTCATTGTATTACTAGCTCCAGGTCAGCAGCACTCAAGCTCCAACCCACCCCCAATGGCTAGCTAGCGAAAGCCTAAAGCACCACTCAACGCAAGCTAGAGATTTCTGGGTGCAGAGAAGGGGCAAAACTCAAGTTATAACTTGAGCTAACAATACAGTGAAGAGAAACCCTAAGAAGCCTCAGGAACAGAAAGTTCTAGAAATGCTCCATCCAAAGATGTACAGATATACATCAGCTTTTCTAGCTGCCACTGCTTCAGGTAATTCTCCCTCACCTACTTCCAACTCAGGTAAGCTAGGGATGAAACATTTATGATTCCCACCTTCTGTTAATAATGCCTCCTTAGTAGTAATAAAGGCCCAAAGAGGTTGATGACTGCAACAAGAACAAGGTCTTGCCCAGATTTCCAGCTCTTGGTCTGGTCTCACCAGAAATGGAATCACTGCAGTCATTACCTCTTTCTTTAAGTAGTGCAAAATCCCTCTAGCAATAGCTCTTGGTGTTTCAGGAGACAAATGAAAAGGAACAGGCAGAGGACAGGAAGAAATAAACAGATTTAACCAAAATGGGTAGTCTCATCTTAATGTACTGGTCTTTGCGCAAAGAGTTCTCTGACAAAGGATAATGCTTGTGTATGCTAATTTTTTGTATTCAGATGAGCTTTAGTTGTGATAGCCACAAACTTTAGGCCAACTCCATTGTGAGACCTCAAAAACATGACTACATAATATGGCTCGTATGGAGCCAAACAATCCTTTTCAACCAAACCAGTATCATGCTAAGAGTTATTAGAAGAGAATCAATATTCACCATATCAAGCAACTAATCTAGCATTTTTTAAATGGGCTTATCGAGATTTTACAACCCAGACTGATTTACCCTAATAAGTATAATCTGAAGGGAAAAGTCCCCTGGACTGTTTTAATAGGTATTTTACAAGATATACAGTGATTCCCATAAAAAAAAGTCTTTATTCACCAATTGCTACCACACAGATGTCTCCAAGATTCCTTAGGGCCAGATTCCATAGGCAGTCCCTGTTAAATCATACAGCCAGTTGCTTGACCACACATTGGTTCATTCTGAAATACATTTAAGAGACCAAATAACCAATATCAGTGAGGCTTATTGCTAAAATCAATAATAATATAGCACAGGGAAAAGGTTCAATATAATACCTTGTGCAGCATTTTCACCTTCACCTTACAGGAAAGGTGTGCTCCCAAAGTTACACTGCTAAAGCCACCTTTTTATATCCTACCTGTCTACAAGCAAAGGGGAACTGTGTACAACATCTGAAGCTACATTTAACCAATCAACTTTCTAACTTGTTATTTTGGTACCATGCACCCTTAATCTCTTTGTTCTGAACACACACACATTCCAGGTACCAGGGAACATAAAGGCACCTTTTTGGTTTGTACCAGCATAGAACAGTTATATCTTGTCCTTTGGGACATACCAGTACTAGCTTGTGAGCATTTAACTCCCTACCAGTTGCTATAGTAAACACTTACACGTCGTGATCCTAACAGTTTTCCTATCTACCTAAGCCAAAACTTACTTGAGCTAAGGCAATGTGTTATGGCATACTTAGCAGAAGTGAAAAAGATTAGAAAAAGACATAGGCCAATTTAGGCTATGTAACTCCTAATATTATATTAATACTGTTTTACTCAATGCATATTAGTAGATATAGTATAGATACCGCATATTGATAATGTGATATATATGTTAGCCCAACATATGTTGGTCAAAAGTCCCAATGAAGTCATATTTAGAATGCAAAAGAGCTGTCATACTTCATACCGGTAATAATTGTTAAGTGAAGGCTGATCACTAACAGTTGCATGTTTGTTTTCAACATATTCACAAAGGAAATCTCAGTGTACGTGTGTGTCTGTGTATGTGCAAATAATGAAGAGGGCAATTATAAAGTTTAACACTTTATTTTCAATCTCAGTCATGCTAAATTTTTAATTTACAGTTAAACTTCTAAATTAAATATTTAACTTCTACAATAAATTTTTAATTTAATTTATATATACCATTTCCTTATATGCAATAGGTATTGATTAAAAATAAAAACTAATGAAAACATATACAGTTCTATACTGCTTCTAGGGCACTAAGGGGAAAAACAACAAAGCACACGATACAAGCAGCTTGGAACCATAATTTGTTATATACATTATAAATCCAGTTTGAAAAAGTTCTGGGCCAAGTTTCATTCTGTTACACACACAAACCTGCAGTAAACCCTTAGACCTCAATGGAGTCACTTCAGATTTAGACCTTTGAATACAAAAATTAAGTCTTTATCTTCCACTTTCAACCAAATAAGATTGTTGTATGTTCTCTCCAATTTCCAATTACTAAATCCATAGAGGTGTAATATGCATGAAAAGCATACATAATTTCAATCCAGAAGACAAAAATCAAGGTCAATCTAACGCAGATAGGGCTGCCAGGTGTCCAGTTTTAAGGGGGCCTACACAGTCTCCGGGCAGAAGTATTGACCGGACACCAAAAGTCCAGTTATCACAATTCCATTGTTGCCTCAGCCCAAGGCCCCTTTAACCCAAGAGTACTGGGCCCAGAGCCGGGGAGGGGCAGAGCTGGAGGCGCCCCAGGTGCTAGTCCCAGCTGGCCTGGGGAGGGACACTCCTCTTCCCCTGCATGCGCTGCTCTCAGGGACGGGTCAGACCCACCTCTGGGAACCTCCCCGGTTGCAGGAAGCTTCTCTCCCTACCCCCATCACTCCCTTCAAACTCTCTGCCTTAGAGCCGCTGATGGACGGAGCAGGAGAGACACAGTCCCCTTCAACCTCCCTCTTCTCTTTACAGTGAGGTGAGCCTTTGATTGGGGGCAGGGGCAGTTTTGTAGGGTCCAGTTTTGAGAAACTGGAAAGTTGGCAACCCTAAACACAGGATCCAATTCTACGGAGATCAATGGCAAAACTCTCACTGACTTGAATTGTGAAGGATCAGTTCCTTTTTTTGTAATTTTCAAATTATTATAAAGAAAACTAACAATCATCATTTTCACCTACTCAGGACTCAAAAGCCTCAACAGATTTGATGCAATCTCTATGAACTCTTGATGCAGGCTGATATATTGATGCCAGTCAATCTGAGAGATAGGATGGTCTTGAGGTTAAGGCACTGCACTGGGACTCAGAATATGTAGGTCAAATTTCCAGATCTGGCAAGTGACAATCCCTATGTAACTCATCAGCATGGCAGTTCATCAAACAAAACAGTGACAGTACCACCTCTTTTCTCCCATTCTTTACTTGTCTTGTTCATTTAGATTGTAAACTCCTTGAGGCAGGTACTGTCTATTACAACACTTACATTCAGCCAGCAAATTGGACTGAAAATCAACCGCAATAAGACAGATATCATGACCTTTAATGTTGCCTCACCATCACGGATAGAGGATTATGTTCTCACCAATGTAGAAACATTCACATAATGGTGGAACGAGCCAGGACATCCGCAACAAAAATCAATAAAGCCAGGAACACCTTCAGGAGCTTACATACAATCTGGAAATCATCAAAATACAACACCAAAACCAAACTCAAGATCTATCAGAGCTGCATACTTTCAACCAGGGTGGATAAAAATCAATGATTTCTTTTAAAAAAAAAATAAAAATCAGATTTTTTTTTATTTAAATCAGATGTTTTTGATAAAACACTTTTTGAGGAAAACACCTATCTAAAGATAGTTTTAATTAAGATACATTATAGCTCAAAGATATCTCATCATGGAATAGGGATTATAAATTCTAACTCTATAGTATAAAACAATATAGTCATGTAATGTTTAAGAACAATTTTGTAAATGAGTTCCAATAGTTCATGGATTGGGGACCCAATCTTATGGAGTTCCAGGGGCTTCTGTATAGATTATTTAGGTTAAACTTTCTATATACCCAATGGGACTCAGTGCTCAGTCTAGAAGATACCATCAGAGATGCTTAGGTTTGCAGTTCTCAAACTGTGGATTTGTCTCCAGAGATAACATGCTTGTTAACAGCAAAAATGTTTTAAATAAATAATATATAGAGGTGAGAAATAACAGACCTCAACCCTATTGTCCCTCTGCAAATTTGTGTACACAGAGTCAATCCCTTACCGCTCTCTAAAAGTGCAAAGTTTCAAAAAGTTCAATGAATAGAAGATTGTTTGGGGGCGGAATAGATCTGGACAAGGAGATGTCTGGAGATAAATGAGAAGGGAGGGGCAGCCAGCAGAAACAAAAGTGAAACTGTTTGAGCAGCATAGTCCAGAAGTCTTGAGGTCTTTCTGAGTGTAACCTTCATTGATTTGAGATCTACCATACCCTTCTCTCACTAGAAGAAAAAACCTATAATGGCAGCAGGCCGTAAAAGAGACCCAGTTTGGGACTATTTTAATGAAGTTCCTCTACCTGTGGGTAAGACAGGCATGCATGCAAAATGCAAACAGTGCAACAAAGAAATGCAAGGCCTGGTTGCCCGAATGAAACACCACCATGAGAAGTGTTCCTTCGCAGGAGGCAGATGCGTTGAAGAGGATGAAGGGAACACGTCTGAACATGCAGGATCTTCAGGTTGGTAAACTTTTTTATTTCATACTTCTTTCTTAAGGACTGCCTGTCTTCCTTCTGGACTATTCTTGAATTCTCATGTTTGAGAAAAAATATATAGTTGTTACTCTATGGCAGTGGTTCCCAAACTGGGGTTCGTGAAATGTTACAGGGGGTTCTTGGGGAAAAATTCCCTAATGGCGGACAGAGTTGTCCCAGCCCGGAACCCCTAGACTTCCAAGAGCTAAGTAGATCAAAGCAAACATATCTATCACACTGAGGAGATTTATAAGATTCCTTATAAGAAATGGAAAGGGAGGTGGATATTTTTTGCTGTTTTTAAAATTAAATAGGCAGCTAGTATTGTTTTTAAAATTATTATGAACAAGTTTAAGCTTTGTTGTAACGTGCATTGTTTTCCTAGACTGCTCAAGACCCGAATGCTTGTGTAGGAGGAACTCTTTGAGTTGGCTTCTTAAATACCTTCATGCTGTTTCACATCTGATACTCCTTGATGAAACACAGGAGCCTTGTCTTATAACAGGCTTATTCAAAGTGATACAAGCTACGAAAGTGAGATCTTGGAAGAGTGTTGCCATTTTCATAACGTAATAAAAATACTATAATGATTAATAATAAATAGTGTGTAATAAGCATGTCACAAAAACAAATTTTATATTTCCAAGATCACAGCTTTTATAATTTATACTCAGCTAAAGGAGAAAATCCCTGGAAATATTCATTTTTAAGAGGGAGGTTCGCAAGACTTGACATTTTAGTGAAAGGGGTTCACAGGTTGTTAAAGTTTGGGAACCACTGCTCTATGGTAACATCATTTTAGATGCAGTTGTGATAAAAAATAAATAGCTGAAATAGGCAGATCTTTCTTTTACAATTTCACCTTTAAAGTAGTACTGAGTGTCAGTGAATGCAATGAGTAATACTAAATGAGCAGTTTGGTAATAATAATTAAATAACTGCATTGACTTATTTTGTTTAGGAGACTCCGTCCTCAACATACAGGATTCTGAAGACTAGCCACCTTCAAGATCACCATCATTTTCTATAGTTTCAGCGTTATCTGCCAATGATAGTGTTTCAGTCACATTGTGTATGTAACATAGCCACAGTATCTGTGGCAAAAAGAAAAAAAAATCTCCATCATCCAGAAACAACCATAGATAAGTTTGTGATAAGAACCAGCAGATTACAAAAAGAGGTAATTAATGAAAAAATTGCCTGGTTTGTTTATGCAAAGAACTCTCCTTTCTGTATGATTGAGAACCCAACACTTCATTAACATGGTTCAGTCATTAAGACCAGGATACAGTCCACAAAACAGAGCAGATGTTGCAGGCAAATTGCTGGATAAAGTGTATGAAAGAGAAATTGAGCAGTGTGCAAAAAGTCTAGAGGGTGAAATTGTTATCCTGAGTCTTGATGGGTGGAGCAATGTCCACAATGATCCTGTTGCATGTGCTTATGAGACAACAGAAGAAGGGAAAGTCTTCCTTACAGAAACAATTGATACATCAGGAAATGCACACACAGCAGCATACTTACAAGAAGTAGCAGTAAAAGCTATAACAAACTGTGGAAACAAATTCAAATGTCTAGTACGCAGCTTGGTCACAAACAAGGCTGCAAATATACTCAAGATGAGAAGAAATTATTTAGAAGAGAGTCCAAGCTAATAACATCCGGTTGCAGTGCTCATTTCATGCACCTCCTAGCCAAAGACTTCAGTGTTCAGAAATAAAGGCTAATGTTGAAATTGCAAAACACTTCTATAACAACCACTTTGCAGCAGCTGCTCTGAAAAAAGTGGGAGGAACCAAGCTAACTCGCCCACAAGACATGCGATCAAACTCAGTAGTGGACTGTTTTGAGCACTATATCAAGATCTGGCCTAATCTGCTGATAGTTTGTGAACAAAATCGTGAAAAAATAGATGGCACTGTCACAGCCAAAGTTCTCAACATTGGGCTTAAGAGAAATGTTGAACACATGCTGAGTACCTTGAAGCCTATTTCTATAGCCTTGAACAAAATGCAGGAAAATAGCTGTTTTATTGCTGACGCTGTTGAAATTTGGAAGGAACTGAGTGAGATCTTAAACAGAGAAATATGCAATGACAGAGTTAAATTACAAGGATTAAAAAAACGAATGGGACAAGCACTATCTCCAGCTCATTTTCTTGCAAATATTCTCAATACTCGGTACCAGAGTCAAACTTTAACTGCTGAAGAAGTGGAGTTGGCTATGACATGGACATCCAGCAATCATCCCTCCATAATAAACTTCAGAGCTAAGGGTGAACCATTCAAGAAATATATGTTTGCTGATGATGTTTTAAAGAAAGTCACACCAGTGAACTGGTGGAAGTCACTTAAGCACTTGGATTCAGAGACTGCTGAAGTGATAATCTCACTTTTAGCAGCAGTGCCTTCTTCTACCGCTGTAGAAAGAATATTTTCTTCCTTTGGACTAATTCATTCCAAATTAAGAAATCGTTTGGAACCTGAAAAAGCAGATAAGCTTGTTTTTCTTTTCCAGATTATGAACAAACAGGAAAATGAAGTTGAAGACGACTAAGTTAGCTGCAGAAGCCAATATTTTAAGTTTCTCATGTTGACCTGGCTGACACAGTCGATTTAATTTTTGTTTCTTAAAAAAAAAAAATGTAACTATTTTAGTTAAAAACAATTTTAACAAAAACAAACCTGATTTTAAACAACTTGAATGTTTAACTAAATTCAAAAATTCATATGCTTGTTTTGTTAAAATATAATATGTTTGCTGTTGAAGAAAAAAATCCAGAATACATAACGTTGTTATTTTAGTTAAATAAAACAATTTAAATGTCTGTCTGGTGATGTTCTCCTCCTAATACAGTATGGCAAGAAAATCCTCCAAATATTAATGATTAACCTGTTGAACTGGAGACAGTTCACCTCCCAATGACTTCATAAATATCTGCTTCAATTACCTTTGGTAAATGAAATAACCAATCATTCATTTTCTGATATAGCTGTAAAACTAATCTGAAAAGTTTTCAAAATAAATCACTTTAAAAATGTATAGTGTGTACCTTCTAAAAATGAAACCTACATCTATCTCTGAGTTGTGAAGAATATGTATTAAGGTTATAACAACCAACAAGAATGCACTTTTATGTATAAATCCATGATTAAATCGAGTCTTCCTGACTAGTGATTTAAATTATGATTTAAATCAAATCCACTTTACTTTCAACACTACTTTATAGTGCAGAATGCTGGGGAATGAGAAAGTATGACATGTCCAAACTGTCTTCATTCCATACAACCTGCCTCAGAAAAATCCTCCGTATCTTTTGGCCCAGAACAATCTCAAACCAAGATCTATTGACATAGTGCAGCCAAGAGGATCTGAGCACCATCATTGCCAGGAGGCGTTGGGAGATGGATCGGTCATGTGCTTCGGATGGAAACTGATTCTATCACCAGACTAGCAATAAGATGGACACCTGAAGGCAAGCTAAAATGAGGCCACCTGAATACAACATGGCTAAGAGCTGTGGAAGCTGAGCTGAAAAACCTGGGGCACAGCTGGGGAACCATTGAAAGACTTGTCAGAAACAGACAGGAGTGGAGGAGCTTCATCACTGCCCTAAATGCCAGAGGTGTAATAGGAACATCATGATGATGATGACGACAACACCTAGCAAACTGCAGACTTCCATCTTGGTTGGTTCCTCTAGAAGCTATTATAATATAAATAAGTCATAAAGACACTACCTACAAAACTAAGCAAAACTTGGCCCTTCATTCAGCAAGCAAAGTTTTATGGGCTAATTGGGAAGTGTATACAGATCCCAGTGATAAATTTGAAAGGCTAGTTCTGTCTTTCTGGGTGGTATTTCTTCTCTTAGATCACTAGTTTTATAAGCAACACCCAAAAACTTTGATCATAATGTCAGTTTCATACTATTTTTAATTGTCTTTATTTGTTACAATACCACCTTAGAATTTTCACCCAGACATTTAGACAGGTCAGTTTCACTTTCAGTTTCTAATACAATTGAGTCTGATCCTGCAAGGTGCGGAGAACTCCCAACGTCTACTACAGTTAATGCAGGATCCAGGCTTAGTTCAACTCTGGGATTATGAACCCTACAAGGCAGTGCTTATTTGTTTGAAAAAATCAATTTTTCAATCTAGATTCCAGGAAGACATGACAAAAGCTCTAAGAGCAATAGAGAAGTATTGTTTTACAAAACTCACATCTGAAGCCAAATTTGAGCTGAGACTATCCCTTTCCACAAAAAAGAAAGTATTCACCTGTCATCATTTACAATGGTTATACAGTTGTTCTCCTTATTTATAAACTGTGCACATCAGAAAGCCCTGTAATTTCAGGGCCATACTTTCATTTATAATTTTAAAATGCAATAAGGTATAATATTTAAGTCAATGTTAAAACTTTTTGGGGGTTGGGGTGTCTGTGTCTCCATACACTTCTCCTAACAACAGAAACTGGAAACCTGAAGTTTCCAGGCATACTAACCCATATCTGTGGCCCAGTAACGCACCACTAGCACTAACCTCACCTCCTGCCCTGGCTCACTAAGCCCTCACCCACCCCAGCACACTACCACAAAGCACATTAACCATCCCCAGCCCTGTGACACACACCCCAAATCCATGAGTCTTGAGCTAGGACTACTGGCTCAGTGGAAGCAACACCAGAGCTCTTCAGTACCGGCATCCCCAGTCACATAAGAAAACAAAAAATAGCCCTTTTTTGTGTATAAAAGATGGGAATTCAGATGAGGTCTTTAAAATTTGACTCCAGTATAGTCCTTAGAAGGGCTATTGTAAACAGATCACCCTTTTTGGGGAGTTCTTGGCTGGTTGGGCTACAATCCATGAGTCTTTGAGCTAGGACTGCTGAGTCAGAGGAAGCAACACCAGGATTCTTCAGTCCAGGCCTCCCTTACACAAATGGGCAGCCTCCCTGGAACTGTGCCTCCAATAACCACCAAGAAACAAAATCAATCTACCTAAGTAGCTACATGCAAGAGCCAGGGAGGAATCCGTTCATTACTGCTGCTGCTGCTTTCACTTCTCATAGCTCTGGGGCTTGTGGGGAGCAGAAAGCCTGTAAGCATTCACAAAAGAGAATTTCGTACCTATTGCTGAATTCCCAACTCAGCCTGGAATTTCATTCCACAAATGTCTAGGTTGACTATGCCCATTTCACTGCTCCCCGGTGAAAGCAGAGATGTAACCAACAGCTTTGGCCTTAAGAGATGCCATTCTCCATCACTCACTCACACCCTTCCTCAAGAATTCAGAACTTGTGACTGCAGCTGCTTGTCTGCCCCAGGTTGTAATTCAAAACACATCCCTGGGCCACTTCCATCACTGAAAATAATGTCCATAAAATCCTAAAACTACCTTTTGACAGTAGAAAGGTTAGTGACAAGATCGTCCTTTTATATGCCCCCTTCTTGCAATGTGAGGTTCCAGACATTACAGCATTTAAAACCAACAGGGCCACATTCATTACTCTCTCTCTCCAATCTACACGGGAGGTCCACTTTCTGGACACCACAGTGCAAATAAGTGATGGTCACATTAATACCACCCTATACCGAAAACCTACCGACCGCTATGCCTACCTTCATGCCTCCAGCTTCCATCCCGGGCACACCACAAGATCCATTGTCTACAGCCAAGCACTGAGGTACAACCGCATCTGCTCTAACCCCTCAGACAGAGACCAACACCTACAAAATCTCCACCAAGCATTCTCAAAACTACAGTACCCGCACGAGGAAATAAGGAAACAGATCAACAGAGCCAGACGTGTACCCAGAAGCCTCCTACTGCAAGACAAACCCAAGAAAGAAACCAACAGGACTCCACTGGCCATCACATACAGTCCCCAGCTAAAACCCCTCCAACGCATCATCAGAGATCTACAACCCATCCTGGACAATGATCCCACACTTTCACAAACCTTGGGTGGCAGGCCAGTCCTCGCCCACAGACAACCTGCTAACCTGAAGCACATTCTCACCAGTAACTGCACACCGCACCAAAGTAACTCTAACTCAGGAACGAATCCATGCAACAAACCTCGATGCCAACTCTGCCCACATATCTACACCAGCGACACCATCACAGGACCTAACCAGATCAGCCACACCATCACTGGTTCATTCACCTGCACATCCACCAATGTAATATACGCCATCATATGCCAGCAATGCCCCTCTGCTATGTACATAGGCCAAACTGGACAGTCTCTAAGGAAAAGGATAAATGGACACAAATCAGATATTAGGAATGGCAATATACAAAAACCTGTAGGAGAACACTTCAACCTCCCTGGACACACAATAGCAGATGTTAGGGTCACCGNACCCACGAAAGCTCATGCTGCAAAACGTCTGTTAGTCTATAAAGTGACACAGGAATCTTTGCTGCTTCTCTCTCTCTAAACACACACATACCAACTCCAGCAGCAACCCTCACCTTGGTACTCTAAGCCCCTTCATCCATCACCTGGGTGCCCCCATCCAACCTGGCCCACTAACCCTCTCCCTCAGCAGCTACCTCTCCACTCTGGCACTATGCCCCAAACCCAATGGCAAACTAGCTCTTCCCTAGCTCACTAACCTGTGCCAGTACCAGCATATCCTTCCCTAGATCACAACTCCCTCGTGAGCTACCTTCTGATCTGGCACACTAAGCCTCCAGCCTCCCAGACACTGCCACATCACAACACTGTAATCCAGACAGCAACCCCATTCCCTCCCCGCACACACACTCTCTGGCATGTCCCCACCCTGTCCTGGAACACTGACACCCTCCCCTCCCTAACAAGCCAGCCTCCCTGGCCCAAAAACCCACCCACCACCCTAACTTTACCTCCCGCCCTGGCCACTAACCCCTCACCCACCCCAGTGCGATAATCCCCCAGCACCACAACCATCCCCCCACAGTCCCGGCTCGCCAACTACCCCCTCCCCAGCTCACTAACCACCAGCCCCGCAACTCAGCTCAGTAACCACCAACCCCGTCTCGCTGCCCACCCCTCTCTCCCCCGCACCAGCCCCGGCTCGCTCCCCCGCACCAGCCCCGGCTCGCTGGGCTCTCAAGGGCGCAGCCGGGTTCCAGGGACGGGGGCTGCCTCCGGGCACGGCGCCCTGGGCAGGATAGGGCCGGCTGGCTCCTGGCACTCACCGGGCTGCGGGCCAGGCCGCCTCCTGCAGCGGAAGCCCAGCGCGGATAGGCGTCGGGGTGCTGGGGACGGGTCGCTGAGGCTCCGTGCGGCTGCAGGACCCTCCGAGCTGTGGCGCACGGCACGGCCGCTGGCGGAGTCCCCTGGGCGGCGGCGGCGGCAGCGGCCCGTGGGTCCCGTACGGCGAGGGGCGGGGAGGGCTCACCCACGTGATGGGCCCGTGTCATCCTGCGCAGCTGCCATCAGCCGCCGGTCCGGCGGTCTCCGCGCCCCCCGGGGGGACCCGGCAGCACCCCGCACGCACAAGGGGGAGCCCTACGGCTGCCCCTGGAGACCTGTCCACGCTGCCGGCAGCTCGGCCCCGCACACACGGGGCCCTGGACGGGCCAGAGACTGCAGAACAAGCGAGCTGGGGAGGGTGTCTGCGCCTTCATGCCTCTGTGGGCCTGAGAGAAACATGACGTGTAAACACCAGAAGGCAGCATATAAAACATATACAAAGTGTTATTTGATATCATGTATTGCAGTGTAAACGTAGCAGGCTGTAACAAGATAAACACAGCCCAGGCTTCACCCCCACCAAGTTCACCCAATACACTGCGAACGCACCGATCGACCACAAGGCGGCCAGACTACAAGTTATAAAAGGTGTAGGCCGGGGGGCAGGCAGTGCACAGAACAGCCCCAACGCATCACACGTTTGGCCTGACCCAGTAAAAACATTGCCCAGTCAGGAAACAGGCCACATGCGAGCGCTGTATCTCACTCCCAGAATTAACAGGGACCTGCAAAAACCCAGACTAAAACCGTTGAAAAGCTGCTGTAAAAAATCAAAGAGAAATCAAACAGGGACAATGGAGGGGGAAATGAAAGGCCATAGCAGAGGCCAAACAGAAGGGGTGCAGCCTACACTCCCCCTCAGGTGATGTGGCTCGCAAAGCAATCGCTAAGAAGCAAGACTCACCACTGCTCAAGTCACCCAAGTGCTTAGGGACATGGAGTCACTCAGGGATGCATCCGAAGAAGTGGGTATTCACCCACGAAAGCTCATGCTGCAAAACGTCTGTTAGTCTATAAGGTGCCACAGGATTCTTTGCTGCTTTTACAGATCCAGACTAACACGGCTACCCCTCTGATATCAGGGACTAATGTATCCAGGAAGTGTGGGGGAGATCAGATTGGGCAGCATAATGCCGCATCTTGACACAGAAACCACAGAGCTGCTTCTTGTTCTTAAGTAGGGCCCTACCAACTTCAAGGTCAATTTCGGTCAATTTCACAGCCAGGGGGTTTTAAAATTAGTCAATTTCATCTTTTTAGGTTTTTACATCTGAAATTTCACAGTACTGTTGTAACCATGCGGGGGGAGGTAGCAAGGCTATTGTAGGGGGGTCATGGGATTGCCACCCTTACTTCTGCCCTGCTGCTCGCAGAGGTGCTGCCTTCCAAGAGCCAGTGCCACAGCCAGCAGCAGTGCAGAAGTGAGGATCACAGGATGGAGGGCGGGGGGTTTACCATATGTCCAGTTTTCCCAGCAGCATGGAGGACTGATAGCTGGAGCCGCAGCCTTTCCACGCAGGGGGGTGTGTGTGTATGTGTCAGCTCGAGCCACAGCCTCTCTCTGTGCGGGGTGTGTGTGTTGCTGTTTGTGACAGGTTGAACTGTAGCCTCTTCATGTGGAGAAGTGACAGTTTGAGCTGTGCAGCTTCCTGCAGCGAGGGAAGGTTCCTGGAGGTGGGTCTGACCCGCCCTGGGAGCAGCCCCTGTATGGGAAGAGGAAGTCTTGTCCCTCCACATCCCCTGCTGGGACTAGCAGCTGGAGTCTTGCACAGGGTAGGACCTCCAGCTGGGCACCAGATTTCACAGGAAAGATCAGATTTCATGTTGCGTGAGGCATTTTTCATGGCCATGAATTTGGAAGGGCCCTATTCATAAGTGGAAAAGAAGCATCTGTCAGACACTTTGAGGACAAGAGCCTGCCCAGCTGTAACCAGATCTTGGGTCACAGAAGGGAAGATAGCTTGTGAGGGGAATGCAGGAGTGCCCTCTGCAAGAACAGTCACTCAAAAACCCTCTGCAGACACTGAGCAGCTTGTTGAGACTGTAAATCAGAGAGGCTCTTACCCAAAAACCACAAAGATCAGATTCCAATCTGAATAGTGATGGCTGCCGCCAACTCCAACTTAACCAACCAGGAGCAATCAGGCAGGATAAGCTTGGTCAACCCAGCCTGGGTAAAAGAAGATGAAGGCTCCTGGAGGAGACAGCCTTGAAGGGGAAAAGAGGGTTTAAAAAATGTGTATTGTCTAAGAGCCATGAACTGTAAAATGCCTGGTCTGGCTGAGCACTTTGCAGGAGTCACCAGGAGTTGAAAAGGCCGTTGTAGAATGTAGGTAAATCCAGGCTAAGTAACCATGTCCTAGCAGAACAAATAAGAGTCAAAGCCCATCTCCCCAGCATGACAGAGGGGAAAGAAAGCCACTGAACAGACCAAATGCAAAAAGCTGACACCCTACTCACCAGGTCAATGACCCCGTCTCTCTTATCTAACAGCAAGAACAGCAAATCAGAGTGAAACCAGGTGTAACAGTTCCAAAAAATGGTTGATGTGCCTCTGAATCCATCCAGGAGTTCTGATAGAGGGTCCAGATACAGCAGTAGGTGCTACAACATTGAGGTCATGAAGTTGTTAGCAACCAAAGCCCATCCCCAAAAAGGAAGTCCAGTAAGGAGCCAGCACCATTTCTGCAGGAGGCCTTGCACCCTCCACAGCCGTCTCCCACATCTATATTGTTCAAATCAGAAATAAAAAACCAACACTTTCATCACAGAGGGGATGCAATGGGGAGGGCAGCAATTGGGAACCACTACACTGCCAAGATCCCAGTAAGATCAAATTGTTCTTTGCCTAATTGATTCGAGCAGAGGATGCCTGTTCGCATATTGCAGCCAGGTGCAAAGTGCCTGCACATCACCTTCAGACATGATAAAAACTGAGATGTCATCAATATAGGCTGACAGACAAACCAGGAAAGCATCTGGCCCCTTGGGCAAAGGCAGGCCAGTCAGTGGGCTTCTTATGAGGTGCAAGAATGGCTCCAGGCTCAGGGCAGATAACATCCCAGACAGAAGGCACCCCTGAAGAGCACATCTATGTACTGGTAAGCAGCAGCTAAGCCCCTCCTTTAATCTTTAAAACACTAAAACATTATGGTACAATAAAAAATATATATATGAAGTAACTGGCCCAATCCAAAATGTTTCCAATATTTTAAAAAGATAGACACGGTCAAGTCTGTCAAAAGCCTTCTCCTGGTCCACTAAAATAAATCCCACATCCAGATTTAAAAGTTTGTGAAAGTAAAAATATAGAATCACAGAAATGTAGGGCTGGAAGAGGCCTCAAGAAGTCATCAAGTCCAGCCCCATGTCCTGAGGCAGGAACAAGTAAATCTAAACCAGGGGTCTCAAACTCAAATGACCCCGAGGGCCACATGAGGACTAGTGCATTCGCCCGATGGCCGCATCACTGACACGCCCCCTTGCTACCCCTGGCCCCCCCCCTCCTCCTCCCCTGCCCTGAGGCCCCGCCCCTGCCCTGTCTCGTCAACTCCTCCCCTCAGCACGTGGCTTCCCGCTGCGCCCCCCTCCCGCCTGGAAGGTGCAAAACATGCACTTAGTTAGGTTTACTTCTGTTAAAGCCCCCGCCCCCCCTGCTCTGCCTCTTCCAGGGGTGGCAGTTTTGTAGACCCTGCCCCCCCCCTCCACCCCACCTGCCTAGGGCTCTGGGAGGGAGTTTGGGGGGGGGAGGGGGTCTGGAGTGCAGGCACTGGGATGGAGTTTGGGTGCTCAGTGCAGGCTCCAGGCTGCAGCACGGGGTGGGGGTGCAGGCTTTGGGAGGGAGGTTGGGGATAGGAGGGGGGGCGGGGGGGCGGGGAGTTTGGCGGTGACAGGAAGTAACTGAGGGAGCTCTGCGGGCCGCAGGGAAGAGCTCTGCGGGCCGCATGCGGCCCGCGGGCCGCGTGTTTGAGACCCCTGATCTAAACCATCCCTGACAGGTCCAACCTGTTCTTAACCTCCAATTATGGGGATTCCACAACCTTCCTTGTTAGCCTATCCCAGAGCTTAACTACCCTTACAGTTAGAAAGTTTTTCCTAATATCTAACCTAATTCTCCCTTGCTGTAGATTAAGCCCATTACTTTTTGTCTTACCTTCAGTTGAGATGGAGAACAAATCATCATCGTCCATGTTCTAACAGCCCTTAGCATATTTGAAGCCTATTATCTTCTTTTCTCAAGACTAAATATGCCCAGTTTTTTTAACCTTTTCTCAAAGGGGTCAGGTTTTCTAAACCTTTTATCATTTTTGTTGCTGTCCTCTGGACTGTCTCCAATTTGTCCACATCTTTCCTAAAGTGTGGTACCCAAAATTTGACACAGTACACAGTATATAATGAATTAAAAACAAGTGATCAAAAATACAGAGGTTAGGGACAAAATATGTTCGATCAAGATGTATCAAAGAGCCAGATAGTTTTACAGATGATTCTCAAAGGCTGTGATTAGGCTCTTATAATCGGAATAGTGAAAGGGAAATAGGTCTCCAGTTCAGTAAGTCACAAAGGGCCCCTTTCTTGGGCTGCAGGGTGATTATGCCCTGCAGTAGATGAGGAGTGTGATGGGTCCCGTCCCCCCCAGGGTGCCACCTGGAACTGAGATACAGCTGAGCCCTCTGTCTCACCAATCTGGGTTCCCTCTTGCACTGTGATGCTGTGACAAGTTGCAAAGCCCTCCAAGCTTGCACTCACACCAACATCCACAGGCAGGGACCACTCCCATCTTTGTTCATGAATGCTCTGGCTGGCCACTCATGAACCCACAATAGAGAGGCTGCAGCCAAAATACGCCCCCAGATCCCCAGTCTAGGATCCCAGAGCTGTGCCGTCCTGCCCTGGTCAAAAACCTGACCAGTATGAATTTATTACGCAGTCCACCACTTCTGCAAAGGAAAGTGGACGCGCACTGAGCTGAGATTTTTCCCTTTGTACTTCAAACAACACACAGTGTTTTAGGTAAAATATAAAAAAGGTTTATTATCTACAGAAAGATAGATTTTAGGTGATTATAAGTGAGAGCAAACAAATCAAAGCAGATTACTTAGCAAATATACAAAAATGCAAACTAAGCCTAAAATACTAGATCAATAGGGTCTGAATTAGCAATATCCTACCCTGGCTGATGATACAAGGAGTCCACCAAGTTTCCATACACAGGCTAGAAATTCCTTTAGCCTGGGACCAGCACTTCCTCCAGTTCAGTCTTTCTTCCTCAGGTGTTTTTAGGTGTTCTCTAGTGTGTGGAGTGAGGTCCAGTCTTGATGTCACTTCCCCCTTTTATATCTTCTTCCAACTTTCTGGAAAGCTCTTTTGCTGTGACCTGGGTCAAACAGTTCCCATTGTGCAGTGCTATCTCGAAGAAGTGTCTATTGTACACAGTTCCTGGAGTAATCCTTGTGCTTGTGTGTATTTCTTCAATAAGCCATTAACATTGTTTGGCCTTTTTATTGCTGTACCTGAAAGGCTGCTTGTGGGTGTTCTCAACCTCACAACATGTTTCAGTAGCATATACATAGCCAAACTTCATAACTTTACATACAATGATAGCACATACAATCCAATGAGATATTAATGTCTAGCAAATCAAGACTTTTAGAATGATACTTCACAAGGCATACTTTATACAAAACATATCATAATTATATGACAGTGGTGAATATGGGGGTGCCAGGATGTCACAAGAAGCAGTTCCTTCTCTTGGACACATTCCATCAGGAAGAAAATCTGAACCAATAGGACGCCAGAAATGTTCAAAAATTCAGAGGACAGCCTGTCAGTACCTGAGGCCTTGCCTGTACAGAACTGCTGAACCATAACAGAGAGTTCCTGTAACGATAGAGAGACATCCAGACACTACTGTTTCCCACCAGTCAAACAGGGTTAACCCTGGTACGGCTTCTCCATCACCAGCACATTGCAGCTTCAGGCAAGTATAGCACACTGTAAAAGGAAACAGTTGCTCTGCATAGGCAGCCATCAGATGACTATCAGGCTGCCAGAGACAATGAGTCTGTTGGGAGTCCACAGTCTTCCTCTCCAAACCAAAATAAAAAACCATGTGGGAGCATTGATATTATGTGTGTGAAACAGGCCCAAACCAGGGCTCCCTGCTCCTTCTCCTCCAGCAAGCATCTCAGAAACTGGCACCTTCTCAGTAAGAGTCTGGTGGATCTGCACCAGGTTCCCCACATAGACTTCCATGATGTTACATTCCAAGGCACTCATAGCATGATGAAAGGATTGAATAGCAGCCTGGATGAACTCATGGCAGAATAGCTGGATTTCGACCTTCCCGACATCCTAGCAATTGTCTCTGGGACTCAAACAAAGGGCTTCTGCTACTGACAGTGCTCCCAGAACACAGCAAACATCTGGGTAAAATTCAGGTCCTACAATAGTTTGACATTAAAGCGCCAGGAGGAAGCACAAAGCCGGAAGAGGGAAAGATTCACTAACAGAAACTCAATGATGTTCAGACAAGTGGGTGGGAGACCTGGAGGACTGAACAGACATATTCACAGTTGACTTCATGCTATAAAAGTGATCCAATGTAGCCCCTGAGACACAGTTGGGAGTAGCCTTCAGCCAGGAGTACTGCCTAACTACAGGGTGAGAGCACCTCCATTAACCCAAAAGGCTGAAGGACACAATGCAGTCAAGCAAGGCCTGAGCAAGCATCTGCAGAAAGGAGACAAGGTTGGTGGAGGATGTACTATTTTATTGGTCATAAAGACAGATGTCCACAGCAGAAATAGCAGTACTCCCAACTAGCTCATGGCATATGCTGAATGTACACCTGTATAGGGTCTTATGCTTTTTGTGGTCCCAGAATGGTGCACAAACTAACACAAGTGAATGAAACAGCTTGCCAGAAAAAAAAGGATCATTTGATCAAGGAGTACATCCTTGGAAAGTGGGCTGAACAGATTGCCATGTGAAGGGGTTCTATGCTGATTCCCATCATGAAGGTAGCTAGGTGCTAAGATAGTCATTCAGAGGTGTAAGGGAAGCCAGATACTGAAGGAATGGGGTGGAGCTAGGAAACAGACAAGTGGCAAGAGGAGAAACTTGCCAGGGACCAGCTGTCTAGAATGAGCAGAGTGGTGAACTGGAGGCCTAAAGGAAAGGCTGGAAATCTGGCTACTGGTTGATTAGGGAAAGATTAATGGATTATAAAGACAGAAGGGGCCAATTGTGATCTTCTAGTTTGACCTGTATAACACTTACACAGTCTATAGGACTTCCCTGAATTAATTCCTGTTCAAACTATAGCATGACTTTTAGAAAAAATGCAGTCTTGATTAAAAAATTTTCAGTGATGGAGAATTCACCACAACCCTTAGTAAATTGTTCTAATTTTAAAAATGTATGCCTTATTTCTAATCTGCATTTGTCTAGCTTCAACTTCCAGCCATTGGATCTTGTTATATCCTTGTCTTCTAGACTGAAGAGACCATTATCAAATTTTTGTTCCTCATATAGCTACTTACAGACTGTGATCAAATCATCCCTTAATCTTTTCTTTGTTCATGTAAACAGATTGAGCTCCTTGAGTCTATCAGTATAACACATGTTTTCCAATCTGTTAATGATTCTTGGGGCCCTTTTCTGAATCCTCTCCAATTTAAGAACATCCTCCTTAAATTGTGACACCAGAACTGGACACAGTATTCCAGTAGTTGTTACACCAGTGCCAAATACAAAGGTAATATATATACAAAAATCACATCAGCCCTTTTGCCAAAGCTTCACCCTGGGTGGTCATGTTTAACTAATTATTCACAATGGCCCCAAATTCTTTTCAGAGTCATTTCTTCCTGTAAATATGGCCTACATTCTTTGTTCCTAGATATAAGACATTACTTTTGGCCATATTAAAATGTATATTGTTTGCTTGCAGTCAGTTTCCCAAGCAATCCATATCACACTGTTACGAGTTACCCATCCTCATGATTATTTACCACTCCCCTAATTTTTGTATTATCGCAAACTTTATCAGGATGATTTTATGTTTTGTTCCATGTCATTGATAAAAATGTTAAATAGAATAAAACCAAGAACCTGCTTGAGCATAGTTCCCCACTCAAAATTACATTTTGACACCTGTCACGTGGCCAGTATTTAATCCATTTAATGTGTACCATGTTGATTTTGTATTGATCTAGTTTATTAATCAAAAGTTCATGTGGTATCAAGTCAAATATTTTACAGAAGTCTGAGTATATTACATCAACACTGTTACCTTTATCAACCAAATTTATATTCTGGCCAAAAAAAAAATCACGTTTGTCTGATAGGTTTATGGAAAATAAATCCTATGTTGATTAGCATTAATTATATTAATGAATTCTTTATTAATTGAGTCCCATATTAGCCGTTCCAACATTACTTTTTTTCTAGTCCTCTGGAACTAATAAACACTAATGGGACAGAGTACTCCTTGGCCCGCTCTTTTAAAACTCCTGGATACCAGTTATCGGGAGCTGCTGATTTTAAAATGTCTAACTTTAGTACCTGCTGTCTAATATTCTCCTGACTTACATTTGGAGTGAAACGTATTTCATCATCGTATGATAGGACTACATCATCTGGCTTTTTCCCAAGTACAGATCAGAAATATTTATAGAACACTTCTACCTTTTCTTCATTATTATTTATAGTTCTCCCATTTCCTACAAATGGACCAATATCATAGTTAGGATTCTTTTTGTTCCTAATATAGTTTAAACTTTCCTTCTTACTTTCCTTAACTCTGCTGGCCACAGATTTTTCCTTGTGTCCTTTTGCTTCCCTCATCAATTTTCTATAATTCCTAGCTTCTGATTTATATTCATTGCTATCAACTTCTCCTTTCTTTCATTGGTTTAATTTATATATATATATAAATTTTTGATAGCTGCCTTCACTTCCCCTCTAAGTAAGGATGGCTTTTTAACCACTGTGGCTTTTGGGGCATTTAGTAAGAAAATTTTAAGCAATTACCATTCACATTTTCCCCTAATTTCTGTCTCCCAATGGATTTGGCTCATAATTGTTTTCAACTTTGTGAAATTGGCCCCTTTTAAAGAACCAAGTGTATATATATTACTGGTTTAGACTTTAGGCTGGCCTAAATAGATGGAGTCCATCAAGCAGACATCTGCGACAAGTGCCTGTGTGTCCCAACACAATTCAGCCAAGTGCCAAAGCCTATTGGAACCTCCAGCATAAAGTTGTTTTACTCACCTAATCCTAACAGATGAAGAATCCTTCCTGAAGCCTCTGACCTGACTTTTCTTCCCCTCCCTCCACACATGTGAAGTGGGAGCTCTTATATAATTTTTTAGGGAGAAAGCAAATGTGAAGGCAGTTGTCTTGTATGCTTGTATGATCATACAACAGTCATTAACACATTGGCAGGCATATGAAAGTTGGTCCGTCCTGATATCATTTGTACAATGTCTGGGGCTTTGGCCATAGAAAAGTTTCTCATTTTTGGCCAATATAAGTGCCTGACTGAATCACTATACATCTATTCAAACATTTTTTCAATATCCTATTTGAACTTCCAAAGCACAGATTCCTATACTTTAAAGTGTAGCTCCGTCCAACCTGGTTTTAGTTACCAGGGCTATCAAAGAATTTTGTTGCTTCAAATGATGAAACAGTCTTGTCACTGAGAAATAATTTTTCCTAAGTACCTTTAAATGCAGTTTGGTCCTTTTGGTAATTTTCCAAATTGACTGAATTATGGTCTGATTTTACTGAGACTTGGCACAGTTAGTTTGCAAAAGTAAGTGTGATAGTTGCAGGGAATGGTTTCCACGACATCTGTCAGAGACATCACTAGCTCATTTTCTGGGCTAGTTGCCATGTCTCCTGTTGTAATTCAAGTGGTGGTGCAAAGATAAATTCTGGAAATTCTCTGTTAGATTTTAGCCCTCATTCATTATACCTTTTCCTGTCGGTTCTGGAGTTTTCCACCTGACATCATGATAGAAGGAAATTTAATTTCCAATACTGCATTAGCACTTGTCACACTGATCCATTTCTCTTTATGTCTTCTTTTTCCCAAGGTTTTCTTAAAAGACATAGGCTGCTTTACATGGACCCATTTGGGAGGGTAATCCAAGAGTTGGTATAATCTCATTAATAATTTAGGCCCTGATTTATTAAAGTAGTTAAGCACGTGCCTAAATTCAAATATGTGAGTAGCTTTATTTAACTTAAAGTTATATCAATATGACTCTATTTACATCAATGTGCTTAAAATTAGACACATACTTAATTATCTTGTTAAATTGGGGTCTTGTTCTCTACTAACAGAACTTCAAAACTGGATGATCATATGCATGACTGGATGCTGTTATCTCATCTATAATAGACTCATAGAAAATTAGAGTTGGAAGAGACCTCAGGAGGTCATCTAGTCCAACCCCCTGCTCAAAGCAGGACCAACTCCAACTAAATCATCCCAGCCAGGGCTTTGTCAAGCCAGGCCTTAAAAACCTCCCTAGGCAACCCATTCCAGTGCTTCACCACCCTCCTAGTGAAATAGTTGTTCCTAATATCCAACCTAGACCTTCCCCATGGCAATGTGAGACCATTGCTCCTTGTTCTGTTACCTGCCACAACTGAGAACAGCCGAGCTCCATCCTCTTTGGAATCCCCCTTCAAGTAATTGAAGGCTGCTATAAAATCCTCCCTCACTCTTCTCTTCTGCAGACTAACTCGCCACCCCTGCCCTCACATCTGGTCACGGTGTTGCAGGGGGTCCTCATCTCTAACACTCCTGCATGGCCACTTTAGTGGCCACACAACAGCTGTCTCCGTCTTGGTCTTCTGTGGCCTGGCCCTCTGGCCAGGTCCCTTTAAAGTTCAACCCCTTCCATGGTAACGAAAAGGTCCAACTGTAAGTCCAAATAAATCTCTAAATAAGTAATTTATTTTGTCAATCTCAGGCCATTCTAAAGTCCTCCTAGATTGCTTCTTCCCCAGCAGGATTCCTCACACTGCCTCCCTTCCCCAGAGACACAGCAGTTCACCTCAGGGATCTTCCTGCCACTTACAAACCCCTGTCTCAGGCTTTCCCCCCAGCAGCCTAACCTGCTCCCTTTGGGTACATCTACACAGGGATAAAAAACCTGCAGTACAGCCATGGCTAGCCCAGGGCAGCTTGCTTGGGGTAGTGGGGCTAAAAATCGCTGTGTACACATTCAGGCTCATGATGGAGCCTGGGCTCTGGCAGGGCCGTCCTTAGGATTTATGGGGCCCTATGCAGTATTATTAAACTGGTGCCCCTATGCCCGACGACAGCCCGGGCTTGCATGTGTATTTTAGATAAGGGTGGTCTTTTGAAGGATTTATTTAAAAAACTATATGTCTGAAGATCCAAGCATTTAAGGCTAAAGATGAATACTCAGATTGTGCATCTAAAAATCTATGCAAGGATTTTTTAGAAATGTGATTTTATAATCTTCAGCAACACACTAATGAAATATTTTTAAAACAAATTTTAAACTAAGGTCCTGTAGACTTGCATGTTCTGAGTAAATATTACAGTAATGCACAACTGTTTTTGTCAGTAAATTCAGAAACTGACAGTACATACCTGGGGGTTAGCAAATGCCTGTTAAATGGCTTCATTACCACTTGAATGGCTCTTTAACAGTTTCAATGTTGTGCTAATAGGTCTGGCATGCTGGAAGGCTTTTTCACTTTTAAGTACTGGATCCCCTCCAGAGGAAGACTCACCAGACTGCAGCAGCCAGCTGTGGGAGCCTGCAGGAAGGGTCAGAACAGGGATAGAAGAAGAGGTGGGCGTGTGGACACTAAGACCCAGGGGTGCCCCAAATTTTCAGGTGTCCTACGCAGCCTTGTATGGTGCATACGCCTAAGGACGGCCCTGGCTCTGGGACCCTCCATCCTCCCAAGCTCAAGCTACAGCCCAAGCCAGAATATTTACACAGCGATTTTTCAACCTGGAGCCCAAATGTGTGTGTAAGATTTCTTCCTCAGGAGGGTGAATGCTTCTACCAGGACAGCTGCTCCTGCAGGCTTGGGGGGTAAACTGAACCCCTTATAGTTATGGGCATGAATATGGTGCCCATGTCTGTTTTGTCTTTCGGTTGTATTGCACCTGATGTATAGTTCAATTCTTTCTTCCTGGGTTTTTCTCTGGTACTCATCATCCTGCTACCCGAAAGTCTCACAAATGTTAATGAATTTATGCTCATAATTAGAGCTGAGCAAATAATTGATTTTTTTGGTTCAGTGGCAGTTCTGAAAAATGTTAAAAAAAAAAATTGATGCTGGTCAAACCTAATCCAAAACCTCAGAAAAATTTTGACAAATTGAAAGTCCATTTTGCGTTGTACTACATGTTTTGTTTCTGGGCATTTTTAAAGGGCTAGATTCACAAAATGGCCAGAAGAGGAGACATTAGTGGATTGAAGGAGCCCACCTTATAATTTTTAGCCCAGTAGTCTGGATTAAACTCCCCTCTGCCTGAAGTGCAGCCAGGATTAGAATTTGGGTTTTTAACCTCCCAACAGAATAACATGATCAGGGAGCTATAGAGGAATTTTTAGTCTCTGTGGCCCAATGACTATTCAAGTGTTTTATACAAAGTTAATTTAATTTAAAATATTAACAGTTTCTCCTGTTAATCACCAAACTAATAGACCATGTATTCCTGGATAGGAGACAAGAACTAACCAGAGAAAACAGTGCAATTCAACTGGATTTAAGATTCTTACTATTTATTAATGTGCCTGTCTCAAGACAGCACCTTAAATGGATTCTTCTAAGTGATGGATTAAATATTTTCTTTGATTTCATAGGATTTAGTAAAATTACTTACCTTGCTCTTCTACAAATTGCCTGGTTATTAATAATAACCAATAGGATATACCTCTCCTTAAACTTCTTTTGCTCATTTATAAACAGTCTGTTTTCTTTTGATACACTGAGATTGAACTCTCTCTCTCAATAATTTTGGGAAATTAAGACCTAGGTCTCAATTTACAAAGAGAAATGTCCCCCACCAAAGGTGCGTCTACTCTTAAAGGTGTAGTCTCTGGTAAGAGCTCCCCACAGAGAAGAGATTGTAACAGAAGTAACTGGTTTATCATTTGTGTTTTGTCATTTGTATTGGTTTGTTTAATGTTTTCTTTAATAATAAAATAGCCCTGAGAGGGCCAGGCCACAAAAGACCAAGATGGAGACAGGCTGTTGTGTGGCCCCTAAAGTGGCCATGCAGGAGTGTTAGATATGAGGACCCACTGCAACACCATGACCAGATGTGAGGGCGGGGTGGCAAGTTATATGGGCCCGTGGTGCCCATGCTCCAGCAATATTCAGGGCTGGGGGGCCAGGCTCCACCAATGTTCGGGGGTGGGTCTCTTACCCGGCCCCACCTGCTGCCTCCGTGCGCCTCCCTTGCAGCATCCCCCGGCCCCACCTGCTGGCCTCCTGAGTCTATTTATCTTAACAAAGAGAACGTTAGGGATGACTTGATAACAGTCCATAAATACCTACATGGAGAACAAATATTTAATAATGGGCTCTTCAATCAAGCAGAGAAAGATAAAACACAAACCAGTGGCTGGAAGTTGAAGCTAGACAAATTCAATCTGGAAATAAGGTATGCATTTTTAATGGTGAGAGTAATTAAATATTGGAACAATTTACCTAGGGTTATGCTGGATTTTCCAGCACTACCAATTTTAAAATCAAGATTAGATGTTTTTCTAAAAGATCTGTCCTAGGAATTATTTTAGTGAAGTTCTATGGGCTGTGTTAAACGGGAGGTCAGACTAGATCAGGGGTCGGCAACCTTTCAGAAGTGGTGTGCCGAGTCTTCATTTATTCACTTTAATTTAAGGTTTTGTGTGCCGGTAATACATTTTAATGTTTTTTTAGAAGGTCGCTCTCTATAAGTCTATATATTATATAACTAAACTAGTGTTGTATTGTAAAATAAACAAGGTTTTCAAAATGTTTAAGAAGCTTCATTTAAAATTAAATTAAAATGTTGATCTTACACCGCCGGCCCGCTCAGCCCGCTGCTGGTCTGGGGTTCTGTTCACCTAGGCAGGCAGCGGGCTGAGTGGGGCCTGCGGCCGGGACCCCGGCTGGCAAGGGTCCAGCAGCCAGAACCCCAGACCGGCAGCGGGCTCTGCGGGGCCGGCGGCTGGGACTCCAAACCGGCAGTGGGCTGAGTGGCTCAGCCCACTGCCGCTCAGCAATTCCATCCGCCGGCTCCTGCCAGCCGGCATCCCGGCTGCCAGACCCACTCAGCCCGCTGCCGGTCTGGGGTCCCGGCCCTGCCCACATACAGTGGATACCTACCTTCTCCCTGGTTCTGGCCCATTCTCTTCCTCTCTCTGCACTGAGCTGAGGGTGGGAGTGCACTGAGCACAGGGCTGGGGGTGTTGGTCTGGCCAGGAGCTAGAATGAGGGAGGGGGCTCAGGGTTGGGGCAGGAGGTTTGGGTGTGGGGCACTTACCTGGGCAGCTCCCATTTGGTGCGAGGGGTGCAGGTGGGAATGTGTGGGAGTGTGTGTGTGCAGGAGCTCCCATTTGGTGCTCAGGGTGGGGAAGGGGATGTGGGGGGTGNTCCTGAGTCTATTTATCTTAACAAAGAGAACGTTAGGGA
Organism: Platysternon megacephalum; assembly: GCA_003942145.1. Taxonomy (NCBI): domain Eukaryota; kingdom Metazoa; phylum Chordata; order Testudines; family Platysternidae; genus Platysternon; species Platysternon megacephalum. Next base: position 261,841 of record QXTE01000028.1, on the reverse strand, counting down.
TGACTTGATAACAGTCCATAAATACCTACATGGAGAACAAATATTTAATAATGGGCTCTTCAATCAAGCAGAGAAAGATAAAACACAAACCAGTGGCTGGAAGTTGAAGCTAGACAAATTCAATCTGGAAATAAGGTATGCATTTTTAATGGTGAGAGTAATTAAATATTGGAACAATTTACCTAGGGTTATGCTGGATTTTCCAGCACTACCAATTTTAAAATCAAGATTAGATGTTTTTCTAAAAGATCTGTCCTAGGAATTATTTTAGTGAAGTTCTATGGGCTGTGTTAAACGGGAGGTCAGACTAGATCAGGGGTCGGCAACCTTTCAGAAGTGGTGTGCCGAGTCTTCATTTATTCACTTTAATTTAAGGTTTTGTGTGCCGGTAATACATTTTAATGTTTTTTTAGAAGGTCGCTCTCTATAAGTCTATATATTATATAACTAAACTAGTGTTGTATTGTAAAATAAACAAGGTTTTCAAAATGTTTAAGAAGCTTCATTTAAAATTAAATTAAAATGTTGATCTTACACCGCCGGCCCGCTCAGCCCGCTGCTGGTCTGGGGTTCTGTTCACCTAGGCAGGCAGCGGGCTGAGTGGGGCCTGCGGCCGGGACCCCGGCTGGCAAGGGTCCAGCAGCCAGAACCCCAGACCGGCAGCGGGCTCTGCGGGGCCGGCGGCTGGGACTCCAAACCGGCAGTGGGCTGAGTGGCTCAGCCCACTGCCGCTCAGCAATTCCATCCGCCGGCTCCTGCCAGCCGGCATCCCGGCTGCCAGACCCACTCAGCCCGCTGCCGGTCTGGGGTCCCGGCCCTGCCCACATACAGTGGATACCTACCTTCTCCCTGGTTCTGGCCCATTCTCTTCCTCTCTCTGCACTGAGCTGAGGGTGGGAGTGCACTGAGCACAGGGCTGGGGGTGTTGGTCTGGCCAGGAGCTAGAATGAGGGAGGGGGCTCAGGGTTGGGGCAGGAGGTTTGGGTGTGGGGCACTTACCTGGGCAGCTCCCATTTGGTGCGAGGGGTGCAGGTGGGAATGTGTGGGAGTGTGTGTGTGCAGGAGCTCCCATTTGGTGCTCAGGGTGGGGATGGGGATGTGGGGGGTGCAAGAGTCAGGATGTGGGGGG
>QXTE01000028.1:249498-260577 GCA_003942145.1 Platysternon megacephalum | reverse complement strand
CCCCCCCCCCCGGCCCCCTTACCATGTTCTGTTCTGCGCAGAGCCAGACACGCTGCCCCGTGGGAGCGGGCAGCCCCGCCCCTCAGAGCGCTGCGCGTGGGGCGGCATGATTCCAGGGGAGGGGGGAGTGTGTCTGCCTCCCCGAGGAGCCAAGCACTGCCCTGCGGGAGCGCGCAGCCCCGGCCCCTAGAGCGCTGCGCGCGGGGCAGCATGGCTTATGGGGAGGGGGGAGCATGTCTGCCTCCCCCCGGAGCCAACACTGCCCCGCGGGAGCGGGCAGCCCTGGCCCCTAGAGTGCTGCGCGCACTCCGGCATGGCTCCAGGGGAGGAGGGAAGGCAGGGGAAGGGCCGGCGGCTTGCTGTGCTCGGCCGGGCGCTCCGGCCCGGGAGTGCGGACCCCGCAGCTTGCCGCGCCGGGAGAGGGGGGGGGGCAGAGAAGAGCGGGCCGGGCAGGATTTTTAATGGCACGCTGCTCCGGCAGGCAGCAGCGTGCCATTAAAAATTGGCTCGCGTGCCGTCTTTGGCACACGTGCCATAGGTTGCCGACCCCTGGACTAGATGATCACATTGGTTCCTTCTGGCCTTGGAGTCTGTGAATCTAAGCACCAGGCTACTGTAACATCAGTAGTGGCTACTTGGTAGCCGCATATCAATTTAAATTTTCCTTTAAGGTTTTAAGAGTCAATTTTTAAAAGTCCATTTACAATTAATTGAACAAATGAGTGTATACTAATCCAGTAGTAGGCACAGAAAAACAGCATAGGAAAAGAAATACTACATTTCGCTTTGACCTGCAGAGTAGAATAAAACCAACAACTCAATGAGTTATTACAAGAATTAAGAAGATGTCTTTAAATGTGTCAAATAATTTAGTATTTTTCTCTGTATTGTGATTCTGGGGTCTTCTTTATAAAGCATTGTCTAATGTATGTCTGTATTTATAACAGAAGCTGATTCTTCTGTTTTTTATAACAATTCCCTAATTTTTCCTCCATTGAGGGCATCTGCCCTCAGATAGTTAACAGTTCGAAACCTTCATGTTCAGCTGGACTCCACACTGCTTCTGGATACCCTAATAGCTATGGCTGCAAAAAACACCTTTTTCCATCAACAGCTTGCAAGAAAACTGCCCTCACTCCTGTCAAATTCTGACTTAATCATGGTGTGATAAATGAAGGGGAGCTCCCTTTTATGGATACTCAGCCAGCTATAAAACCCGTTAGGAGCTGTTCATTACTTGCTTTACCTGTAAAGGGTTAATAAGCCCACAGGTAAAAGGAAGTGAGTGGGCACCTGACCTAAAGAGCCAATGGGAGGGCTAGAACTTTTTAAAATTGGGAAAAAACTTCCCTTTGTCTGTCTGTTGTGGTTCTCCAGGAAAGAGCAGGACAAGGCTGGAGTTATGCTATGAGAAGCTTTAAGCCAGGTATGATATGATCATATCATACCTAGAACTACTTATTTGGAACCCCCAAATGTGTAAGTAAATCAGGGAATGTCTATAAAGACGCGATTAGGGTTATTTCTTATTGGCTTGTGGACTCCTCTGTGCTAACCCCAAATGCTTTTTGTTTTGCTTGTAACCTTTAAGCTGGACCTTAAGGTTATTCTTGATGTTTACATTTTGTAAGTGGTTTTTTTATATCTAGCAAATTTACCTTTTTTTAAGAACAGGATTGGATTTTTGGTGTCCTAAGAGGTTTGTGCATATGTTGTCTAATTAGCTTGGGGCAACAGCTAATTTCCTTTCTTTTCTTTCTCAGCTTTTCCCCGGAGGGAGGGTGAAAGGGCTTGCGGTACCCACAGGGAGTAATTCCCCAGTGAGTCTTCCTGGGTTACAAGGGTTTTTGCACTTGGGTGGTGGCAGCATCTACCCCTCCAAGGTCAGAGAGAAACTGTGACCTTGGGAGTTTAATACCAGCCTGGAGTGGCCAGTATTAATTTTTAGAATCCTTGCAGTCCCCCACCTTCTGCACTCTAAGTGCCAGAGTGGGGAATCAGCCTTGACACATGGTGATCCGTGCATTTGTGACTGCCATGGTGATTACAGTAATACACTATAGCTAGGAATGAAAGTATCAGCTTTAAGAAAGTTCCTATTGATTCAGAATACAGCAATCTGCTCATCAACAACACACCACCTCAGTGTTTTTCTCTCTTCACTGGCTCTCTTCAGTATTAGGTCAAAGTCCTCCCGGGCATTAGCTCAAATTACTGGGGGACATTTTCATCCTGCCTGAACAACCAATCCAAGGAGAGCCTCCTGAAGACTTCAACAAGCATTGATGAAAAGACATTAAGACACTACCAAGGGATTAGATTTTTTTAAAAACTGTTCTAATGATTTAGTGGTACAGTATATGGACATGCTGTTATAACTTAAAATATTAACAGTTTCTCCTGTTAATCACCAAACTAATAGACCATGTATTCCTAGATAGGAGACAAGAACTAACCAGAGAAAACAGTGCAATTCAACTGGATTTAAGATTCTTACTATTTATTATGTCCCCCAGTAATTTGAGCTAATGCCCGGGAGGACTTTGACCTACTTCATCCAGTTTTGAAGATTCAGAATACAGCAATCTGCTCATAACTGAGGTGGGTTGTTGTTAGGAGCCTCTTAGTCTGATGAGCACGTAGTTTGTTAATACATATATGCATTAGGGTTGTAATTCTTCCTTGACAGTTGCATTTCGTTTGTCATCTTTGTGGCAGGAAATTCTCAGAAAATCTTTAAATTTAGAATATTAATTCCTTGTATTCAGCCCATTTTCTGAGATATTCTTTCAGTTTTATTAAAGTTCAACAGGCAATGAAATTGTTTTCAAGAAGTCCAAATACTCCTGTTTTTATATAAAGTTTTTAGGTCTCCGAATAGACAAATTAGAGGATTGGGCCAAAAGAAATATGATGAGGTTCAACAAGGACAAGTGCAGAGTCCTGCATTTAGGACGGAAGAATCCCATGCACTGCTATAGACTAGGGACCGAATGGCTGGGCAGCAGTTCTGCAGAAAAGGACCTAGGGGTTACGGTGGACGAAAAGCTGAATATGAGTCAACAGTGTGCCCTTGTTGCCAAGAAGGCTAATGGCATTTTGGGTTGTATAAGTAGGGGCATTTCCAGCAGATCGAGGGATGTGATCATTCCCCTCTACTCAGCACTGGTGAGGCCTCATTTGGAGTACTGTGTCCAGTTTTGGGCCCCACACTACAAGAAGGATGTGGATAAATTGGAGAGAGTCCAGCGGAGGGCAACAAAAATGATTAGGGGGCTGGAGCACATGACTTACGAGGAGAGGCTGAGGGAACTGGGATTGTTTAGTCTGCAGAAGAGAAGAATGAGGGGCGATTTGATAGCTGCTTTCAACTACCTGAAAGGGGGTTCCAAAGAGGATGGATCTAGACTGTTCTCAGTGATAGAAGATGACAGAACAAGGAGTAATGGTCTCAAGTTGCAGAGGGGGAGGTTTAGGTTGGACATTAGGAAAAACTTTTTCACTAGTAGGGTGGTGAAGAACTGGAATGGGTTACCTAGGGAGGTAGTGGAATCTCCTTCCTTAGAGGTTTTTAAGGTCAGGCTTGACAAAGCCCTGGCTGGGCTGATTTAGTTGGGTTTGGTCCTGCTTTGAGCAGGGGGTTGGACTAGATGACCTCCTGAGGTCCCTTCCAACCCTGAGATTCTATGATTCTATGATTCTATGAATAGCCTTTTTAAAATTCAATAATTCTTAAAAGAGCACTTAGCCTGAATAGTTATTAAAGAAGTTGTTGATTCTTAGTAAGTTTTGAAGAGATGATTATTTTTGTCTTCCTGACTTGGGTGGGGGAGTTGCTTGAGTTTGCCAGATAGTTAGCTAATTAATCAATTCCCCATTAATATCAATATTCTATACTCAAATGGCTTCTTACAGCATTTCTTAAAGGTGTTTGCCATTTCAACATTTAAGGAATAGACAAAAGGTTTAAAACATTTCCAACTGCATGTTTTTCTGAGGCTTTTCTGAATGACTTTTTAGAGTGGTTATAAAAAATTCATTTCAACAAGCAAATTTTTGGAATTTTTTGTGTGGGCTTACTTACAGATATTTCTTGGGAGCATGGAAAAGCCCACTTTATAAGCTAGATTTATTGCTCTGGCAACATATCCTTACTTTTTTTTTTTTTATATACACAATCAGGTCTTTTCTTAAGACACAAATGTTTTACATGGTTTGTTTTCTTGAGACAAGGATTACATTTGTAGCAACAAATATTTTTTACAAAGGGAAGTGTCCTGGTCTTGATAAGACATTCTGGTTTAGTTACCTTTTAGACTAAATGGTATTTATCAGTTACAATATACAATTTGCAGTTAAAACTATTAAATATTCTATACAAAGCACCTATCACACATCCACTTTTCAAAACATAGCATAATGACATTGCTGTAAAAATTAAAGCAAAATAGGAATGAAAAAGAATGCATTCTGGAGTTTGTATAAACACTCTTAGGGGTAATAAACATGGTTTTATGGCTAAGAGGAGGTTATCTTCCTGACATTTGGATTATCTTTGGAGTGACAGAAAGCAGAAGCCTCCTGCAATTTCTTTTGATTAGTTTGAACATTATATAACATACATATACAGACAGTGTTATGTTTTCAAGCATCCTTGCTACACATACTTGTAGCTATCTTAATATTCCGCAAATGTGCAGGCAAATTATAAAGATAAATTCTTCTTCAACTACTGTCCCTGTGGGTGCTCCACTCCAGGTGATGGTGTGTCCTGGCGCTGTTGATCGGAGATCTTCGGTAGCAGTGCCTAGTCAGGACGCACGCGCCCAGCTGTTGTCTCGTGGCGGCGTTAGGGTCTGTCTGTGCACACACATCTCGAAGAACCTTAGTTACTGCAAGGTGAATAACCTTCTCTTATAATAATTTTATTAATATTGGTTTTGCTTCAACATTGAGGTCTCTCCACTACAGCATATTCTTCTACCAACTGAAAGGCACAAGCCTATTACGCAGGAGATGACACTGATCCCAAAGTAGTAGTAAAGTCTGTGCATGCCCTTTCTCCGGGTACGATCCAAAGCCCCTTGCAATCAATGTAGAGACTCCTATTGGCTTCAATGGGCTTTGAATCAGGTCGTCTGGGAAAAGAGTGACTGCTGATCTGCTTTTAGTGTTTGTGCTATAATCTACTTTCCCATTCACACATAACTTCCCATAAGGCTGGCCGAGTGGACTGCCATCTCATCCAGAATGAAGGTGTTGCCTGCTGAAGAGGGAAGGAATAAAGGCAGCAAAAACAGCACTGGGGATAGAGTCCATGGTTTTAAAAAAATGAAGATATGACTGTATGCTCCTCTGTAGTATCAGATTAGCATAAACTTGGTTTGTGTTTATTCTAGGCATTCTCTCTCCAAGTTTCTTCCTATAATATATGCACCAAAGGAAACTCTCATTAATTGGCAGTTGGCTTTTGCTTGCTAAATTAAAAGCTAAGCTTACACTTCACTGATAGCCCAGGAATTTTCACAATTTAGGCTGTACATTTTCCAGTATTTCCAGAATACTTCACCTAATTTTCCCACAGTAGTTGTCTAGGCATAGGTCTGTAGTCTAAATCTCAAGTTAGACCAGCACTTCACTGTTGCAGTTTTCAAAGCCTTAAATAATTAAGGAGCAGGAACTGCTTTTTTGTTCTCGGTACGGCATCTAGCACAATGGGGTCCTGGTCCATGATTAGGGCTTCCAGGTGCTATGGTAATACAAATAATAATACAGAGGACAGCACGTATGAAACTGTTCTCAGAACAAATGAGAACTAAACATATGATAAATGAGCCTGTCACATGGCACACTGTCATTGAGATGTCATGATTAAAAGAGAATGCCAATGGAACAAAATATTGATATAGGATAACAGTCTCCTACTGCTAGATAAATACTGAGGCACAGCAAAAAATGTGGATTTTCAACAGGTGCCATTTGTTTCCAGCTCAATTACTTTGCTGCTATTATACTGAGTGATTAATATTGTAGGTGCTGTCGTTTTCGCTGATCAGTGACAATACTCACTGAATCTCTTTTGAAAAAATTGCATTCTGATTGCCGCAGATTAGACACATTTCCTCCATACTTCAGCCAATTAGAAAAAAACATCAACTGTATTTCTGTAAATAAGATTTTTTTTACAATTTGTTGGAACATACTCTTTAAAATATTGGCAAAAAAAGAGATTTTCTTGGAGAAACTCTTCTAAATTTGAAATATAATAAGAAACACTTATTCCAGACAGGACAGTGGCAATACAATAATGCATCACCATGTAAAACATAAAAGAAGGAGAAAGAAAATAGAAAAAAAGGAAATGGAATTAGAGAGGGAAGTGAAGAAATTCAAAGGAGAACGCAAGAAGTGACATGACATGAAAAGCTTTAAAGTGATCAGACATAAATGTATTTAATATTATTTGTATTCTGGTAACATCCCCAAATGTTCTAGCACAGGCAATGTGTATTTTACACGTATAATAGGAAGAAACAGCAACTGCCCAAAAATGCTTGTAATTATGCATCAGCTGGAAAGTGTGTCATTTCCACAGAAAATTAGAGGAAGTCACACTGCTCCCTGAGACCTGTTGTGGCCATCTAGATTTGGACTCATTCTGACATTTTCAGTGCCAAAAATAAACAAACAAACAAACTCAAAATGAAGCTTTTTAACCTTCTAAAGCAAAACCTTTCATGTGGAGCTCAGCCTTGTTCAGTGGCTGATGATAAAATAAATACTGGCTTCACCTGTCGAGAAGGCACAGCACTTACTATGTTTTTAATATTTCTACGTCAGTTCCTTCATGACCATGGTGGTTGGATAGGAATGATTGGGTGGAATATTACTGGTGGGACAAGAGTTCAGTTGTGGCTCACTGCCGATTTGTTAGACTCAGGTGCCCCCTAGAGGAGCAGACAGTAGCAGTGCTCAAGGCTGAGCAAATACTTTCCATCCCTTACCTGTTTAGCCTTCTGTACAATGCCAAGAGTGTAGGGAGGAGTTTCTCAAGGTATATATGAGACGGAATGTGACGTTCTGGGCCAAAGGGGACTGTTTGCCTTAAGATTTATTACAAGGAAAATAATATGCATATGAGAGAGCAAGTATACAGAGTGTCAATGAAGCCTTCAACATCTCTTCCTTTAAATTTATCCTGAAAACACTCCTTCCCAGAAAGCTATGCCCCACTATTTCCCTCAGAGACAAGCTAATAAACCAAATGACAGAAAAAACAAAACAAAAATATGTGGCTCTAGAAGTTGTGGCTCTAACCCAAGGTGTGCTTACTATCACTACTCTGTCACTTCCTTTTGTTCTGTCCCAGCCCATTTTCTTCCTCTCTATGTTCAATCTAGACCTTAGATTTCTGGGCTGGGACATAATGTTCACATTTTCTGATTTGCCCACCCCAAGCTTTCAAAAGGAAAACAGGAAGGAATTTTTCACCCCACGAACAACATTGTACAAGTGGCTAGGCACAGTAGAAGTGAGGATTGCCATCCTTTGAAGCATCAGGTATTAGGTGTGGAGGCAAGTTATGAGACTTGATGGATTAATTAACTACAGGGAACATGAACTAATCCAGTGTGGTAAATCTTGAGTCAAATTTGTCAGAAGTCCATCCTCCAAAGCATGTATGTCCAGTGCACTCAGTACAGAAAGCAATGGTGTGCATATGTATGCTATGCCCGATCCAATCCCCCATTTTCACATGCACAGGAGTAGTCACACTTTGGAGAACTATAAAAGCCCCTTAGGGCCTTACAATCTGTACCATTCACACAAAAGTATGTCCAGAAAGGCTTATAGAAACTGCTTCTACATTATTTGGGTGTAGAAATGCATAGCTGATTTAATTAGGCCACTCTATTTTGCCAACACCCTCTTGTGAAACATATCCCTTGTGTCTTCATCATGTGATGAGTAGCCAAAGGAGTAGGAATGTGAGCTAACTGGCTAATGTATTGCTTACCTCTGTGCATGAATCTTTCCCTGATGCCTCTCCAGTTTTCTGTGACTCAATACGTGTTTGTTAGCATTATAACAGGCCAGGGTGGAACCTTAGTCAGTATTCTTCAATACAAGGGAAAGAAGAACAGACTGAAGTGAAAGGACATTATTCTCTCTTCTCGGATTATTTTTCCTATTATTGCACACCAAGATTGTGGCAAATTAACTGCTCTTGCTAGGAAAAGAACCAATAATTACAGGGGTTTAGGTCAACTGCTGGGGCAGCACAGGTTCTCTATTACGTGTCCAAAACATAAGACATCCTACTTCCTTCAGGCTAAAATTCCACAAGACAAAAGGAAGGATTTTTTCAGCCAACACCCTTGTTATTGAGAAAAGGCTTTTCTCATAGCCCTTTAGACTGCAAGGCCTCCTGGCTCCTGCCTTTCATATTTCTCTTTTTGTGAGCTTTTCAGCTGTCAGTTTACATCCTGGATCCTCTGAAAACCAGGTGTGTGCTCCTAGTTACGCTTGTTAAGGTTCCCCTCAAGGATCTCTTACCTTTCATTTTGGCTAGCTGCCACTTAGGCCCTGAAAGAATCCTACTGCTCTTCCCCTTTGCAGTTCCAGTAGTGGTACAGTGCTCTGAAGGTAGGAAGCGTAGGGGCAACTGCATGTGTGCAGCAGGATGACGGCGTGGAGGGGAGCGCACTGACACCCTTACTTTTATAGCTCTGTATTGAACTACAGCTGGGCACAATTTTTTGTCCAAAACTATTTTTAGACCTGAAACATTTTCCCCACCTCCAGAACTACCAGCAAAGAAATAAGTCGGTTATTTGCACAGCTCTATGCAAAACTGCAGCTCGGCTGATTTAGGAACTGTTGGTTTGATTTTATTTGTAACTGTTAAAGTAATTGGTCCTAAGATATTTGAACCTTTAAGTTTCTAGCAGCCTTAGTATATGAATCCCCTGTTACTTATCTGAAACATGTGTTTATGGGGACCCACCAAGGGCTGGAGACTGTTGCGTCTAGTGCTTAGAGCTAGAGCTTGTCAAGAGATAAAATCATTTAGAACCACTACTGAAAGTATTACTGATTTTTGCACTAAATTTTTGCCTGATATTCAGTACATAAAAAAATGCAATATCCATTTGATAAAAGTTTTCACTAAAAACAGAACATTTGAAAAAAAATCAGCAGTTTTCACAAAATGTCCGTTTTTTTAAAAAGCCCACTTTTCAAGAAGAAAAAACCTAAACAAAATTGTACTTTCAAAATTTCACCCAGCTGTACCTGGAACACCAACAACACTTGCCTTTACGTTCATGGAGTGCAGAGTATGCTACCAAACACCTAGGACAGGGGTAGGCAACATATGGCACACATGCCAAAGGTGGCAGACAAGCTGATTTTCAGTGGCACTCACACTGCCCAGGTCCTGGCCACCGGTCCGGGGGGGGACTCTGCATTTTAATTTAATTTTAAATGAAGCTTCTTAAATATTTTAAAAACCTTATTTACTTTACATACAACAATAGTTTAGTTATATATTATAGACTTATAGAAAGAGACCTTCTAAAAATGTTAAAATGTATTACTGGCACGTGAAACCTTAAATTAGAGTGAATAAATGAAGACTCGGCACACCACTGCTGAAAGGTTGCTGACCCCTGACCTAGGATGTCTTCACTGCTGAGTTAACCTGGGCTATTACCTGATTTTAGCTTGAACTCCCCTGCCATTCAGAAAACAAAAAAGCTTTTATCTGGGTTTGGAGGTGCTTTAAGCCCCGGGCTAGTTTATCTAGCTGGGGGTATGGGCTCCACCTTAACTTTAACTCCATTCTAACTTTGCAGTGAGGACACCAGCTCAATAACTTGAATTCTGATAGTCCTTCAATGTCTCCCACAATCCCTCCCTTCTCCCTTCAAAATACAGACAAGTTCTCTCACAACTGACTGGGGAAAAAATCATAGAGCATATAAACACAAAGACACATGGTATGTGTCCCTGACACACATGGGTGAGTGCAGAAACCAGTGAGGATGCAGTAAAGCAGGTATGGCTATAGAGTGGAGGTGTTCAAAGCCAGGCTAGGCTAATGCAGGTGCTCAGACCCAGGTACCACTCACCTGGGCTAACTCTGCAGTGAAGATATACTCTGAGAGCACTGTTGTGCTATGTTACCATATAGATTATCCACAAAACACTGGATGTGTATAATCTATACACACAAATGATAAAGAGCAGAAGAGAGCCTATAATTTGCAAAAACTAATCTAGCTAAGAAAGAAAGTCTATCAAGTAATATGAATAGAAGTTCAAGGGGAAAAAAAACAAACTGCATTTTGGCAACTAATCACTAGGTGGTGAAGATGTACATAAGGAATATTTCCTTTTGATCAGTTATCAGCTGTCAGCAGAAAAGGACGACACATTAAGGACATTTATAGTAATAACTTTCCCAGAAGATTTGTTCTGAAAATGGTATACAAGAGTGAGTTCAATGTGCATACTTATAGAAAAGGAATCAACTATAGAAACGGCTATGCAAATAGCTGATATTGCATCTGAAACGTGGTAGTTCACAAACAGTGTCAGAAAAAAGGAAGTAATAAAGAAAAAAATGAAAGACATAGGTGACAGTTGCTTTAACTGATTGAAAAGAGCAAAATAATTGTGGTTGGCATTTGGCTTATGCATGTGCACATCTGTTATGTCAGAAATCCAGAGCTGATGAAAACATGTCTGCTTGCCCTAGATCACACAAGTCCATAATTTACTTTTTATGCCCTCTAGCTCCACCTACTGGAACTGACTTACTGATATAAAAAACCCACCACAATTCCTCACCTTCCCCTCTAACCTAAACCATATAAAATTACAGCTCCAAATGTATCGCTGATGTAACTAACTCCACTGAATTACACCAAGTATGAATTTGGCCCAAGAAATTTTAAGGACAGTCAAAAGGCACATAGACCAATGTGTCCACCCTTTTCACATTTTATCCTAAAGGTTTCCCTGTGACAGCTTGTGCCGTTCCAGGACATCGAGTTCAGCAAAACTCAAACTTCA
>QXTE01000028.1:223948-246963 GCA_003942145.1 Platysternon megacephalum | reverse complement strand
GGGGGGGGACTCTGCATTTTAATTTAATTTTAAATGAAGCTTCTTAAATATTTTAAAAACCTTATTTACTTTACATACAACAATAGTTTAGTTATATATTATAGACTTATAGAAAGAGACCTTCTAAAAATGTTAAAATGTATTACTGGCACGTGAAACCTTAAATTAGAGTGAATAAATGAAGACTCGGCACACCACTGCTGAAAGGTTGCTGACCCCTGACCTAGGATGTCTTCACTGCAGAGTTAACCTGGGCTATTACCTGATTTTAGCTTGAACTCCCCTGCCATTCAGAAAACAAAAAAGCTTTTATCTGGGTTTGGAGGTGCTTTAAGCCCCGGGCTAGTTTATCTAGCTGGGGGTATGGGCTCCACCTTAACTTTAACTCCATTCTAACTTTGCAGTGAGGACACCAGCTCAATAACTTGAATTCTGATAGTCCTTCAATGTCTCCCACAATCCCTCCCTTCTCCCTTCAAAATACAGACAAGTTCTCTCACAACTGACTGGGGAAAAAATCATAGCGCATATAAACACAAAGACACATGGTATGTGTCCCTGACACACATGGGTGAGTGCAGAAACCAGTGAGGATGCAGTAAAGCAGGTATGGCTATAGAGTGGAGGTGTTCAAAGCCAGGCTAGGCTAATGCAGGTGCTCAGACCCAGGTACCACTCACCTGGGCTAACTCTGCAGTGAAGATATACTCTGAGAGCACTGTTGTGCTATGTTACCATATAGATTATCCACAAAACACTGGATGTGTATAATCTATACACACAAATGATAAAGAGCAGAAGAGAGCCTATAATTTGCAAAAACTAATCTAGCTAAGAAAGAAAGTCTATCAAGTAATATGAATAGAAGTTCAAGGGGAAAAAAAACAAACTGCATTTTGGCAACTAATCACTAGGTGGTGAAGATGTACATAAGGAATATTTCCTTTTGATCAGTTATCAGCTGTCAGCAGAAAAGGACGACACATTAAGGACATTTATAGTAATAACTTTCCCAGAAGATTTGTTCTGAAAATGGTATACAAGAGTGAGTTCAATGTGCATACTTATAGAAAAGGAATCAACTATAGAAACGGCTATGCAAATAGCTGATATTGCATCTGAAACGTGGTAGTTCACAAACAGTGTCAGAAAAAAGGAAGTAATAAAGAAAAAAATGAAAGACATAGGTGACAGTTGCTTTAACTGATTGAAAAGAGCAAAATAATTGTGGTTGGCATTTGGCTTATGCATGTGCACATCTGTTATGTCAGAAATCCAGAGCTGATGAAAACATGTCTGCTTGCCCTAGATCACACAAGTCCATAATTTACTTTTTATGCCCTCTAGCTCCACCTACTGGAACTGACTTACTGATATAAAAAACCCACCACAATTCCTCACCTTCCCCTCTAACCTAAACCATATAAAATTACAGCTCCAAATGTATCGCTGATGTAACTAACTCCACTGAATTACACCAAGTATGAATTTGGCCCAAGAAATTTTAAGGACAGTCAAAAGGCACATAGACCAATGTGTCCACCCTTTTCACATTTTATCCTAAAGGTTTCCCTGTGACAGCTTGTGCCGTTCCAGGACATCGAGTTCAGCAAAACTCAAACTTCAGAAAATACAAGGTAATGTATACACATCCATGTAACCTTAACTGTTCCCCCATGGAGCTGGTAACAGCCAATGGCAATAAGAATTATCTGCATGCACTCCAACTGTACACACTGTGTTAGCTTAGCAGTATTGCATGTTTTGAATGATTGAGCAGCAGGGGGCAGATTAATCGAGATGTATTTGTGAGTTGAGGAGATGGTGACTGGTTTGGGGAACATTTCAGAGCTGGGATTGTGATATGAGAATTGTGATATGGGTAGACCAGGGTTTGCACCCACCTCATGTTCACAAGTAAAGCTATTGCAAAATTGTGCAGGTCGTCTCAGTAGCAAGGCACTTTGGGGGGGGGGCATTTAGGGTCTTGCCATGGGAATTGTCAGTAGTGAAGTGGGATATGACAACAGTCTGTGGGTTTAATGACGGGTAAGGGAAAGTACTGGTTTAGATAGTATCCTGTAAATGTGAAGTGCTTGTTAAATTTCACAGGTGTGGTATTCTGGCAGCAGAGTAGGCTACGTGTGTGAGCGTAGGAAAGGTGCAGATAGCTCCTTTCCTTTACAGTGAAAAGGAAGTGTCACTGTGTGTTATGGGGCATTGTTCAGAGAGGGCAGAGCTAAAGTGATGGGGGCACGTTCCTGAACTCTATTTTCTGGTTCTCTGAAGCTGGAGATTTGCTGAACTCAATGTTCTAGAAGGGCATGACCTGGCACTGGGAAACCTTAACCCTATGTTAACTGAGATTTGTGCCATTTCAGTTCCTAGTATTTTTGAACAGAAAGAAAACTTGTTGGTAGGAATTAGTGGTCATTGTGGCAGTTGTAGACAGCATGGACCACAGCTCCTGGCCATTCTTCCCCCTGCTGCTCTGTGCCACCAGCCAGCCTTGTCCCATCTTTTTAATCTTCTACAGTTTTTCTAAGCTTTGGCAAAATTCAGTTCAGCCTTATTACATCAGCTGCATTTCCTAGTGGACTATGGGGTAATTATATTGCCACTTTGATCACCCCAAGTTCTATTCAGGAACAAACATAATCATAGAAGACTAGGGTTGGAAGAGACCTTAGGAGGTCATTGTGATGGGTTGGATCACAGAAACGCCCCTGAGAGCTGCCACCCGGTGTGCCAAGACTACTTCTATCCCTGTTTTCCCTGCCAGCTCAGGACTTCAGCACCCTTTCTTGCTGAGCCAGACACTCCCGTCTGCTTCAACACAGACCCAGGGTCTGAATTACTTGCCCCAAAGCTGCAGGTTTACCTGAAAACAGCTCACAGAAGTGTGCTTGTCTTTAGCACTCAGATGCCCAACTCCCAATGGGGTCTAAACCCAAATAAATCCGTTTTACCCTGTATAACCCTTATGCAGGGTAAACTCATAAATTGTTCGCCCTCTATAACACTGAAAGAGAGAGATGCACAGTTGTTTGCTCCCCCAGGTATTAATACATACTCTGAGTTAATTAATAAGTAAAAAGTTATTTTATTAAATACAAAAAGTAGGATTTAAGTGATTCCAAGTAGTAACAGACAGAACGAAGTAAGTCACCAAGCAAAATAAAATAAAATGCGCAAATCTATGTCTAATCAAACTAAATACAGATAGGATCCTCACCAGTTCCAGAATGCTCCCTTTTACAAACTAATCTCCTTTTAGCCTGGATCCAGCAATCACTCACACCCCTTTGTTCCAGTTTCTTCCAAGTATTCCAGGGGGTGGGGAGGCTCCTTCTTTAGCCAGCTGAAGACAAACTGGAGGGGTATCCCAGGGGTTTAAATAGACTTTCTCTTGTGGGTGGAGACCCCCTCCTCACCCTGTGTAGAATCCAGTCACAAAATGGAGATTCGGAATCACATGGGCAAGTCACATACCCATGCATGACTCAGGACTTGCAGGTAGCAGCCATTACCCACCTGCTACCTTGAACGTCCTCAGGTAGACTTCTTATGTGGATTGGAGTCTTCCAACCTCTTTTGTCTGTTAAGTGCTTCCTGATTGAGCACTTAATTTGCACATTCCTTTCCCAAGAAGTGACCAAATGTTCTAACTAAGGCTACTTAGAAATCAAGCAATTATACAGCCAATGTTCATAACTTTGAACACACAAATGGTGCCTGCATACAACTAGGATGAAAATAACCAGTAGATCATAACCTTTACATAGATATGTTACATGGCATATGTAGCAAAACCCTATTCCAGTTATATTATACATATATTTATAAGCACCCCCCCATAAAGCCTTATGGGGTACACTGTCACAGTCATCTAGTCCAATCCCCTGCTCAAAGCAGGACCAACACCAACTAAATCATCCCAGCCAGGGCTTTGTCAAGCCGGGCCTTTAAAAACCTTTAAGGATGGAGATTCCACCACCTCCCTAGGTAACCCATTCCAGTGTTTCTCCACCCTTCTAGTGAAATAGTGTTTCCTAATATCCAACCTAGACCTCCCCCACTGCAACTTGAGACCATTCCTTCTTGTTCTGTTATCTGCCACCACTGAGAACAGCCTAGCTCCATCCTCTTTGGAACCCCCCTTCAGGTAGTTGAAGGCTGCTATCAAATCCCCCCTCACTCTTCACTTGTGCAGATTAAATAATCCCAGTTCCCTCAGCCTCTCCTCGTAAATCATGTGCCCCAGCCCCCTAATCATTTCCGTTGCCCTCCGCTGGACTCTCTTCAATTTGTCCACATCCTTCTTGTAGTGGGGGGACCAAAACTGGACGCAATACTCCAGGTGTGGCCTAATCCCTTTGGATGCAGGTCATGTAAACTGTATATAATTCTATGGTTTGGTGCCTAGTTGAGAGTTAAGAGAAAATGCCTTCTTGGGTATCAGGATTTCTGATATGAGGATTTTCTCCCCCTCCCACCCGACATTCCTTGGAGTTTTGGATAGAATATGGAGTGAAGAAAACAACCCAACCCAGTGAAAGAAGTTTGACATATGTTCTAAATTTCAAGATTACAGGTAATCCTAGTCCTAAAATAAACATCCAGTGACTTAACATATCTTGTTACATGGACTGAAAACATCAGCCACTAGAAAGTCATGGTGGAGCTTATTTGCTTTGTAAATAATATTCCAGTCATTGCAATCATATTCAGTTTGGAGTAAATTTGAATTGACAGTCCATCGCACAGCTGTAACAATTTATATTAAGTTTACAGGCTCTTTATCATCAGATTTCATGACACTCATTTCATAGTTCTGTTGCCTCAGTCACTGCAGTGACAATGCTGTCACATTACAAGTTATTTTGAGTCAGGGATATCATAATTACTTTGCGATAATAATTCAGTTTCACAGTCACTACAAGTGGTATACCAATCATATTGTTTTTGCATCAGTGGTATAGTAATTCATTAATACCATTATAAAATTGTACTTCTATAGTCAAGGCACACACACACACACAAAAATAGCAAACTAAGTTTTAAGGAGGACTGTTTCTAGAGACTGATAAACATTAGTGTGATGGCCTGAAACTTCAGTCTGTATACAAAATGAGAGATCCTTCTTTTTCTGTGGGGGCCCTTATCAAACTAAGATCCGTTGCGTCCCAACAATTTTTTTCATCTCAGCATACGAATCATCTCAGTTCCCCTCCCCCCAAATGAATCATCTCAGTTTTTTCCATTTCAGCATACGAATGACAGCCACCAAGCAAGGTACTCAAGTGGGAATTCCATCTTTTGTTCTACCACTGATGCTGAACTACAGGGCAGGAAGGAAGAACGGAACCTTATTTCAGTAAGGTTGTTTTTGTTTTGTTTTGTTATTGTGTATTTGTAAGAAATAACAGGCCAGATTAGAAGAAGGAGTTTTTGAATGAGGTGTGACACTAAGCAGTCTCTAAACTGAGCCAACTCAATACTGCTGGAATCACTGAAAAAGATACATAACCAAGATTACAGAATTTGGCTAAGATGTGCATTCCAATTAAGATTCTTCTTTAGCATCTGTCTCAAACCAGACCTTTCATTTTCAATAAATCATTTCCCTTTCTACTGGATGTCTGGGGATGTAGCCTCCAAACATTGCTCAAATCCAAAACTAGTCTAATTTACTTTATTCAAGATAAAATACACTAGCAGAGCTGACAGAATGGTAAAAAAGCCTGACTCATCAATTTTATTTGTGAATCTGAGCCCAGTCTGAGTTCAATCCCCTGCTATTTGTTTTATTATTCAGAATGGGCATTCATGAAAGTGTTCACAAATCCTGAAGTTCTGAGAAGCTTGCACAAATGATTGTTTGTCCAATACTTTGTACCAGTAGTCCATTACTCATTAGCAGTTATTTGTTTTTCTCCGGTTTAAAAGAGTTCAGTCATTCCATCAGGGACCAGATCCAATATCATGTGACTTAGATGATAACATCAATAACAAATTGTGAATAGTCATTGAGACCAGTTTGTGAACAGTAAAGGAAAAAGGATTAATTAGGGTGAAATTCAGCCCATACAAAGCCTTTGGGCAGCACAGCTATCAAAACTGCTTATGTGGGACTTCAGAAGTGTACATGCCTTGTTGAATTTCATACCCAAATTATTTGGTGGATACTTATGCACACAACACATGCATTTGGAGAAATTAGGATCAGTTTGTGAACAATTAGATTAAGATCAGGCTAAATTCATAATTAATATTATTCACACTGAATAACTTGATCCACTTTTCTAGGGGCTATAAACATCCACTGTCCAAGTTTTAAAAACTTTTTGGAGCAGGGTCCTTGTTCTTGTACATCCAGAAAGATCTGGGAAACCCATGGTGGCTATGTAAATAGTGACATAACTAACTTAAAAGTAAAAGTATGGCATAGCTATACAACTATGGAGTATGGCCCAGTACCTCTCCTTCTTTATCATCTTCCCATACCCTAAAATGCATAGGGCATCCACCAGTGTCCACTATTTATTTCAGTCTTGGGCTGGTCTATTCAGGCTTCTGAGTGTCATATTAATGGATTTGGCTTCTTTCTGTATTCTTCTGCATAATGTTCCTTTAAGTTACCCTCTTTCCAGGTGGTATTCATATTATCACGATGTGGAAGTCATGTTGCTGGCATCCTCAAAGCATATCCTAAATGTCTTTTTACCCGTTTGATGCTTCAGATTGGGTTGCTCTACTTAGAGTTTCTGATGTTGCGAGAAAGTCATTCCAATTAACTAATTTTATCAAATTCCATTGTAGATTTCCATTACGCTGCTCCATGAAGGAGGACAGACATGAGGGCAGTGTTCATAATTCAGATTTTTGTGTCAGTGCTAACCATGCTACTTTTCCAAATCTTTTCAAGTTTATGAAAGTTGTTTGCTACTTTTGATATTTGTTGCTGGATATTTGTTGCTGTCTAGCATGTTGCCACCATTTTCCACTTGTTGAAAACAAACCAACTTGTTTTGCTGTGTCTGCCAAAAGCTGGGTCTTTTCTTCCACTAAGCAATATGATGAACTAAGCAGGCCAATGTCATCAGCAAAAACAAGGTCCTCTAACTGGGCTTTACCATTTGTCCATAAAATTTCTTGGTTGCATTCTGTGGTTACTTTCCTCATGACAGTCAATGACCAGTTCAAAACAAACAATAGTGGGGCTATAATACACCCTTTTTTTACTCCAGTTGTCACTGAAAAGCATTGACTCATGTTGTCCACATCTCTGACTGTACATTTGGCATTATCATTTGGATCCTTGATGATTCTCATTATTTTTGCTGGTATTCCATAGCATGCCATAATTTTCCAAAGATTGTCTTTGTGTATGCTATCAAAAGCCTTCTGGAAATTATGAAGTTTATCTCAAGAGGTTCTTGCCTTTTCATGCTTTCATGTTTTATAATATGTCTGACAAAACAATATGGCGTGTACATGATCTCAGTGGCCTAAAACCTGTGTGTTCCTCTCTGAGCAAGAACTCTGTTTCTTGATATGTTCCAGGCTGATATTGCACACGATTTTCCCAGGCATTGAGATAAATGTGATTCCTCTCCAGTTATTAGGTAGCAAGGCCTCTCTTTCACTGGGTGGGTTGTTTTCTTCACTCCATATTCTATCCAAAACTCCAAGGAATGTCGGGCGGGGGGGGGGGGGGGAGNTGTCACTTGCTTTAATCATCTCTCCACTAATGTTATCCTCTCCAGTTGCTTTCCGATTTTTAAGTTTACTGATGGCTTTTCTAACTTCTTCCATTTAATGTCTCCTAAATCAATATCAAGCTCTGGTGATTGGTCTTCATCGTGTATTTCTAATAGTTCACTTGGACTTGGTTTATTTAAAAAAAAGCCTGAAAATGTTCTGCCCATCTTTTCTTAGTTATTCTTCTGTACTAAGGAGACTTTCCATATTCATCTTCCATAGGGCCTCCAATAGTACTAGTCTCCTATTAGCCATTTAATTGTCTTATACAAGGTTGTAAGTAGCTCTGACCTATCATTATTATAAATGGATTTATTTAAACGATAGAGGTAAAAAAAACCAACCCTTTCTGTGGATCTAATTTTCATAAGGATAATGGAATCATGCATATTCAATGTGTACATAAATACAGACCTAAATGATAGGATGTACAAAGCACTTAGGAATGCAAGTCTCATACTGAGTGATTCAGCATCATTAGAGGTAAACTAGGTGTAGTTTTTAAATCAGTAAGGCTGTATTAGCATAAGAGTTTTAATTACAAAGTCAGAAACACTAATGAAAAGCATTTTTCCATGCAAGACCTCCTAACTACTTTGTTAGATGCATAAGGGCTCAGTTCTGTGAGTTGATGTACCCTCTCAATTCCCACTGAACTCAACAGGAGAAAGAGGATTGGGCCCAGATCCTCAGAAGGTATTTAGGCATCTAATTGCCACTGAAATTAAAGGGAATTAAACACCCTTGAGGATCTAGGCCCTAGCTCTTTGCAGAATTGGGCCTATAATTTACAAACTATGTTCTGATCCTGCATGGAGACACACACAGCCTAACCATCGCACTTGCCTAGATCCCCACTGACGGCAATGAGGTGCAAGTGTTTATCCATACAGATCAGTATGCAGGATGGGGCTCTAGCTGACCATGGAACAGCACAGGCAAGAGAACTGGTAATTATAGTAAAGGTGTAAGAAAAAATCAAAACTACTACTATACTACTAAGCTCAGAGGTAAAGCTTTCTTTTTGTAATTAATATTTTTTTCAAAGTTTATTTATTACAATCAATTGCATTCTGTAGTGAAAATACAAATGCAAGTTATTTTCATGTTTGTTTTTAAAAATGCAAGTATACTACTATATATGAACATTCAACATATTTTATATACTCTTACAGGGTGGATGACTTTTACGGCCCCCCCACTAAGAATGCAAGGCTCTTCTGTTGAGTTATCCCAGGTTAATGTGAATCAAAATTCAGGCCAAGTATGCTGAGTTACATTGGTAGGTAGATGTGATTACCTCTTAACAGAATATAAAGATGGGAGGAAACTTGTTTTTGCACAGAATGGGCTAGTACAGAGCAGGTTGTGAAGGGAAAACTTAGGCAGGGGCAAGCTCATGTGGTTTATCCTGTGTTGTACCTCCGAATGAACAAAGGAAAACCAAACCCCAGGAAGGACAAACTTGTGGTCTGTGCACTCTGTTCAGAATGAGTAGGGATTCTGTCCATTTCTTTAATATGCTGGCCAGACATGACCAGCCAAGGAGATAGGACACATGCTTCTATTCCAGAATGGCTCTGATGTATTCTTGAGAGAATTTGTTCTCGGTATTATGATTCTATTGCCTTTATATATGATGCTATTTTGAACACTCAGTTCCTCTCTATTGTTCCAGGATTCCCTGGAAGGCAGGTGGGGTTTCTCCCCTGGTGTCTGGCCATCCTGACAGAATAATCGATGTAAGCACTTCTAAATCTTTGTCTTATATAGTTTGTTCACAGATTCTTTCTAGCTTCTGCCTTGAAACTGGCATGTCATAGGAGGCACCTCCTTCTGGTCTGGCACCTCCTTCTGGTCGTTCTGGGAATTAGCTCGAGGTCAATGCCCCCTTCCATGCCATCGTTCTGTCTCTTTCACAGTTCTGCAGCTCTTCTGTCATCCCTGGAACCACAGCATCCTCTACGTGACTCAGCCCTGCAGGTGAGTCACTCAGCGTTCCGCTCTTCCACAGTAACAGATTCCCTTCTCCCTAGCAGTTATAGGCAGTCTTCCTTTCCACTGCCTCAGTGCCACTCCTTCAGCGGCTGGTAAGGGAACCTGGGCCCACCCTCTACTCTGGGTTCCAGTCCAGGGACCCTCAGCTCAGCAGTTATGGGCTTTCCTCTCTTAGCCCTCACTGCTCCTTCCCTCGACTGCTTCCTACTACACCTGGTTCCCCTTCTCTCTTTGGGAGTACCAGCATCAAAAAACCCTTCCCAGAAAGTAACTGCTACCTGCTTTCCTACAGCCATCCCCAGAAGCTCCCTTGCTGCTCACACTCCTAGGCTTTATACTGGCCCCACTTGTTCCTGCCCAGCTGAGCCTTCTTCTAATTAGTGGCGTGCACCCAGTGGAGTTAATTGGCTTACCTGATCACTTTCACCCCACACAGGACTGAAAGGGGCTGTCATCCCCATCACATGGCACGTAGCTGGCTGGCTTAATGCTTTGTCTTTCTGTTTTCTATATTTCCACCAGGTTGAGGATCTCATTCTTGTTCAGTTGCCCAATTTTCATGTCACAAGGCTTTTCTGGATTAGAAGTCAGGTATGTACATCTAAGCTGTAGCATTGCAGTTTCCGTAGTATGCTCTGAAGGCATTTTGGTGCCACTGACAGTGGCTTTTTAAAAATGGTCTAGAGGATAATCACTTTCTACTCTAGTTGTTTCCCATCCTTGAAAATACTGATTGAATTTTTCACATGCAAACACTATTCCAAGACATTCCTTTTCAATTTATGCATGTCTTTGGTTGGTTGGCAACAGTGACCTTGACGCAAAAGTTACCTGTTGTCCCTTTTGTAGGGTTGCTGCCCTAAGCCCCATCACACTGTCACCACATCATGTGGTTGCCTCTTTATTCACATCATATGTTTCAGGATAGGATGTTGGTCACCATCTCTGCAATTCCTAAACTGATCTTTAGGTGTGGGCATCTGCTCTATTCTCAGTTTTGGGGTCAGGTCATAGCCTTTGGTAGTTCAGGAACTGTCCCACGTATGGTATTGCAGTCAATTGAAACTTTTTGCCTTGTTTTTATTTAATTTTAGATTTACTTCCCAAGTTTTTTCTAGCAGACAGATTAGGTTAGGGTTGTGATCTGTCACAGCTTCCCCTATGCTATCTCCGTGTCCATATACTGGACTGTCATCAGCTATGATGATGATTCTTGCACCTCCTATTAGTTCATCTTGCTGGTGGCATTGATATTCTTCTGATCCCAAACAGTATTCTCAACCATCTATATCTACCTTGCACAACTTTGGGTTGTTTAATGCTTTTGCTGTGCTACCTGGGGCATTATCTGTGTCTGATCCACTTATGGCCTGCATTTGGATGGGAGCTTGTTCATTAACTTAGTATATATTTAAAGCTCTTGGTAGAGAAAATGCACAGAGTCCACACTCTCATCCAAGTTTCTGTATTTCTCATCTCTATTACTAGTCTATCATGCATTTTAAGATTTGATAATTGCATAAGTCATCCGTTTGTGATTGGCAAGATCTTGATCTATTATTTCTCTAGATTCTTGATTTCAGTTGTTGAAAAGATATTGTGTATGACACATTTAGTGGAATTTTACATGGATTCTCCCCCTGTGCTGCTGACATACCCAGGTGCTAATAGATCACGTGGCAGCTTTCACCCCTTACAGCTTTTAGTGTGGCTGCTTGTGAACTGCTGACCTGTCTCTTCCAGCCAAGGAAGGACTCATACCAGATGACCCAAGGTTTATTCAGGTTCTTCCTTCCAGGCACAGTTCCAGTTTATTTTCCACACATAAAGCTATTCTTTTCCTCTGAACCAAGGTCTTCTGTGGAGGCCTTTCCCCTTGCCCCTCCCCTGCCTCCACTCTGGCACCTGCCACAGAATCCACAGTGCTTCCTACAGCTCGTCAACTGAGCCTTTTATAGGAATCACCTGACACCTTCCCAGAGTACATCTCATAATCCTATCTTGTTCGAAATAGGCTCTGCCTCTAAACACGGCTGGCTGGCACCGGCCTCTTGGCCCTAGAAGGGATAGACTATCCCATTACACTGCTCTTTTCTTTTTATCCAGACCCTTTGCGTTTGTGAAGTTTTCCCATTCTGATCTAAGGAACGTGCAATGGCTAAAACACATTCCAGCTCCTGAGCAGATGGCCATGAGGATCTTTTATTCTGGCATGATTTTCTCTGGTTTTCCTTTTGTTCTGGGATTTCCCCCACCCCCCGCAATATTCTTAATTTGATTCCATGTACATGCAGAAGTCGGCTCACTTTCAGTGCTCATGCATTAGAGGAGAGAAAGCCAAGACCCTTCAATATTCCAGCTTTATTCCTTCCTCCACATATACTGTGTTCTCTCAAACATTTCTCCACATACTCCCCACTCCCCAAAAGTAGATTTTCCTAAGTTCCATTGTCATACTGTAGTGCCTCCTAGAAGGAAGCTATTTATTGTAATAGGTGTGGCTAGAACTTTATGTTCCAGCTATTCCACACAGCTGCAGTGACCCATAAGTCTCCAGGGCTGTGGTGGTCAGTGTTCATAACCCCCAGTGCTCAAGGTGCTTTCAAGAGATCTGGTTTATTCGGTGTTTGGTTCCAACTGCCTGTGCATATTGTAACAGATTGCAATTACATACCATACAGGGTATCATACTGTATTAAGTTTATAAGTGATTTATGAATCATGGTGGGCCTGGGATTGTATGCAACTCCAGGGTGGGAAGGTTACCAGAGCTCCTTCACTAACTAAAACCAGGGTATGATTAAGGTGAATCACTCAGGATATAAACCCCACCAGAGAAGTACCAGCCCCTAGGGAGGTTGCCCTTTACTAGTTCAAACTGGGTTTAACAGAGACCAACAGACAACACAAGGACTTTTGGCATAAAAGGGCTGAATTCAGCTGATAGAGCATTCCCTCTGATCCAGCAAACGGACAGGGCCAACTGTTCATGGTAGGAAACACTGTGGCCTACTATGACCCCATAAGACTAGTGGTTGACCTCTTAATTAGCACGTGTATAGGTTATTTTATTGTTTTTAATGTGTTTTCTCTGTAGAGCTTTTACCCTCAGAATTAATGTATCCTGTTTCATGAAGGGTGGTTGGTAACTTGTACAGTGGTGCTGGAACAGTTTTTATAGTGAGGGTGCCGAAGATAGAAACCATATATTGGTTGTTCTTACTACTTCAAGCCAGGGGGTATAGCAATACCCTTAGTTCCAGCACCTATGCTGCTGTATACTGTTATAGCCCCTTGAGAAAGATTAATCACAGATGCTGGACTCTGATCAGATCTGCTGGGGAAGTCACAATGAGATGCAGAGGGACTGCAAGCCTAAAGCCCCAGGCTGGAGGGAGAGACCAATGGCAGCCTGATACCTTAAGTGAGTGAATTCAAAGAAGAGTTGCCGGGAGGGGGGAGGTCAAAGGTACAGTTTACCCTGAAACTATGACACATAATACGAGCTTTACAGTGCCCTGTCCAGACTCTTCTGGGAAACTCGGCCCTTAACAGCATAGCCTCTAATATCACAGGGGTGAGCACCTGTAAGTAAGAGCACCCCATAAGCCAGTGGTGGGCAACCTGCGGCCCGCATGCAGCGGGGTAATCCAATTGTGGGCCATGAGACGTTTTGCTGATGTTGACTGTCTGCAGGCACGGCCCCCCCACAGTTCCCAGTGGCTGTGGTTCACCGTTCCTGGCCAATGGGAGCTGCGGGAAGCAGCGGCCAGATTATCCTGATGGGCCACCTGCAGGCCACAGCTTGTCCACAACTGCTGTAAGCTCTCGCTTGTGGGGGAGGGGAGAGGGCGGAGAATATCTCCAGATATTAGGAGTCTGTAAAGGGCATATAAAGCCATCTTGCTCCCTTCCCAGAGCTTGGCTGCAGCCTCCAATCAGGGTTGTAATCTCTAATAATAACTTGTGGCCAGGTTGGTGGTTTGCCTTCATATGAAAGACAGGCCTAAGCATGATACTCAGGCATTGATGCAATACTAACAATTTACACCTGGGGCAGGGCAAGAGAGGCATGCAAAGCATAAAATTGAAGTTAGCAGACAGGCTATTAAATTCTCCCGTGTCTTGCAGCTCCAAGGCAATGATCAGAGGAAATTAATAGTATGTCAATATATTCAGTTAAGATACTGTGAATCCACGGCTTGCTCTACATCTAAAACTTAGGCCCATCTACCTCATCTCTCAGGGCTGTGCAGAATGTCACACCCTGTTCCAGGTAGTTAGGTTGACCTAACCCTCTCTGCAAAACACAATGAAGTCAACAGAAGAATTCTTCCAGCAACCTAACTACTGTCTCCTGAGGGAGTGAATCTACTACAGTGACAGAAAAAACCCTTAGTAGTGTTGGCGTATTCTAATACAATAGTTTCCCAGGTGCAGTCCATGGGCTGCTGGCTGGTGCCATGATTCTGCCACTTATTCCCATCTGTAAGGAGCAGAACAGAAAGGTGGGGCTGGGAGATGAAAAGAGCAAAGGAAGAAAGTGTAATTAACTTTTCCAAGAAGGCCAGAGACTTGCCACACTAAAGAGAAAAATGATACTGGGAAACTCATTTTTAACTATGTAAAAAATTGTTGTAGTAGTCACAGGGATGTTATAGGATCACAACTGAGGGCTTGGCTACACTGGCAGATGTACAGCGCTGTGAGTTAAACCTGCCTTCGTACAGCTGAATAGGGAAAGCGCTGCAGTCTGTCCACACTGACAGCTGACAGCGCACTCTCGTGGCCACATTGGCGGCACTTGCAGCGGCATTGGGAGCAGCGCACTATGGACAGCTATCCCACAGAGCACCTCTTCCCATTTTGGTGCCACTTTGGCGCCGTGGCTTCTGGGAAGGGGGCGGGAGGTGCGGGGCATTCTGGGTCCTGTCCCAACGCCCCGTGATGCATCGCTTCACATCCCAGCAATCCCTGTGTTTCCGTCCACATTTGGCGCCATCTTTCAACGGTTTCTGTGCAGCGCGATCTGTGTGTTCCGTTTCGGTCTGCGGGAAATGGAGCCCGAACTGCTGAGGAGTATGCTGACGAGTCTCGCCTTTGCGTCACGTTTAGCAGTCGAGCTATTCCTTAGGATCCGAAGTGACAGTGACGAGTCCGACGAGGATTCCGACGATGATAGCGAGTCACGTAACGCGTACGACACGAAATTGCTTGTCTTGTTCACGGACATGCTCAGCACCGTGGAACGCCGCTTCTGGGCTCGGGAAACAAGCACTGAGTGGTGGGATCACATCGTCCTGCAAGTCTGGGATGACGAGCAGTGGCTGCAGAACTTTCGGATGAGAAAAGCCACTTTCATGGGACTGTGTGAGGAGCTCGCCCCCACCCTGCGGCGCAAGGACACGAGATTGAGAGCCGCCATGCCGGTGGAGAAGCGGGTGGCTATTGCAATCTGGAAGCTGGCAACTCCAGACAGCTACCGATCGGTCGCGAACCAGTTTGGAGTGGGAAAGTCGACCGTTGGAATCGTGCTGATGCAAGTTTGCAGGGCCATTAATAAAATCCTGCTCAGAAGAACCGTGACTCCGGGTAACGTGCAGGACATTGTGGATGGCTTTGCACAAATGGGTTTCCCTAACTGTGGAGGGGCAATAGATGGGACGCATATTCCTATTCTGGCCCCGGAGCACCTAGCCTCCGAGTACGTTAATCGGAAGGGGTATTTCTCTATGGTACTCCAGGCGGTAGTGGATCACCGTGGGCGTTTCATTGACATTAATACAGGGTGGCCCGGAAAGGTGCATGATGCACGCATCTTTCGGAACACTGGCGTGTTCAGGAAGCTGGAGGCCGGGACTTTTTTCCCCGATAGGAAGATCACAGTAGGGGAAGTCGAAATGCCCATTGTGATCCTTGGAGACCCCGCTTACCCGCTAATGCCGTGGCTCATGAAACCCTACACAGGGTGCCTTGACAGTAGCAAGGAACGGTTCAACTACAGGCTGAGCCGGTGCCGAATGACTGTGGAGTGTGCTTTTGGCCGTTTAAAGGGCCGCTGGCGATCTCTGTATGGGAAGCTGGACTTGGCAGAAAACAGCATCCCCGCGGTTATATCCGCGTGCTGTACCCTCCATAATATTTGTGAAGGGAGGGGTGAAATATTCAGGCAGGCATGGACCTCCGATGTTCAACACCTGGAGGCTGAATTTGCACAGCCAGAGAGCAGGGCTACTAGACGGGACCAGCACGGGGCTGCTAGGATTAGGGATGCCTTGAGGGAGCAATTTGAGGCTGAAAGCCAGCAGTAATGTCTGGTGCCCTGTGGTTACAATGTTGGTAGGAATCTGTGTTTGCTTCACTGATTTGCAGTGCCTGGTTCCTGGCCTAAGGGATCTTTTATTTTATGCAATAATAAAGAATGTTTTCAAAACGAAAATATCCATTTATTGAAAAGAAAATAAATTTATTGAAAAAAACAACTGTTTGGGAATCAAGAAAGGGCAATGGGGTGGGGGTGGGATGGGGAATGGTACAATCAAAGATTTGCGTATGTCCTGTCTGCAGTGCTGTGCATTGAGTGCTGCACTTCAGGATGTCTATACTGCATGGTGATAGGGGTTGAGTGCAGGGGGTAAGGGTCGTAGTTTTCAGGGCTGGGTGGAGAAGATACCGGTGTTGGAGGCAGCAGTTGGCGGTAAGAACCCGCACGTTGGGGAAAGTGGGTTGGAGGTGACATGGGGGCACAAGGTAAAGAGTTTTGGGGCAAGGGCTGCGGGGGGAAGGGGGGCGTGCGCGGTAGTGCTCCGCTTGCATGGCTACGAGCTCCTGGATAGAGTCTGCCGATCCGTGCTTTGCTGCCGGTGCTGCGTGGCCTGCCGCCGGTGCGCTGCGTTTTCCTGGCAGATCCTGCTTTCTCTCTCCCGCCACTCCTGCGCTCTCTCCCTCAACTCCTGCGCTTTTTTATTTTCTTTAGCAGACTGCTGCATCACTTGGTGCAGCATGTCTTCCTTGCTTTTCCGCGGTCTCTTCCGGAGTCTTTGCAGTCTTTGAGCCGGTGTAAACATGGACAGCTGATGTCTCAAGGTTACATCTGCAAAGGCAAAATGCAACACTTAACAGAGGCAGCATTGTTTAAACCAGACAGAGTAATCATTCCCCCGCACTTGAGGAGGGCACACACAGTGTACAGAATAGCATAATTTTCCTGTCCCAAAGTGAGCGGACATAACCCACGGGAGCCCCAAAATTGTGAGTAAGGGGGACTGATTGTTTCTGCACTCTCTTCTGGGTTTCTGTGCTTGGGGAGAGCCAACAGCTGCAGGGGGCACCTACACTGAACACTGTCCCAAAATTTTCAACAGAAGTGCATCCTGGAAGATATCTCACTGCTGAGGGTGACCTGGGAAGCAAGGGAGGGTCTTCTACTGCAATGCGGCTTCCGCCCTGGCCCATATGCAGCTTCACTGTGTGCAGCAATGGTCCCCCCGCCCCTCGTGGCACAGTGGCGCGGACACGTTAGCCTGACTGGGACAAGGACCACGGTGGCTCTCCCAAGAAACCTGCGCAAGCGCATTGCCCACATTCTGGATGAGACTTTCGAAGAGATTACCGCGGCCGATTACCGCGATGTGATAGACCACATCAATGCGCTATTCCACATCTAGGCATGCATGCAGCCCTAACCCTCCTCTCCCGAAAAACTTCCTTCCCAAAAAATGAAGCCGCTTACCGGGAACACGCTCTTCAGTTTGTCCTCCACCAAGTACCGGCCGCTGCGACTGGCTACCTTCCTCCTGGCTCGAGAAGAGCTCCTGGCTGCATGCCTCCAGGGATTCCGGGGTGTCTCCCACCGCCCCAGCACCCTCACTCCCGCTTTCCTCCTCGTCCTCCTCCTCCACCACCCGCTCTGAAGTGTCCATGGTGGTGCTCGGCATGGAGGTGGGGTCACCCCCAAGTATCGCATCCAGCTCTTTATAGAATCTGCAGGTCGTGGGGGGAGCACCCGAGCGGCTGTTTGCCTCGCGGGCTTTGCGGTAGGCATTCCGCAGCTCCTTCACCTTAATCCTGCACTGCAGAGCGTCCCGGTCATGGCCCCTTTCCATCATGGCCCTTGATATCTGCCCGTAGGTATCGTAATTCCTACGGCTGGAGCGCAGCTGGGACTGGACAGCTTCCTCCCCCCAAACACTGATGAGGTCCAGCAACTCGCCATTGCTCCATGCTGGGGCTCGCCTGGCGCGTGGAGGCATGGTCACCTGGAAAGATTCGCTGATAGCACTCCACACCTGGCTGGCTGAGCAAACAGGAAGGGGATTTTTCAAATTCCCGGGGAATATAAAGGGTGGGTCTGACGGTTGGTCACCTGAGGCCAGGGCAGTAGAGTTCGAACTGATGACCAGAGTGGCTAGAACAGGCATTGTGGGATACTGCCGAATACTTCTGGAGGCCAATCAGTGCGCATTGGGCGGCTACACTGGCGCCGCAGCGCAGCAGCAGCAGCGCAATTCTCCTTATTCCTCTGCGGGAGGAGGAGTACAAGCAGCGCTGTATCTGCGGAGATACAGCACTGTACGTGCCTTGCCAGTGTGGACGGGTAGTGAGTTACAGCGCTGTGCGCGGCTTTAGTGCGCTGTAACTTGCCAGTGTAGCCAAGCCCTGATAAAAGTTGGCCTGTGTGATGGTCCTCATGACCACGAATAGAAGAGGAGGTATTCGTGAGACATTAAAAAGTGTAAGAAGGCCTGTTAAAAGAAGAGCCATATAGCAGATAACAAAAAACCCCAAGTTCTAGAGCTATGCTTAAAATGAATAACAAAAACCCATTGTCTGCTGAGCACCTCATGCTCAGTCTGCCAGAAGCAGTTCCACATAAAAATGGAAGACACAAAGAGATTGACATAGCAAGGCTGTCTGTCTTCTACTTTTAAAATTATTATCCATCTTCCACTTTTTGAAGTATTAAAAGGGGAAATCTAATAACAGTTGTCACACTGCTGCACTTGTGGCCAATAAACAGTTTATATTTACAATTGAAAATGTATCTATTAGCTCTATTTTTTCCCCCACTTGGAAACACTTTTAGCATACATAATTACACTTCTTAGTGATGTGCAATTCAAGGACACCTCATTTCCCACTAAAAATTGCACAATGCTGGGTTAAAAACTGAGCCAAATGCCACACAGGAGCTGTTTCAAGAAGAGAGATCTCACGACTCTCATGCTTCAGACAGTTGGGATTAGGACAAGTTATGGTAATGTCATCAGCTTCATGCCTCAAACTTCAAATTAGTAGCTTTTAGTTTCTCAAACGATGCCAGTAGTTTGATAATATAGCAGGGGAAATATCAATTTGTATACTTTTCCTCAAAATGTTTTATGATCCTATATAATAATGTTAAAACCAAGATATTATTCAACATTTTTAATACTAGGCATATAGGATCAGCTTTATCGAGGTCTTATTGTAGGGTATTCAGTCTGTATAGCTATTAAAGGGAGAGGAACAAGTTTGCCCTCCTCTTCTCATTAACATACCCTGTCATACCAAAAAATATCAGTTATAAACTTGCAACATGTTAGGAAAATTGTTGCATTAGGATATTCCTTTTTAAAAAAAATTGACTTTAGGATATGCAAAAAGTGTATGATCAATCTCTCCTAGGTTCTCTGCAGCAGAAATCCACTGGGCTCAGATGAATTATTCACATCCATATTGATTTTATACAAGAGCCAAGAAAGTTTAGCTTGTTGTAGGATTCTGATTAAATTTAATTTGAATCCTGTATATAATAAGACTGAGTCTTTCAGGAAATCTTAAGGCAAAGGCCAATCCCTTGTCTCAGTCATTCTAATGGAATAAACTGCATCCTTCTCCTCCAAGTGGCCACATAGATGGCAAGCAAGAACCTTACTTTTCTCCCTGTAAATTAGAGGTCACTTCTTTATTTAATTTTAAACCACCTCCTCATCTTGAAATTTCAGTCATTTTATCATTAGTCATGGTGGCTCATCAGCAAGGGGCTATGGTACAGGGCTGTGGTGAACTGTAATTCAACCATTCTCAGAATTTGCTGCTACAGATAGCTGCCTTTAAAAGCTATTTATAAACAAAAACACTGCCTAAAGGCATGCCTGCTGTGTACTGCCCCCTTCTCACCAAGTGTGACTCTGCTGAGGCCTGCCTCAGTCTTGCCTTCACAGTTGAGATATTTCCAAACATTTCCATTCTGGGGTCCAACTTATGAAGTCCTGCACTAAGCCTTTCAAAAGAAAAAGCCTTATGGTATCTTCACCCCAGTTGCAAGCTGGGAAAGCCTGTCCTCCCTTAGGGGAGATTTATCTTCCTGCTTGGCCTTTTCCCACAGACCTGCCTCACTGGTGCTTCGTCCCCTCTAGCTCAGAGCTTTGCAGGAACCTGGCTTTGTCTGCAGCTATCTGCCAACAGCCTTCAGCTGTTTCCCTTGTATAAGGCCCAGGTGCCTTCCCTTAAGCCAGTGGTGGGCAACATGCAGGCCACATGCGGCCCATCAGAGTTATCTGACTGCAGGCCGCAAGACATTTTGCTGACGTTGACCATCCATAGGCACAGCCCCCCGCAGCTCCCAGTGGCCACGGTTCGCTGTTCCCGGCCAATGGGAACTGCGGGAAGCAGCGGCCAGCACATACCTGCAGCCCACTGCTTACCGCAGCTCCCATTGGTCGGGAACGGCGAACCACAGCCACTGAGGGCCGTGCCTGCGGACAGTCAACATCAGCAAAATGTCTCACGGCCCGCAATCAGATTACCCTGATGGACCGCAAGTTGCCCACCACTGCCTTAAGCCCTATTGGGTGCAGGTAATCAGCCCTGGTACACTGGACCCCACTCGCTAAGAGGGGACAGTCATCCTGTTACAAACATCTTCCTTCCAGGAAGATCTTCTAGCCTCACATTTCATCTTCTTGCTCTGTTCCAGATCTTCCAGTTTTCTCAGGCTCATTTTTGCCAACTTAAGCCTGATGTGTAGCTTCTCTGTCCTTATTGGTCCCTGATCCAGCACTCTGCCTCAGAGTCTCTTGGAAGTCCTCTGGGCCAGTTTAATTTTATGCACAGAAGTCAACTACTCTGCAAGAATGCTTGTACCCTTTTGTATTTTCTGTGGGGTTTTCTGCATTGTAGCTTTTGGGTTTCCCCAGGCTAGCCTCTGCTCTCTGACTGGCTTCTGGGCAGGTTATGAAGAGCCAGTTCTGTATTGGAGGAGTCTGGGAAATCTTGATTTAAAAAAAAACCAAAAAAACGCTGAGGGTAGAGAGTCAACAATTTTACCATTTTCTCTCCTACAAGCCTGGTTCTAAGAGGCTGCCAGGTTGTTGATTTGGGAAGAATAGCAAGGTTTAAAGCTATCCTGGTGAAAACTTCTGGTCTAGGTCAGGAGCATACACTTCATCTGCCACCATTCTGGGTTATGTGAAGTTCCACAGTTTTTTTTTCCAGTAGGACTTTGGGTTGTTTTATATTTTGAATTAGATGAAAGGGTATTTATTTTGAGTCAGAGTTAAGGTTGTATTATCTATACCTGAAAAGAACAAAGTGCTTACTATATGCTCAGTGTTATACTTTCTTGCTTTTAGAGTGCTTGGGTTTTGTAAAATGATGCATTTGTCATTTGGCAACATTCTGTTTTTTAAATGAGGTTTTTGGTTTTAGAATTTTGCTTATTTTAAGCACATTTCGTATTTTGTCTTCTGTAGATAAGTGAAGAAATAGGTTTTGGTGGGTTTTTTCCCCCCTTTCCTTTTACTTTTTTGATAAATGGATTGGAAGAGTCTCCAATGTAATGAGCAGGGCTAGTCAATAGCGTCTGCTAGAGAGCCCTGCCTCATTCATTGCACACCGGACATGGCTCATTACGTAGGTAATGAGCCATGCATAAAAGCACAGCCTACCATTAGCCCAAGAACTGGAAAAATTGCTGACAAAGTACCAGTAATCAGGTCTAATGCTTCTACAGTCAATTCCTAACCTACTAGGTCACAGATCCTAACAGCTGAGTCACTGAATTTCTCGGTGCCTTAGCTCCTCTGAAAAATATGGCTCTGTACAGGGCAGGGCAGACACAACCCTGTGAACTAGCTGCTTGACCACTGCTATCCCCAACAGAAAGGCTACGAGAATAATAGCCACAGTAATAAGCCACTGCTTGATGGACTGGGCCCAGGATCCCAGCCCCCAACTGGACCACTGGGCTTGCCACCAATCCCACTGCTCACGCTCCTTACGAATCTGAACAGCGAAGGAGGACAGTTGGTTAG
Source organism: Platysternon megacephalum (assembly GCA_003942145.1). NCBI lineage: Eukaryota > Metazoa > Chordata > Testudines > Platysternidae > Platysternon > Platysternon megacephalum. The sequence goes on along the minus strand of QXTE01000028.1, from coordinate 224,905 downwards.
CCACGGCTGAGATGTTGTTCCACCCGGGCTGAAGGCGCAGGCAACATTGTCCCTTAAAGCGAGGATCAAGGTCCTCCAAGGCAACACAAAAGTCCTTCTGTAGGATGGTCTGGATCAGAAGACGGTTCTGCTCGGCGTAGTTGTCCAGGACTGTGAGAGCGTCGCTGGTTCGACGAAGCCCTTCGGCTGTGATGTTGGCAAGGGCCTTCAGACCAAGCGACAGTCCACGGATTTGCTGTAAAGTTAAACTGTAGGAGAGGGGGTTAAACTGTACATAGCCCTCTATAACCATCTCGGTGGCCGACTTAAGCCGAGTTAGGTTAGTGAGAGGGAGGAACTTCCAGAGGAAAGGGGATCCTCCCTCTGAGGCCTCCCGTCTTGTGCAGGCGACACAATCACGTGATGAGGGGACATCTGACAGGTTCCCGATGAGGACCTCCTGTAGGGCGTAGGCTCTCAACCAGGCAACCAGGGGGGTTTCTCGAGGCGGGGTGGCAATCATGGCAGGTGATTCCTGTGAAGACATAAAAGAGACTCCGAGGAGGGGCGTAGGCCCCACTAGGGCCCGGAATGTTACCGATGTGTGGCCTATGGATGCGTGTACCTTTACTTCTGGGCCTGGTTCTGTGCTGTTGAGGCCTTGCACATAAAAAGTGTGTTCTGTGGGGGTGTGGGGGACGTGAGGGGGAATAATGGACACCTGTGCCCCCGTGTCCAGCGAGAAGGGGATGACGAGACCCTTGTCAAAAACTAGCGGATAATAGGGGCGGGGGTCCCCTGGCCGGGTGCTGGCCGCCGCCAAGCACCCGGCCGTTATCCGTTTTTTGGCTGGGAAGGTTCTAGTTGCTCTTCCCATCCCAGAGTTATGGCCAAGGCTCTTTGCTGCTCACTATTGAGCTTACGTACAACCTCCTTAGTGAGGCCCTTGTACAATAAGAACCCAAAGATTTTGCGTTC
>QXTE01000028.1:25955-214174 GCA_003942145.1 Platysternon megacephalum | reverse complement strand
CATGTGCCAGCAATGCCCCTCTGCTATGTACATTGGCCAAACTGGACAGTCACTACGTAAAAGGATAAATGGACACAAGTCAGATATCAGGAATGGCAATATACAAAAACCTGTAGGAGAACACTTCAACCTCCCTGGCCACACAATAGCAGATGTCAAGGTAGCCATCTTACAGCAAAAGAACTTCAGGACCAGACTCCAAAGAGAAACTGCTGAGCTTCAGTTCATTTGCAAATTTGACACCATCAGCTCAGGATTAAACAAAGACTGTGAATGGCTAGCCAACTACAAAAGCAGTTTCTCCTCCCTTGGTGTTCACACCTCAACTGCTAGCAGAGGGCCTCACCCTCCCTGATTGAACTAACCTCGTTATCTCCAGACTGATTCTTGCCTGCATATTTATACCTGCCTCTGGAAATTTCCATTACATGCGTCTGACGAAGTGGGTATTCACCCATGAAAGCTTATGCTCCAATACATCTGTTAGTCTTAAAGGTGCCACAAGACTCTTTGTTGCTTTTTACAGCTCCAGACTAACACGGCTACCGCTCTGATACTTGACACCATACTCTTAGGGTCACTCTGAACACCCCATCTGGTGCAGAGGAGGTAGCACTGCAATATACTCCAGCTCCATTCTTCCATGTCCATTCTGGAGCATTCAGCAATGCTGGCAATGCTAAAGCCAACCCCAATGCTCCGAGTGCACAGAGCTACATTATGGCAGACTGCTGTCTGAGAGCTCCCTCTTCCCTCCAGTAGCCCCAGCACACCTATGCTATTGTAGCCCCCTCTCCTGTTCACTGGCCCAGTATGAGGTTGTTCAAGATAGGGGAAGCCTGCCTTGCAACTTTTTACACAACTCTGGGAAACCGGGCCAGAGGCTCTTTTGTGTGCTCTGCGTTGTGTGTGTTCACCTCAGACCAGACCCACTCAGACAAACCACCAAGGCTTTATTCCGTAGAGAACATAGAACAAGATTACAGTCCTGCAGCCTCCTCCTTCGCTTACCTGCTCCCAGCTCAGTCAGTGCTGAGATCTCCTGCTGGAAGGGCAGAGAGTACATCCTGGCAAGAACCAGGAAGTTCTCCCAACATGCCACAGTTTGTAGTCCACAGCTGTAGGTCCTTGGGCTACACTGTTGGTACTTTAGTTGGGCCCGTGGTGAATATTATTTGGTGATTTTTTTCCAGCAGTTTCACTTGGAGTTTACTTTAAGCCTACTTTTTTCTTTCAAGTCTAATGTGAGAGGTGCTGAAAACCCTCACTACCCCCAGCGCCCCCTGAAGTCATGTAGTGACTAAAAGATACCAGCCTGCTACTAATGGAAAATGTATTCCTAATTATGCACATGTCAAATACAGACGCAGGCAGTGACCTTACGGGTTTCGTGCACTACCTTACCCAGTGTGCTTCAAACAATTTCTGATGTGATCATGTCTATGGGTGAGAAGGTAACTCAGTTGCCTGGCCCATTCCGTTCTTAGCCTTTCCCCTGGGACAACTAAAAGATTTACCTACCAGATGTGTCAACTGCCTTGGACACTGTGGCACTGAGTGATGGTTGTCATTGCTGCATACTAACTGGGATAGAAAGAAATGCACCCACCTGGTTCCATGGTCCCTGAGAAGGAGAAGAGGGTTGTGCTGGACAATTGCTCTTTCTCCACTTGTCTGAAGTGCTGCAGGGTTCTATTCTATCCCATCTCCTGTACATTGAATATGGGAGGCTGCTGTTACAGAAATGTAGTGTTGTGTTAACCTCTTTCTGCGTCATCTGATTTCTGTAGTGCAGTCTCAGCTTTCCTAATGTCCAATCTTGTCTGGGATCTGGATAAGAACTAAGCTGTCTAGAATTTAGCCCACTCTAAGCAAGATGCTGATTAGGAAAGCTCTTGGCTTTCTGGTAAGACAATCAGACAAAGCTCAATGCCAACTGGCAAGGGCATTACAAGAATATCCTGATACTGATATGTATATTCTGGTTCACCAAAAAAGACTATGAAGTCTTTTATTTAAAGTATGGTCACTAATATCATTGTGAAATGTATGTACAAACGCTATGTAAGGAGTTATGTATACTAAAGATATGTTCCTAAAGTCTGTATCAAGGCAGATTGACAGTTTTCTGCCAGAAAAAGGATGTATATTCACCTGTCTATCTGCATGCAAGTGAAGCATTGTAAGTTAACAAAACCAGTGGGAGGCTGGGGGCTCATTCACATACAAAGTAAACAGGAGGATGCTCACCAGAGGATAACTATGGAAGGGTGGGGCAGAGGAAGAGGGCCATCTTGACTCAGATACAGAGAATGGATTTGTGGCAGAAGGCAAAGATGAGACCCCCTTCATCCTGCACCTAAGTAGTAAATCACACTACCTGATTACATTAGTGAAAATGGGTTCTCAACCACGCTCAAAGCGCTGCAAAGCACATTTGGAGTGAGAAACTTTTTAACAGAAGGTTAACCTGCTAAGTTTAGGCTCTAGAAATCATGTTATGATTTTGTTTCATGTAACCCTTGGGTTTCCATTACCCTTTCTCTGTGGACAGTTAGAGTCACTTTAGCTTTTTAATAGTGCTTCTTGATGCTCATTTTTCCATGTCACTCAAAACTGCTTCTCTTACCCTTTTTGAATAAAAGGTCTGCCTGACAACATTTTCATTGTGTAACCCCTATTATCAAGGGCCTATAGCTAGTCTATAAAATTGTACTGTGGGCTGGAACTTAACATAAAAGACCTCAAGCAGCAAGTTAGAGAAAAATGTTCGACAACTTGGTTTGGCCATAGGAGAGGTACAGGAAGAGAGAGATTAAGACTTGTGCTCCAGCAACTTTTGAGGTTGTTTTCTGGAAGAACCCTCCAAATTGCAAACTAAGTGTTTTTGCTGTTTTGAAAGGAAAGTAGTGTTGCATTTATATAGTGTCTGCTGCTCGGCATCTTCTAGCATTCTATAGACATTCATGATATTAACCCCAAATGCTGCAGAGAGGCAGTTGTATTATCTCCATTTTACAAATAAAGCAACTGAGGCATAGAGGTATTAAGGGACATGCCTGACTTGAAGTAATTGGGCTGTGTGAAGACAAGATATACAGGGCAGCAGGGGGAAATGATTTTCTCCCCCAGGCAGTAGAACTGCTCCACACTTACTACCAAATCTCAGGATCTCGTCTGCAAGGAAGGTTTCCACCAAGAAATTGGCATAGTTACTGAATCATTGGCCCACCCTTCCCCATAAGGCATCATATGCACATGTAATAACCATTGACCATGAGAAGGCAGGTTAGTCTAATTGGGGACCACAAACACTATTTTGATTTTTTTTAAGGCTGGACTAGTATTTCCTCATGGCATCACTGCAGTGTAGAGCATCACGAAGCCTCCAAGTGAGTGAGGAAGAAGGAACAGGCATCAGATAAAGGAAAGCAAAATGGAAGTAAGGCCTCTGTTTTTCCCACAAGGACAATGCAAGTAACATCTCTGGTTTAAAAAGGGAGGGAAAAAAGAGACAAGGAAGGAAAATGAAATAGACAAAAGTCACTTCAACTTTTAAACATTCTCCAGGCATTGACATCATCACATCTAGTCAATACTGTACATTGAATTAAGTTACCAGATTAGCAGGATGAGGAAGAAATTTTAAGAGCAACCAGTAGTTTATGCCCAAATGGGACCATTTGAAAATGTCTTTCATCAGGACATTAGCTGCTAAAGAAATATGTTGCCACCCAGTGAATACACCAACAAAGCAAGCAAAGCTGCAGTGGAACAAGAGGCATTTTCAAGAAACAGCAGCTGGATGTTTTCAAAAGAACATAATGCATTAATTTACTAAATTGCATTCTAAACATAGCTTCTGTATTGAAAATTGATGTGCATTTAAGAAGAAACACCAAGCAAAAATGAATAAATCATACTGATCAGTTCCTTGAAACTAATTTGGCTTTGCTACAACAGAAAAGCGTTCCTGAAGAATAGAATGTAGATGCTACTGGTCAATCACTAAAATGAATATTCACCCACGAAAGCTTATGCTCCAATACATCTGTTAGTCTTAAAGGTGCCACAGGACTCTCTGTTGCTTTTTAAAATGAATATGTTTTTGAAGTGGAAATAATAAAAACAAGCAATTCAATATTACTATAGAGGCATTGGAGTCAAACAGGATTGTGGTTTTCTACAGTCTTCTTCTGCTAAAATATTATATTACTGGCATAGGCGCCAGGTTTGTATAATTTTTGGTGGTGCCCAGAACGGGTCCAAGCAGAGCCATCCCGTCCATAGGATGGACCGGGGCAACCACCCTGGACCCCGCACTTTGGGAGGCCCCGCACTTCAGGGGGATGCAGGGTGCAGGCAGAGCCATCCCATCCATAGGACGGTCCAGGGCAACCACCCCGGGCCCCGCGACTTGGGGGGCCCCCATGCTTCAGGGGCATGTGGGGTCCAGGGCAACCTGGGGGACTAGCGGGGGGCCTGGCACCAGCAGCAGCGAGCGATCCAGCCCCAACCCGCCCCGTCCCGCCGGCTCCCAGCGTCACTCGGGAGACAGGGCAGAAGCCGGAAAGAGGCAGGGCGGGGGCAGGGGTGGAATGGGGGCGGGGAGGGGTCGGAGCTGGGGCGGGCTGGGGCTGGGTCACTCGCTGCTGCTGGCACCAGTCCCCAACACTAACTCCCCAGGCTGCCCTGGACCCAGAGCCGTGCCGTCCATAGGACGGACCGGGACAACCGCCCCAGGCCCCGCGCTTCAGGGGGATGTGGGGTCCAGGGCGGCCTGGGGGGCCGAGAGAGGGGCCTGGTGCTGGCAGCAGCGAGCAACCTGGCCCCAGCCCACCCCTGCTCCGCCCCCTCCCCACCCCGATTCCACTCCTTCCCCAAGCCCCTGACCCTTTTTGGCTTCCGCCCCCTCCCCCGAGCGTTTTATTTATCAAGCGAGGTTCATTAGTGGAGCTGTATGGACAGGGATTGCAGAGCATGCTGCTTGCACTTTCCCTGCTGCACTCTAGCTAGTCCTCTCCATTTCACACATCCATGAACTCTAATATTCACATCCATTTTTCAAAAACTTTTTTTTTTTGGTCCAAGGTGTTTTTATCAATCACTTTGACTTATGCGTCACATCTGATTTGTCAGAAATGGCACAAGATGTATTAGTTCTTCCCCTCTAGCTTGGTGTCAACATCAGCCGTGCCAGGGTCGGAGAAGGTATTTCCAAAGCCTTACAGTTTTAGATGTCTGAATGAGCAGCTCTTTATTATTACTTGTCAGTCCCTTTGATTTTAAAGTCACTTTAGCTGCGTCAGAGACCTGATCTCCTAGGAGATACATCTCTAACAAAAACCCTGAGCATAACCCTTAAGGCAATGTCATTATAGACAATAATCCTTATTATGTATGTTAAATATCCCCATCCTGGTTGGTGGGGAGTCATACTTTGCTAAATGTCACATCCTCTCCAGCCTACAGTGGAAACCAAGTTCCGGTCTAGCCAAATTCTTCTGTGGGATAATTATACTTTGCAGTACTATATTATTTCCTCTTTGGGGCTCTGACACATTTTACAAACATTAATTAAGACCAAACAACACTACTGTGAGCACTTCCTTGCCCTTATGTCTCACTCTGACATCAAGTGGTGGGACCTGCTGCCACCTGCGGAAGACAGGAAGCCCTGGTGGGCCAGTCTGTACTCCACTCTGTTCCATGCCCTGTCCAGGATATTACTTGGTGACTCCTCCATGGAGCCTTGAGCATGGGCATGTACATGGCATACTGGCACCTGTCCCTTCTGCGGCAAGAGGGAGACCCTGGCACATGTCTACATAGAGTGCATCAGGCTGCAGCCCCTCTTCTGGCTCCTCCAGAATCTCTTACTGAGGTTCTGGCTGCACTCCTCCCCTCACTTTGTTTATCTTGTCCATGATCACAAAAAGTTGCAAGATCTCCTTGTTAACTTCCTTCTGGTGCTGGCCAAGATGGCCGTTCACCACACCAGAAGGAAAAAACTAGACGGGGGCACTCTGTAACCATTGGGCCTATTTCCAGTCCCTTGCCAAATTGTGACTCTGGGTGGAGTTCCTCTGGGCAGCATAGGTGCAGACTTCATCGGTGCTCCAGGGCTGGAGCACCCATGAAAAAAAATTAGTGGATGCTCAGCACCCACCAGCAGCCAGCTCCCCTCTCCCCTCCAGCACCTCCTGTCCGCCGGTGGCCCCACTGATCAATTCCTTCCCCTCCCTCCCAGCAGGGTTGACTAACATCTTGCAGAGGGACTGGGGGGCATGCTCCCCCCAAAATTTTGGTTACCCTTTTTTATATTGGTAACAAGTAGTTCACTTTAGCCGTGATGTTTTATAACAAGGACCTCATGCTCATATTGTACAACTTTGTGCCCCCTCCCCCCCCACACACACACCCTGCTCAAGGAAAACCCACTCAGGCTGGGCTGCCCACAAGACTTAGTCCCCAGAGGCCTAGAAGGGTCAGGAGAACACACTGGCCAATTGCAAGCCAGTAGGCCAGTTAAGAAAACTTCCCTGCAGCCTCTCAGAGGGCAGGCAAATTGAGATTGGGAATAAGGAATGAACAAAGCTGGGTCAGGGCCTTACCTTCAAGTGCTACAAATAAGTGTTTCTCTGAAGGCACAGACAGCCAAATTCTGAGTTAATTATTTAACTGTTTAAAGACTGAGGCTAAACTTATGGCACCAGCCATCCTGTTCGGAACAGATTGCTCCAAGCAAACCAAGGTAGAGAGTGCCTGCAGTGCCAGATTTAGCCCAGCAGGGGTGCTATAGAGCAGCCCCACCTGTGTCATGGACCATTAAAAGACCATATCTCATTCAACTCCAGAGAAAGTGCAAGAGATTGAGGCAGAAGACAGAAATAGAAAGAAGCAACAATTTAAAGGATTGGGGGAGCATCACTTGGAGACAAGAAAATAGAGAAGAAGTGATTGTCCAAAACCCTTTTTCCAACATCGGGGGTGGGGAAATCAAAATTTAAGGTAAAATTCCTAGACAAAGAAACCTAAGATAATTAAGGTTGTAGATATTATTTTAAAAATTATTAGATGCAGTTTATAAAATAAAACAAAAAGAGAAAGTAATCTTGTGCAAGCAACTGTAACTCTGGGATACATGGGGAGTTAGCGTTAGTGGAGATTTCAACCAATTCTATACATAGGAGAGTAGTGAGATCCCCTGGGTCCTTTGGCTTGTAGTGGAAAAGTGGAGATAATCAAGTGTTTTTTCTAGTGGTGTTCATAGTGAGAATAAGAGATAAAGTGCAAGATTATTATGCACATGCAAATCCAGGTCTTCATGGGGAGTACTTGTGTAATTAAAATTAATCAAGTGCTTAAGTGGCTGGATGAATTGGGGCCTTAAATGTAGAAATGATTTTATTAAATTGACCATACCTCTGATTTGTTTTTGCTGCATTGACATAATGGGTAACAGATCAGCTGTGTGCTGGAGTTCTGTTCAGCAATGAGAGGATTGCCCCAATTCATCTTAGCTCATCACTGTTCAGATTTTTGTTGTAGTTTTTGTCTTTTTTTGCAGACAGCTTTATTTTTGCCTTGTAATCAATGAGCAGCATTAGTTCCGTAAACAGGGCTTGCCATGGGCGATCTCCCTTTATTCTTCCATTTCCAGAGTTGCCTATCCAGCAGCACTGCTTTCTGTAATAGGGCTTCGTGCCATGTTAGCTTGGATGTGTCATGGTGGACCTGTATGCCTCTCCTAATCAGAGACTTTCATTACTCTGTGAGAAGATGTTTGTGACCATCTCACATGTAGCCTATAGAGCTAGCTTTAGCAATTCTTTTCTTTAGCGGTAACACAAGGAAACCTACAGGCCTGTACCCTGGAAGACATTGGCTTCAGCAGTTAGCATAAGACTTGAGGCCTATGAACTTTGGCACAGATAAATGGCCTAACGTTCCCTAAATTTTGGGGAACTTGGAATAGAGTGTTTAAGGGGGATGTTTGTCCTTAACGACACCAGCCAACCACAGGAACATGAGCTAACACCAGCTTTTGGATATTTTAGGATGGGAACATCTTCAGATTTCTGACCACAAGAGTACCATGGCTACAAATTGACATATATGATAATAAATTGAGATCATTAATATACTCACCTATAGGAGAAGTGCACCCCAACATTAGTAGGGTGAGGAAATACAAATAAGGAAGAGGGGAGACACCCCTACTGAATATGCATTAGACAGAGTGGCGTCCGCGTAACATACAGGTCTGTCGCATCTTACGCTGGGGTTACGTTCCGCAGTCAGCGCGTAAAGCGAAAATCGCGTATAGTCAAAATTCCATTGAGTGTAATGGCGGGTGGAATCGCCCGCACTACAGGTACAGTATTAAAATTATTTTTCTTTTTTTTTGTTTTTGTTTTTGCCAACTGTGCAAAGCTGAATTCACGCATGTTAAATGCGCATAAGATGAGACAGACCTGTATTATAAAAGTTGTATCCCAGTCTGTGGACAGGAGGAGAGAGAGATGTCCTTGGGAGGTGCCAGGATGATAATCAGGCCACTGGTGATGAGGAAGATAATGGCTAACATTTCAGGTTGTTCTGCAAGGGCTGGTGTGAATATATGGATGTTCAGATGTAAATTTTGTATCATCTCTCTTTACCTTGCTGGGTTTGAGTGTTTGTAACTTTGCTAAATGGATTAATAAATTATTACAAATACGGAAGTCCTCCTAAAGTGTGTGTGTGTTACTTTACATCGGGGTTCCCAACTAAACAGTAATTTTAATAATACTGGGCCTTATCTTAAGACAAGAACCTGTCAAACCTCAGAGTGATAACTGGGAATTCTTAAGTAATCAAGATATGATTAATAAATCGGGCTACACACATTGCAAAGTAACTCCATTTAAATTTTTCAGGATTTCTACTTTCAGTGTTGCTTTCCCATGCAATATTCATTATTCCAATTGCTAATACCTAGCTGGGGTTCTCAAACTGGGGGTCGGGACCCCTCAGGGGGTCGTGAGGTTATTACATGGAGGATCACGATCTGTCAGCATCCACCCCCAAACTCCGCTTTGCCTCCAGCATTTATAATGGTGTTAAATATATAAAAAGTGTTTTTAATGTATAAGGGGTGGGGGGGTCGCAGTCAGAGGCTTGCTGTGTGAAAGGGGTCACCAGTACAAAAAGTCTGAGAACCCCTGATCAAGGCTGAATCTCATTTTTCTTATTTTCTTGTCCATGTTACTTATCCCTTTAGGTCTCCTTGTTTCTCTATCCTCACTGGTGTGTGTCACCCATCTAAAACATAAGAAGTTGCTTTTATTCACTACTCCCAAATCTGTTCAAAGACAAGATGCTGGGTGGCTGATAGGACAGGAGGGGTAAATTTTTATAAGGAGTCAGTGGAACTTATGAATGCGGAATTATACCCCAATTTTTTTTTGGAGGCCTATTTAAAGGAATTGCCAAACAAAACATCTTTTCCCTTTTCCCTCTCTTTGGCAGATCTGGAAGATCTGAATAATGATGCCATGCAAGGCTGTAGTCTGAGCTGAAGCTCTGCCTCCCCACAATTGGACAAAGGGGATACTGACTTTTAGGAATATTGCCCTGCTTGTGCAACTGAAGTCAGTGGAGCTCTATGTAGTGATGGGTATGCCCTTCCAGATTAGAGTGTAGCACTGGTACCTAAAAGGGAGAGAGTTGCTGCTCAGGTTGAAGTCTTGTGTAGCATCACTATTCAAGTTATCCAAAGATATTCAGGGTCCATTACCAAAGAGAGGGAAACTGACACCTAGAATTTCTAAACCAGTAAAGTGTAAAAAATAAATAAAATAAATTATTTGCAATTTACAATTAATATAGCTGTAGAATAAATATGAAATTAAAGCATTAGGGTTAGTTTAAGGTTGTTTAAGGAAATATATGTGTTCTAAAGAAAGTCACTGTTTAGCAAGTAGAAGGAAGGCCTTGACAGTAATAAGTTATAAGTAATAAGTCAAAAAAAAAAATAGGGAGGATGTCTGGATCAAAGAATAACTAATGAGATAAGGGGAAGCTTTTAAAAAGGCCTCTCACTGACAGAAGTGACTGCAGGTAGTTATACATAAAACAAAGAGAATCTGTCTTAGAAGGAGCCAACATCAACCTTCCCACCCCATATAACAGTCTTAATTTAAAGAGTAAGGCCTATGTGAACCCAGCTGCAATGAAAAAGCTATTGGTCAGCTGGAAAAAGGATAGGCTTTGGGGAAAAAGGAGATTGTAAATCTTATCTGAATTAAGACTGGAAATAAGAGTGAACAGTTTCAGATTGTTTTTTATTAGTTGGTTGTAAAGTAGCAATTGGCTACGCAATTTGTTTGTTGAAGGGTATAAAAAGAGTTCTGAATTTAATGATTCTTTGTCAGACCCTACCTGACCATGGTGGAGAATGCCAGGATGAGATCGTTGCACTAGGCTTGCCCTATTTGTGAGTACACTGATCACATGCTTCTGAATACTTTCTTACTGAATTGGGTGTAATGACTGCTTATTCTTCAGGCTTTTAGGCATGGTTAGAGCAATTGTATGAAATACTATTTGGTTTTTGAACTTAATAAAGGAATTTATGGTTATGGTAGTTTTGTGGTAATATCCCTGTATTACTGATCATTCCAAAATATTATTAATTCTAACAACTCTTCAATATTTTGGCTTTGCTGTTGCAAAGAAAGCCACGCAACTGCAATCGAAGCTCAAGCTAAACAAACTCTGCTCCTGGTGCTGTACTAAGAATGCCAATTATACTTTTGACAATTGAGTCCACATAACCAAATCTCTGTGCTTGTTCACACAAAAATACTGTAGGTGAAATAATTGGTTGTGAAAGAGAGGACATGGCAGAACATTCCCATATTCCATAATGCTTCAGACATTCTGGAACATTCCCACACTCCATGCATTCCATAACATCCCTTCTGGATTGTTCCCATGCCAGAAAATGTGCTGGGACATTCTTGGGTTCCACCCCTCACACCTTCTTTTCTGGAATGTTCCCATGCCCAGGCATTTTGCAGTTTATTTATTTGGCATATGCAATGAGATCAAGCCAGCCACAGAGTTATTATCAACCATGTTCAAGGCACAAAGACCTCCAGGAAGTTGAGTAATTTTGCAGTCCTCAACAATGTGGGTCAAGGTTTGTGGCTGTCCACATTGACATAATGGACTGTCTCTAAAATGCCACCGAAATTCTGCTGAAGCACAAATTCCATGTCCGGTACAAAACTGGTTCAAAAGGCTCCATTGCCTTCGCAGTAAATCAAACCTGATATGACGTTGAGTGGGGTCCAAGACAAGTTAACTATTTGTCACTGTCTCTTCAGACCATGAAACTTGCCATGTGTCCTCACCACTTGGTTTTGGCATAAAACTCAGATATTGTTACAAGGAAAATAACAATAACATTTACTGATGCCTAACTTATAAACGATATAAGAGTCAAGAAAAGTTTCTCACCACATGCTTTCAGCAGTCTTGCTGACTAAACTCTGTAGGTCAAGACCCTTCCCCCACAGTCCAACAACTGTTTCCCTTTTCTCTTCAGCTGTAGTGAATGCAATGGGGAAGGGAGGGGGAGGGAGAAAAGGATGCCTTGGGGGGATGTTTGCCCCTCCTTTTTATAGTTTCAGTCCCCCTCCTGGAAAACATTTCTTCCTGGGCACTAGGAGACAAAGAGTCTATTGGGAATGAAGTTCCCTGCTGGCTTTTTCTCACCTGTTTGAGCTTTCTTTGTTGCCTCTGTTTACTGCTTAAATGCAAATTAAGCAGAGCACACATTCCTTTGTCTAGGACAGACCTGTTTGCCATCTTCCATTTGGGCAGGGCTGTGGGGTTTGGAATGTGTTAATAACACCATACACAGGACTCTTATAACTTCACATAAAATATGCCAACATTGAATCAGGATAATAATGACTGGCAAATTATGAGTTTTCAAATGATACCTTACAAGGCATATTTTGAACAATGATTAGTACAATAGGGTGTAGGGTGCCAATACAAGGGTATAGTCTGTCACACATGCATTCTGGGAAATTTCTTTAACTCTGAAGCATTTTGGACTGTGGCCCCTTGACAGGAGAATATGAGGGTAGTAGGGATACCGAGGGGCAGGGAAATGTGAAGAACAGGAAGTGACTAAAGAAGGGCAGGTGGGTGACTGAGTTGATGCACCAGAATAGGGGGTGGTTAAAAAACAGAATGGGTGGGGTAGAAGACTGAGAGTAGAAAAGGAGAGGGAAATGGGGGCAGAAAGAAGGTACCTATTATGGTATTTGGGAAATGGTGGGCCAGACCCACCCAAGGCTAAATGCCCACCCCCTCAGCCCTGGGGGAGGAACCACTGAGCCCAAATGACTTCTTGGGACAACAAATGAGAAAACAGGGATAGGAGTGTGGGTCAAAGATTAAAAATAGGGATCTAGAAGGAGACATTGAGCAGAGAACTCTGACTGCTCCTCAAAGGTGTCTAAAGAGTCAGTGGACACTGCCCAGAGAAACTCTGCCCGGAGGTATGATTGGACAAGGGACCAGAACTAGGACCCACAGTCACAGAGCCCTTTCCCCCACACCATTCAGCTTCCTCTTCCTGGTTTAGTGGATGGCCATCATTTAGAGGTTCTGGAGGAGCTGGAAGAGGGGCTGCAGCCTGATGCACTCTATACCAGGGTCTTCCTCTTGCCAGAGAAGGGATCTGTGTCGGGATTCCTTGAACAGCACCAGGTACACATGACTCCATGAAGGAACTGCTAGTTAATATCTCCAGTGACCATAGAACCAGAGTGGAGTAAAGACTACCCCATTGGAGCTCCCTGCACTCTACAAATGCAGCAAGTCCCATCACTTGACATTATCATGGGACACGAGGGCAAGGAAGTAGATGGCATGCAGCATGAGTGTGTACAGATGTTGTCTATGTGCAGTTTGTAGATGGACTGGCTGGATGGTGTTGGGCTGACTCAGGTGGTGTGTTGGGCCTAGCCAGGAAGGCTCATGGGTCAGGGGGCCAACAATGAGCTCCAGAGTGAGAGGTGGGGGAGCACTTTCCCGCAGGGCCTGCTTGAGAAAAGGGAGAGAGGCAGGGGTACGGCTGCCCTCATTTCCTGGAACATGCTAAAGGGAAAGCGCAAGTGCCATGGAGTCCACCCAGTCTGTCAGACCATAGTCCAGGAAGTCTCTGAGTCTGGTAACACAAGCCAGGGCCAACCTCTGGTGCACCAAGGGGAGACTCCACCACCTGCACATGAAGGTGTGGGCTGTATAGCAGGAGTTCTACAAGGAGAGCCTCCCCTTCAGTGGCCGCTATGGATCTGGCCGATGAAACTAGCTTCCGGTCCAGACAGAAGCCAGGCAGCTCAGAGAAGTCTTGGGGAGACCTTTCAGGTGTAGATAAAAGAGCTACAATCATATAGAATGAAGGTAAGGAACATGGAAGGAGAATGGAGAGTAGCACAAGCTGGGCGGGGGGAGGGCAGGGAGGGGAGGGAGGGAGATGGAGAGGGTAAGTGGCACCCTTTTCCAAGCAGCCAGTGAGGACTCCAGCTTTTTGGCTGGTTGCATTTTGAACCTGACAGGAGTAAGCACAAATGGGGGGATGAGTGGCTTTCCTCCTAAATTCTCAAAAACCAGGAGGTGGAATAAAAGTCACCCTCCTGGCTGGTTTGTTTATAATGTCTTGATTTTTCAGTTAGTCTCATGACTGGGCCTGGGAGTGGGGTTTGACTGATGGGTTATCAAGAGCAGGGGCAGACAGTTATGGTCTTTCCTCCTTTCCCCACTACACGTTCCCCACTACCCAGCAAACCCAGGATGTGGCCCTGGAGGTAGCCTGGCTTCGGTGCTCTAGGCCAGCGTTTTTCAAAGTGCGGGTCGTGACCCACTACTGGGTCGTGGCATGTAAGGCACGGGGTTGCTCTGGTCAACACTGCCGACCGGGATGTTAAAAGTCCCGTCGGCAGTGCTGCCCAGCTACCTGTTCCGACACCGCGCTGCGCTCCAGAAGCGGCCAGCAGCGGGTCTGGCTTCTAGGCAGGGGGGCCACGGGGCTCTGTGCGCTGCCCCGGCCACGGGGCTCCGTGCGCTGCCCCGGCCACGGGGCTCCGTGCGCTGCCGCCGCCCCGAGCACTGGCTCCGCATTCCCATTGGCCGGCTTGCGTGCCTCCACCTAGGAGTTGGACCTGCTGCTGGCTGCTTCAGGCGCAGCGTGGTCCATGATGCCAGGACGGGCGGGAAGCCTGCCTCTGCACCCCGGCTGCAACCCTGACCGGGAGCCGCCGGAGGTAACCCCGTGCCCCAATTCCCTGCCCCAGCACTGACCCCCCCAAACCTAGAGCCCCTCCTGCACCCCAAACCTCTGCCCCAGCCCAGAGCCCCCTCCCACACCCTGAACCCCTCATTCTCGGCCCCACCCCACAGCCCTCATCCCCACACCCCAACCCTCTGCCCCAGCATTGAGCCCCTCCTACACTCCAAACACCTCATCCCCAGCTCCGTTGTGTCGCGGGCATCAACAATTTTCTTCAACTGGGTCTCCAGAAATAAAAGTTTGAAAACCACTGCTCTTGGCAGCAGCTGGGGGTCAGAGCCATTTTTACAAGCAGACCATCACTCCCAGCGGCAAAGGTCATTGAAGGATACTGCTCTGCTAGAAATGGGCTACTTACGGTATACTGAGCATGCTCAGTACATCTGCTGAAGCCACTGCCCTTCACCCTGCCCTTATGCCCGTAGGATTCTGCTGACTGCTTTTGACAGGGGTTAAAAAGTGGCAAAGGGGGTGAATCGGAGGAGGGGGGTGGCCAGGGTCTGAGCAGGGGGTGGAAATTTACTGGTCTGGGGGGTAGGGCCAGCTCCAGCTTGGGGCGGCAAAGAAAAAAAAAGCCCGATTGAGCGGAGCAATTGAGCTGCTGCTGAAGTGCCGCCGAAGAGAAAGCGAGGCACTGAAGGACCCGCCACCGAAATGCCGCTGCAGACCTGGACGTGCCGCCCCAACAACAGACAGACTGCCGCCCCTTTCTATTGGCTGCCCCAGGCACCTGCTTCCTTCGCTGGTGCCTGGAGCTGGCCCTGCTGGGGGGTCAAGCAGCTGGAGGCAGCAGTAGGAGAGGGGCTAAAGGGAAAATCAGGAATGGGGGGGAGGAGGCGGAGTTAAGCCCAGGAGTGAGGCGCTGGCAGAGGGTGTCAGAGGGCAAAACCCAGCACAGACAGGGGCACAGGGGGTAAGAGTTACCCCAGTGGCACTGAGACACCACTGCTTTGCAAAATAGTTTGTTGGGGGGGGGGGGGTGAGAGGCTTTTTTATTTGAGCAAAGTAGCTTTTTTGTATGGTCACACGAACTGAGCATGCTCAGTAACATCTGCTGAAGCCACTGTCCTTCACCCTGCCCTTATTAGCCGTAAAAATCTGCTGACTGCTATTTACAGGGGTTAAAAAGTGGCAAAGGGGGCAAATCGGAGCAGGGGGGTACCCAGGGTCAGAGCAGGGGGCAGAAATTGACTGGTCAGGGGGGTCAAGCAGCTGGAGGCAGGATTAGGAGAGGGGCTAAAGGGCAAAATCAGGGCTGGGGGGGAGGAGCAGGAGTCAAGCTCGTGGTGAGGCGCTGGCAAAGGGCAAAACCCAGCACAGTCAGGGGCACAGGGGGTAACAGTTACCCCAGTGTGACTGAGACACCAGTGTTTGCAAAAATGGTGGGGGGCAGAGGCGCTTTTTTATTTCCCCTCTCACAGACAGCACCTCTCAGCATTGGCTTCCCAGGGCTGGGTTCTTAAAGGCACAGGCACAGGGCTGGGTTCTTAAAGGCACAGGCATCCCAATGCCTAGTCAATGCATCTCCTCTTTGTCTGATCTAACCTACTGAGGCTATGTCTACACTACAAATTTCAAAGCACTGTCGCCGGTGCCAGTGCTCCTGGTAATTCACCTCGTCGAGGGGATTCACTCCGAGCACTGGGAGCCAAGCCTGTCCACACTAGCACTTTAAAGCGCTCAAACTTGCTGTGCTCAGGAGGGGGTGTCTGATTTTTCACACCCCTGAGCCAGCAAGTTAGAGTGCTTTAATTTGCCAGTGTAGATAATCCCTGAGATTTAATTCAGTGAAACATTTTACATATATCCCCTCGGAAACAAAGAATCCCTTATCACTGTATCTGAATGCATAGAGTCTCCGAGCAGTTTCCCAAGTTGTCTTATCTGCTGCTGAGCTTCCCTGAATTCCCTGAATTTTTAATTCTAATTTTTTCTTCTCATTTTTAGAGCAGATGTTTATTCTGTTGGATCATCTGACTTCCACTCTGACTGAATTTCTGGCCTATTGTCAAAACTTTGTTTTGAGTCAATCCACCAATGGTGTAAATATTGGTGGTCAGTCTGCCTAATCTAGTATCCTGTCTTGTGTCAGTGGCCAATGCCAGGTGCTTCTAAGGGAATGATCAGACCAGTCAATGACTCATTGAACCATCCCATTGTCTACTCCCAGCAGTCAAAGAACGTTTTAGGGACATGCAGAGCATGGGCCGGCATCCCTGATTATCTTGGCTAATAGCCAATCTACTTATCCTGAGGGACTGATCTAATTCTTTGGTCAACCCATTCATAGTTTTTCCTTTCAAAATATAATGAACACACATATACAACCCCAAGATACCTTTACAACCACAAGAATTCTAAAATCATGAGTTATACACCCTCGAGTCAAGAAATTTTAATAAATAAATATCTTTTTTTGTGCCTCTTTGTTCCTGAGCCTGTAGGGTGCAGTAAGGCCAGTTCCAATGCCTTGAGCCTAAACACCTGAATGAATCGTAGTCTACCCTCATACTCCCAAACATTTAATATACCTAAAGCCATATCTACAGTTTAAGTGTGGGTTAACTCAAGTTATGTCACCATAGAGTCACTACGGTTACTATGTCACTTGTGTGCATGCCTCCTGGACTCCTTGCCTCCAGCAGTCAGGGGTACTCCAGCAGTCAGGGTACTCACCAGAAGCACTTGTATAGATTCAGAGTGAGGTGCACCATGAATAGATATCCCACTGTCCACCCACTGTATTTTGGGAAGCTTTGGTTTGGCAGTGTATGCTGGGTACCAAACAGGTCAGGCAGGGGTGGTTGTGGTCATGGGATCAAACTTCTTATAATGCATTGTTAACCATCCACTAATTTTATATGTATCCCATACATAAACGTATACATAATGTTGACACCTTTTTTTCTAAACCCACTAACCTGCCTGGCCCTCCTCACTGTCTGCCATCTCACACAGAATCATGGAGCTTGCATGGCTCTGCACTATTGTCATGAGCGTTTGCACCCAAAGGTGCATGCTCCTTTAGTATTTGCAGATCAGCAAACATACATGTGGGGTGTGACATTATACTCTACATTCTTTATGAAAATATGCTTATGATATGGATATGACATAGCTAATATATACTTTATGCAAGATGGCTGATGTGGGATATCATTGCAAAACTTAAGACCTATTGACTGTGTTTATCCAACCTGTATGCATGTAATGTTTGTATCTGAGGCTAGAAATATTGACCATGTCTCTGTATTTAAAATGTGCTCTGTTGGATGAGGCCAGACAATGTTAGTGGCTTATTGAAGGAATGCACAAACACATAAAGATTATCCCAGGAACTGTGCCTCTGAACGATAGTGCTATACAATGGGGACTACTTGACCAAGATCAGATACCTCTATACAGTGGGTGCTGTTTGACCCAGGTCACAGCAAAAGAGCCTTCCAGAAACTGCGGGGAAGAAAGAAAAGGTGGACAATGACAGCCTACAAGAACAACCGGAAACACCTGAGGTACAAAGACTGAACAGTGAGAAATGATTGACCCAGCAATCTGGATGATGGGAAGACAGACACTTCAGCTCACCTCAGCATACTGAGAACGAGAAGGATCTGATATTATCAACCACTGAAGGATAATCCGGGTGTGTCTAATATATCTGGTGTCCCAATTATGCAGACCTAGGCCTTTTTCTCACTGCTAATAAAACTAATGAAAACAACACAAGACAAGTTAAGTTTTAACAGTGAAGACAAAGGCTAAAGAAAATGTCTCAAAAATTAAATGAGAGAGCAATGAGGTGACATGTGAGTACCACAGTTCTGAGTGTAATTTTGGTGGTGATACCTCTTTGCTCCTTATGTGTGTGTAACAGTGACAGAAGTGGAAGTCTGTATAAAGCACAATGGCAGATTTTCTGCCTATGATCTTGCTTGCCAAAGGAATTAAGTATTTCACATACAGTACTATGTATAATGTTTTTCACTACTCTCAATGTTTTGTGTGCATTCAATTTTTTTTTATTAATAGACTGTATGACCTACTATGCAGTGGAAAGGGACTAATAAATATTTCTTTTTAAATATTAAAAGGGTTTTCATTAAGGGTTTTTACTGCAATAGCCATGAAATTCCACTTGTAAAAGGTTTTTTAAACAGTCCTGAAAATATAGGAATGTTGGCTTGGTTCTCTCTACTCCAAAAATGTGTTTGGTATCAAGTGTTTGTCTAATGAGTATTTTGAGAATGGCGACTAAGCATCTTGTCATACAGCGGAAGTGTCAATTAAGATTTCTTGAGTAATAAACGTGTAAATAAGGCTGTGATACAGGCCATAAACCATGGTGGATTTAATTTAAATCAAATTGATTTAAATCATAATTTAAATCACTAGTCATGAAGACTCGATGTAATCATGGTTTTCTAGATAAAAGTGCATTCCTGTTGGTTGTTATAGCCTTAATACATATTCTTCACAACTCAGAGTTAGATCCAATGGTGCGTTATAATTTGTTCTGCTTGTGCAGATAGTCTTTATATTTCAGATCCCTGATGTAAAATAGCCAAACTGCGTGTCTGAACCTGGGCCTGTGTGATTTCAGTCAGTTGGATAATTTGGTTATTTTTCTTCATTAGTTTGTACAGACTTGTCCAATTGACCCACAAAGAAAAGTTAAAGTTTAGAATATTACTGTGTGTTAGTTCTTTTATCCTCATGAGTTGGGAAGTAATAGGTTAAGGTGGGAGTTTTTAACATAGTTATATTACACATACATTGCTCTACTGGTGGTTCTTGCCACAAAATCTCCTCTAATCCAATGGCACTGTAGCGAGGTGGAGACAGCACAGCGCCTCCTGCTGGTCGACTAGGGAATTAGCTCTCCAGTGTACAGAGCGTCTCCTAGGGACCAGTGTACAGAGCCAGGGCCGGTGCAACCACTAGGCAAAGTAGGTGGTTTGAGCATTGGCCTGCTAAACCCAGGGTTGTGAGTTCAATCTTTGAGGGGGCCATTTAGGGATCTGGGGCAAAAANCAGATTTTCTGCCTATGATCTTGCTTGCCAAAGGAATTAAGTATTTCACATACAGTACTATGTATAATGTTTTTCACTACTCTCAATGTTTTGTGTGCATTCAATTTTTTTTTATTAATAGACTGTATGACCTACTATGCAGTGGAAAGGGACTAATAAATATTTCTTTTTAAATATTAAAAGGGTTTTCATTAAGGGTTTTTACTGCAATAGCCATGAAATTCCACTTGTAAAAGGTTTTTTAAACAGTCCTGAAAATATAGGAATGTTGGCTTGGTTCTCTCTACTCCAAAAATGTGTTTGGTATCAAGTGTTTGTCTAATGAGTATTTTGAGAATGGCGACTAAGCATCTTGTCATACAGCGGAAGTGTCAATTAAGATTTCTTGAGTAATAAACGTGTAAATAAGGCTGTGATACAGGCCATAAACCATGGTGGATTTAATTTAAATCAAATTGATTTAAATCATAATTTAAATCACTAGTCATGAAGACTCGATGTAATCATGGTTTTCTAGATAAAAGTGCATTCCTGTTGGTTGTTATAGCCTTAATACATATTCTTCACAACTCAGAGTTAGATCCAATGGTGCGTTATAATTTGTTCTGCTTGTGCAGATAGTCTTTATATTTCAGATCCCTGATGTAAAATAGCCAAACTGTGTGTCTGAACCCGGGCCTGTGTGATTTCAGTCAGTTGGATAATTTGGTTATTTTTCTTCATTAGTTTGTACAGACTTGTCCAATTGACCCACAAAGAAAAGTTAAAGTTTAGAATATTACTGTGTGTTAGTTCTTTTATCCTCATGAGTTGGGAAGTAATAGGTTAAGGTGGGAGTTTTTAACATAGTTATATTACACATACATTGCTCTACTGGTGGTTCTTGCCACAAAATCTCCTCTAATCCAATGGCACTGTAGCGAGGTCGAGACAGCACAGCGCCTCCTGCTGGTCGACTAGGGAATTAGCTCTCCAGTGTACAGAGCGTCTCCTATGGACCAGTGTACAGAGCCAGGGCCGGTGCAACCACTAGGCAAAGTAGGTGGTTTGAGCATTGGCCTGCTAAACCCAGGGTTGTGAGTTCAATCTTTGAGGGGGCCATTTAGGGATCTGGGGCAAAAATCTGTCTGGGGATTGGTCCTGCTTTAAGCAGGGGGTTGGACTAGATAACCTCCTGAGGTCCCTTCCAACCCTGATATTCTATGATCTTGCCTTTAGTAGGGCTTTTGATACTGTCTCCCATGACCTTCTCATAAACAAACTATGGAAATGAAACCTAGATGGACATAACAATAAATAAAATGGGCATAACGAGTGGGGTTCTCCAGGGATCAGTTGTGGATATGTTTCTATTCAAAATCTTAATGATTGAGATAATGTCATAGAGAGTACACTCAGTGGTGAGCTGGAGCCGGTTCGTGCGAACCGGTTGTTAAATTTAGAAGCCGGTTTAGAACTGGTTGTTAAAGGGGTGGGCAAACTCCGGCCCGCGGGCCACATCCGGCCCACGGGACCATCCTGTCTGGCCCGCCTGAGATCCCGGCTGGGGAGGCCCCCCCCGGCCCCTCCCCGGCTTTCCCCCCTCTCACAGAGCCTCAGCGTGCCACGCGGCCGGCGCCAGCACTCTGGACCGCTCCTGGGCAGCTCTGCAGCTCCTGCCGCTTTGAGTGGCATGGTAAAGGGGTGGGGCTGTGAGCTCCAGTGGGCCGCGCAGCATCCATACACGCTGCCCTGAGCAGCATGGTAAGGGGGCCGGGCTGGGAGGAGTGGTTGGATAAGGGGCAGGGAGCAGTTGGAGGGGGCGGAGGTTCTGGGGACGGGGTGGGCTTGGGTAGGCGTGGGAGTTCCGGGGGTCTGTCAGGGTGGTGGTGGATGGGGTTAGGGTAGTTAGGGGACAGGGAGCGGGGCGAGTTGGGTAGGGGGTGGGGTCCTGGGGGGCAGTTAGGGTGGGGGGTCTTGGGAGGGGGTGGTCAGGGGACAAGGAGCAGGGGGGGTTGATGGGTTGTGGGTTCTGAGGGGGGCAGTCGGGGGCAGGATGGGGGTGGGGGACAGGCTGTTTTGGGAGGCACATGGGGCTTGTACTCACCAGGCGGTTCCCTACCCGGTCTTCGGCGGCGGGTCCTTCACTCGCTCCGGGTCTTCGGCGGCACTGAATGACCCGCTGCCAAAGACCCGGAGCAAGTGAAGGACCCGCCGCAGTACCGCCGTAGGGAACCGGTTCTTAAGATTTTGGCAGCTCATCACTGAGTACACTTATAAAGTTTGTGAAAATTTAAGGTCTAGAAAACATGACCTATGAAGGAAGATTGAAATATCATAACATATGAGAGAAGACTGAAATATGATAACAGTTTTCAAGCATGTACAAATAAAGTAGCATCTTTTTACAAAAGCTGTTTCTTACAATCTATACGTATCACTAACTGCTACAGATAGCACGTTTCTACACGTAGCCATTTCACATACACTATCGTGCAAGAAACTGCTATCTGTAGGCATTTGCTACATCAGGTAGCAGTTTAATACAATAGCAGTTTCTTACAATCTACACGTATCGATAAGTGCTACCGGCAGCACATTCCTACGCGGAATGAACCCCGGAAGGCAGCGGCCGGGCCAGGGCGGAGCGTAATACCGGGTTCCCGGCCCGCTCTCTGTCACGGTGCAAGCCCCGCCCCGCTGCAGAGCCCGGTCCGGAGTCCCGTACTAAGGGAAGGCTCCGTTTCCCCTGCCCGGGTGTCTGTGCAGAGCCGCTGCCGCCGGTCTCCCCATGGCGAGCTGCTTCCGCGGCCCCCTCCCGGGGCGCCACTCGCTGCCGCTGTTCCTGCTGCTGCTCCGCGTCTCCCTCGCGCAGGAGAGGGCGGCGGCCACGTCCCTGCTGAGCGGCTATTTCGGGACCAAGTCCCGGTACGAGGAGGTGAATCAGCACCTGCTGCGGGACCCGCTCTCCCTGGGGCCCCCGGACCCGGGGTACCTGCTGCCCTCCGCCGCCTGCGCCCCGCTGCAGCTCCGCGCCCTCATCCGCCACGGCACACGCTTCCCCACCGAGAAGCAGATCCGCAAGCTGGGCCAGCTGCACCGCCTGCTCCGCAGCCAGGAGCGGCCCTGCCCCGCCGCGCAGCAGTTAGCTCACTGGGACATGTGGTACCAGCCAGACATGGACGGGAAGCTGGCGCCCAAGGGCCGCCTCGACATGGAGCAGCTGGCCCAGCGTCTGGCCGCCCGCTTCCCGGGCCTGTTCTCCCCGCAGCGCCGCTTCGCCTTCGCCAGCAGCTCCAAGCACCGGTGCGTGGAGAGCAGCGCCGCCTTCCGCAAGGGGCTGCAGCTGGCCCTGCACCGGCAGCCCCCGGCCAGAGGTAACGGAGCGGGAAAGGCTGGCCTGGGTGCCCCGCCACACACAGAGGGGGGGAATAAAGTGGGGCCCTGGCCTTTGGGCCCTAGTACACACCACTGGCGCAGGTAAGGTGGAGCCCTGCCCGGGACTGGCTTACGTGCTGCCTCCCCCACCGGGACTGGCCTGGGGGCCCCCAGCACACATGGGGGTGGAGCCCTGCCTGGGACTGGCCTGGGGCCCCCAGCACCCATGGGGGGGGGGGGGCTGGGGCCCTGCGTGGGATTGGCCTGGGGGCTCCCAGCATACACCACTGGCCCAGGTAAGGTGGAGCCTTGACTGGCCTGGGGCCCCCAGCACCCACTGGTGGAGCCCAGCCTGGGACTGGTCTGGGGGCCCCTAACACCCACAGGAGGGGCTAAGGTGGGGTCCTGCGTGGGACTGGCTTGGGGGCCCCTATCATACATCCCTGGTGCAGGTAAGGTGGAGCCCTGCCTGGGGATGGGGGTAAGGTGACACCCTGCCTGGGACTTACCTTGGTGCCCCAAGACACAAGTGGAGTGTGGGATGTAGAAACAGAACTTCCCCCTTCCCCAACACACACAAGGGGAGGAGGTGTAAAACCCACCACTGCATAAAGGAAGCCACCAGTCCTTGAAACAATCTAGGATCATTGCCATCTGCCATTGTCTCTCCAGTGCCTTCTCCAGCCCCAAAGACCCGTGATAAAATTGGTTTTAAAATGTTGTAGTAGGTAGAGAGGAAAATGTTTTCATTATAGGGTAGACATAATCTTAAGAATAGTTTGGTTAGCATGGTTCTCAATAGAATCTCTATGCATATCAGGGAAAGCAGCATTAGAGCCCTGGTTGAAATATATACAATTGAAGCTAATGTAGTTTTCCATTTCTCTTATTGTGGACAGGGTTTAAGTCTAATAAAAAGAGAGACTATAATTAACCTCTAATTCTGACATTATAACATTTTGTGTTTTTTATTATAAATTAGGTTATCTGACAGGTTGCCTCCCCATTCAGTCCCCAGACCAATTTTTGTAAAATCTGGCAGGGAATTCTTTAAATTGTCTATTTTTGTGTGTATTGTAGGGGTTTTCCATTAAAAATTGTTTTTCCTTTCAGATATCGAGAATGAGGAGACTGAGATTAATGACAAATTAATGAGGTTCTTTGATTATTGTGAGAAGTTTGTAACCTGTGTAGAAGAGAACGCTACAGCTATGTACGAAGTGGATGCCTTCAAACAGGGTCCTGAGATGAAAAGGGTTTTGGAAAAAATTGCCGCTACCTTGTGTGTACCAGTGCGTGATTTAAATGCAGGTAGCGTACTTATTCTGTTTTTTGATTATTTAACTTGTATAAATGTTGTTTTCTAGGATCTTCAGATAGTTATGAAAAACAAATAGTATAAAATGCTCTTTTATAAAGGTCTTTGGAAAGATTAGTGAAGACAGCATGTCATATCACTACACCTCTACCTCGATATAACGCTGCTCTCGGGAACCAAAAAATCTTACCGCATTATAGGTGAAACCGCATTATATTGAACTTGCTTTGATCCANTTGAAAAGAACCGCTTTTAAAAATTACTTCATCTACCGAAGCCAAAGTGGGTAGTGTACCCTGACATAAATGTTGTAATACAAAGTTATAAAGAACCAGTTTTAACGGTTTAATTGAGGAACCCTTCTGGGAGAAGGACCAAAGTACAAAGGAACCCAAAATTCTGGATTACTTTTAAGGAAAAAAGTATAGTTGGCGAGGTAATTTTAGTTTTAGCGAATCACATACAAATTCTAGTTTTATTTCACTTTACTTAAATTTCTTAAATACAGTATTGTGACAATGAATATTCATTGTTAGTGAACAGTCAGGGAACCTACTGTAGAAAAACCCTTCCCATTTAGCCCACAGATCACATTAAGGTGATACAGGTTGAATGTCCATACTTCTCAAAATGTTCTTCTCCTGAAGAAAAGGCACAGCTCAGAGTCTAAACTAAAACTGGTATAATGTGGTAAATGTTTTTGTTTTTCCACATTGAAACTCCGGTATTAAATTCCATCTCCTACACAAATTCTTATAGAAACTCTTATGTTAGAATGTCATAACAAAATGCACGAGTTGCCTTTGCTGCTATTGAAATAACTGATGCATTCATAATCCTCGTACCTTCAGCTAAATTGTAAGTGGACAAGTAGTTGCTAAAATAAGAATGATTAGAGTAGCTGGCAATGTGTTGTGCCTAATAGGGAATTTTGTGTAAGCCTATCGGGTCATTGATAGAGAATTTAAGAGATCACTATAATTTTGTAAGTTGTAGATTTTTTTGTTTTTGTTTGTTTGTTCTACGTGAAACTTGCAAGGAATTGAGTTGGATTTGCTGTCTTAAATCAGAAAAGTAGTGCATTTGTTCTTGCCATCTAGTAGTCCAAATAACAAGCGAGTAAACATAGCCTTATTTCTATATCGTGTAACTATTGCCTACTGCATAATAATAATAATAATACACACCAGTAGATGTAAATCACTAAACAGGTGATGGTTACACTTGCATGGCCCTTCTCTGTGAAAGGCTTACAATCTAAGGCCCTGATCATATAAGTATTTGAGTAGGCCCATAATGCAAAATTGTAGCCTTAGCATACATTATGTGTTTGGGCTCTGGATTGGATGTTAGTTTATATTCTTCCTCATAATAGGAGGGTGATGCTGGGAGTCGTGGTAGAGAGCAAATAAACTTAATTGTCATCTATCACTTATTTATTACAGATTTGGTCCAAGTTGCTTTTTTTACCTGTTCGTTCGAGTTAGCTATTAAAAATGTGAATTCTCCCTGGTGCTCACTCTTCAATGAAGAGGATGCTAAGGTAGGTGTTGCGTGTATGTAGTATCATGGCATTAACTTTGTGTAAAGTTGTTCTATTCAGTTTTGCGTATTTATGTAAACAGTTTGTTATATGGATATTCTTAGAAAAAAGAGGTTTTAGTTTAATGTTTCATTCAGATGTAATTATGCAATATTAAAGACATTACATGATTTACTACATTTATGAAAAGCAAATCTGAGCATCAATTAGAACATAATGTAACAGAAATACCCATTTTTCTGTGTTAAGTGACTAATCATTTAGACTTCTAAAAGAGAAACATTTCTCCTCTCTCCTTTGTCTATCAGGCTTCACTGTACCTGACAAAAAACACTCAAATGTTTGTCTTTTCATCCCTCGCCCCCCATAAAAAAAGACAAGGTTAAAACTGAACTTGAATATGTATCATTTATTCTTGAAATTGTGAAACAGTACCCCAGAAAATCAGTGACAGCAACTTAGAGCAGCCCTTTTAATAAAAAAGTCCTGTGCACTCAATGAGGCAGGGATCCTTTGGAAAAACATATGTCATGATGCAGTTAAAGACTCTTACTGAGACTAAACACAAGAGGGCAAAATTACCGGTAAGTCTGCATGGGCAACTGTAATTTTGGCTTTTGCCTACTTTGCGCGGTTGACTATAAACAAATTTTAAGGTTAACTTAATTCATGTTAAAAAAGCAAATTAGGAAAAATCCAACAAATTCCATCATGTTGAACCATATTGATTCCCACGTGACTGATCAGTGTTAGAACCTCTAGATCCACAGCACAGCCATCTGTTACTCGAGCTAATTGATAGCAGTAGTAGGTTGTTGTCTACATGGGCCACCTGCTAGAGGGAGATGAGACACGTTTTACCAGTGGGTTTCCCAGCTGCTTGCTGAAAGAAGAATGGTGAGACTCCGGAATCATGAATTCTATTCCAGGCTCTGAGGGGAGGATTATCTAGTGGTTAGACCCTTGTGTGCAGTCCCCTCCAGCTTGTCCCAGTCTCTCTACCTCTATTTTTTTAGAGCATGATAGAATTAGTGTTCAGATCTGCAAGCCCTGAAGGAAGGAACAAAAAGTAAAAAGCAAACAAACAAGCAATAAAAACCAATGGAATAAATACTTGTAAGCGTGTGGCTAAGGCACAGGATTTGAAGTCAGGAGATTGGAGTGCTACTCTTGACCCAGCTACATCCTTTTTGTGACTGTCAGCTTGTCTTTCTCCTCCTGAGTTTCCTCATTGGTAAATTAGGATTAACATTCTTGCCTAGCTCACAAGATTGTTGAGAGTAACTAGTGTTTGTAATGCATACTTAGATCTTTAGATGGAAAGTGGTAAAGAACATTATTCACTCCTCCACATTAAAATATTAGATTGGTATTGGAAGAGCCCAAAACAGGGAGATAACTATGCCTCCCAATGTTTCTTGTTGTGGCACCATATATAATAAGAGTGCCTATACTTGCATCCTCTCTATTTCAGTTCTTCATACTACAGATGTATGCAGGAAAGCTCACTGGTAACTGATGTTGCCAGAGGAGTTCTGATCTAATGAAACAGTGAAACTCGCATTACATCCATTGCTTCATGAGGATTCAGTACTGTAGGGTAATTTAGACCTACTCATTAGAGGAAAAACACCTGAGAGAGTTCTCTGTCCCTGTCGCATGTAACTCACTATGATACTCCTAATACGTTTGAGCAGTTATAGCAAGAATGTATCCCCCTCCCCCTGCCAAAACAAAATAAGGTTTGGTGATATCTTCACGTTGCACCAGTACCCTGTGGAATCTGCACTGTTGGTTTTTGGGTGGAAATTCAGGGTGTTGGTTTTGACCTATAAAGGCCTAAATGGCTTGGGACCTTTCTGTCAAGCAGAAGGCCTCTCATCTTGTGTGATACTGCTGCAGCACCAATCAGCAGAGATGCTTGAGCTGGAGCCCCTTGGTTTAAATATGAGGGAGTTGCTGCTAGAACATATTCTGTATATGTCCTGGACTTTGGTATTCACTTGATGATTCTCCCAGCCCAAAATAGCCTGAACTTGTTGACCATCAAAGCATGCCATTTTTATCAGGCATTGGGGGTGAGGGCAAAAGAAGAAAGGGAGGGTCTCTGTGAGATGAGGGTTTTTTGCTTCAATTGAATGGCTTCCCCTTGTTTGGTTTGTTTTGGTTTTTTTGTTTAGTCTTATTAACTGTTACATGTTTCATTTTAAACAAGGGGATTGTATTTGAGGTTAGGGTACCTAGGGCCATTTAAGAGACACCTTTGTTTTTAGAAATTGAACTGTATAAATCAGGGGTCGTCAACCTTTCAGAAGTGGTGTGCTGAGTCTTCATTTATTCACTCTAATTTAAGGTTTCACGTGCCAGTAATACATTTTAATGTTTTAGAAGGTCTCTTTCTATAAGTCTATAATATATAACTAAACTATTGTTGTATGTAAAGTAAATAAGGTTTTTAAAATATTTAAGAAGCTTCATTTAAAATTAAATTAAAATGCAGAGCCCCCCGGACCGGTGGCCAGGACCTGGGCAGTGTGAGTGCCACTGAAAATCAGCTCACGTGCCACCTTTGGCACGCGTGCCATAGGTTGCCTACCCCTGGTATAAATCATGTTTTAGTCTACCCCAACATTGACTATGTGCCTTGTCACTGGAATAAGCTTTAAGCCTCCTGCGTTTGATAGTCAATATGCTTCTGGAAAACATAAACCTCTCTACAGCTAAGTCAACTGCTAGAGATTGGAGAAGATAGTACTTCAGGTATAAGAATGAGGATTGAAACTGATCAGGGTGAAGATGGCTCAACATCTTAAGTTTGTTGACATGATGTAATAATGCCTGGTACTTTGGAAGCCTCATAAGACGCACTTTCCAAAGATTCTAAGCTTTATAACACAATGGGGCATCCCTTGGATTAAGCATTGCTAAAGTACACTTGGCATTTATGGGATGTATCGGATTCAATGAAGTCAACAAAGCTGACTTTTCATCTTCTCCTTTTAGGCTTTCAGAGCTGTAAAGATATTGTACCCTCCCAAGATCAGGTATCCACTGTGGAATTTGGAGACAAATGTCCCAGCACCAAATTTGGTGCGAAATGTATTAATTGCACCAGCTTTCATGATCAGTACAAAGATGTAGAAGTAAAATTTGGTTGGTTGAGGCTGTCGTGATGTGTACTGTAGGTGGTCATATGGACAAGGATTAGAGGCATTTTTTGAAGAGAATGGACCCCTTTATATCTATTTTGGGGTTGGTTTTTTTTGTCATTTGCCTTCATCCCAAGGGTGGCTATAGCTTGGAGTGTCAGTGTGTGACAGAGGTTCTGGGGATTTGTTTTAGACAACCATGATGACTTAGATGTCAGTCTAGGTTCTGGTATTCCTTTGGAGTTAGATCACGCATATAAGAGTCATGTATGATCTGTTTCTGCTTAGATTTGGCTGCTGGGAAGGTCAGCTGTCATTTCAGATTATGCTGTGTGTCTCAGCAGCTTTTGGTATGACGGACCAAGTTGGGGACAAAGGGCTATCGCTGTATGTTTGCAGTTGTCTTTCAGAGATTATCACTTCTAAAAGTTGGTCAGAGCTGGTGGGCATATCACTAAGGTATCTGCTATGCTTGTTTGATCAGTTTGCTTTGGGAGTGCTTTGTTCCAGCTGGGCCTGACTGTTATAAAAAGGCAGTCAGCTGCGAACCAGCTGAGCAGCGAACAGCAGAGAGGCAAACAGAAGGAGTTTGCCTGGGAGTTCGCCTGGAGAGAGCCCCTAGAAGGAAGAGACCATGGATGCTGAGCAAACAGCTGTTGTGACCTGCACAGGATGCGCCATGTTCGTCTTCCTTCCACAGGATAGAAGTGACTATACCTGTACAAAGTGCAAGCTGATCTCCATCTTGGAAGAGAAGATTCAAGGTCTGGAGAAACGGATATCAACCCTGCGTTCCATAAAAGAAAATGAGGATTTCCTGGATAGACATCAGGATCAGCTTCAGCGGGCACTATGTTCTGAAGATTCAGAGCAGGCTACGCAGCGGGGACAGAAGGCCAGCGAGGATAACTGGCGGCATGTGACTTCCAGAAGAGGAAAGGGTACCAGAAACATCCATGTACCAGAAACACAGATACAGGTGAGCAACCGTTTTCATGTTCTCTCTGCAGGTACTAGTGCAGAGTGTGGAGTGGAAGATACGTCTGAGGGAACAGAGCAGAAGGAGACTCCACTGATTGGAAGGCATGAGATGCGCCGTCCTAGGGATGGGGGTTCCACGACCACCACTCCCAGGAGGAGGAGGAGGGTGGTGGTGGTCGGGGACTCTCTCCTCAGGGGGACTGAGTCATCTATCTGCCGCCCTGACCGGGAAAACCGAGAGGTGTGCTGCTTGCCAGGGGCTAGGATTCAAGATGTGACGGAGAGACTGCCGAGACTCATCAAGCCCTCGGATCGCTACCCCTTCCTGCTTCTCCACGTGGGCACCAATGATACTGCCAAGAACGACCTTGAGCGTATCACTGCAGACTACGTGGCTCTGGGAAGAAGGATAAAGGAGTTTGAGGCGCAAGTGGTGTTCTCGTCTATTCTCCCTGTGGCAGGAAAAGGCCAGCGTAGAGACCGTCGAATCGTGGAAGTCAACGAATGGCTACGCAGATGGTGTCGGAGAGAAGGGTTTGGATTCTTCGACAATGGGATGGTCTTCCAAGAAGAAGGATTGCTTGGTAGAGACGGGCTCCACCTCACGAAGAGAGGGAAGAGCATCTTTGCAAGCAGGCTGGCTAACCTAGTGAGGAGGGCTTTAAACTAGGTTCACCGGGGGAAGGAGACCAAAGCCCTGAGGTAAGTGGGAAAGTGGGATACTGGGAGGAAGCACAAGCAGGAGACCGCAAGAGGGGAGGACTCCTGTCTCAGACCGAGAAAGCGGGACAATCAGCGAGTTATCTCAAGTGCCTATACACAAATGCAAGAAGCCTGGGGAACAAGCAGGGAGAACTAGAAGTCCTGGCACAGTCAGGGAATTATGATGTAATTGGAATAACAGAGACTTGGTGGGATAACTCACATGATTGGAGTACTGTCATGGATGGATATAAACTGTTCAGGAAAGACAGGCAGGGCAGAAAAGGTGGGGGAGTTGCTTTGTATGTAAGAGAGCAGTATGACTGCTCAGAGCTCCAGTACGAAACTGCAGAAAAACCTGAGTGTCTCTGGATTAAATTTAGAAGTATGAACAACAAGGGTAATGTCGTGGTGGGAGTCTGCTACAGACCCCCAGACCAGGGGGATGAGGTGGACGAGGCTTTCTTCCAGCAACTAACAGAAATTGCTAGATCACAGGCCCTGGTTCTCATGGGTGACTTTAATCACCCTGATATCTGCTGGGAGAGCAATACAGCAGCTCACAGACAATCCAGGAAGTTTCTGGAAAGTGTAGGGGACAACTTCCTGGTGCAAGTGCTGGAGGAACCAACTAGGGGAAAAGCTTTTCTTGACCTGCTGCTCACAAACAGGGAAGAAATAGTAGAGGAAGCAATAGTGGATGGGAACCTGGGAGGCAGTGACCATGAGATGGTCGAGTTCAGGATCCTGATACAAGGAAGAAAGGAGAGCAGTAGAACAGAGACCCTGGACTTTAGAAAAGCAGACTTTGACTCCCTCAGGGAACTGATGGGCAAGGTCCCCTGGGAGAATAACATGAGGGGGAAAGGAGTAGAGGAAAGCTGGCTGTATTTTAAAGAAACCTTATTGAGGTTGCAGGAACAAACCATCCCCATGTGTAGGAAGAAAAGTAAATATGGCAGGCGACCAGCTTGGCTTAACAGTGAAATCCTTGCTCGTCTTAAACACAAAAAAACAGCTTACAAGAAGTGGAAGATTGAACAAATAACCAGGGAGGAGTATAAAAGTATTGCTCAGGCATGCAGGTGTGAAATTAGGAAGGCCAAATCACACTTGGAGTTGCAGCTAGCCGGAGATGTTAGGAGTAACAAGAAGGGTTTCTTTAGGTATGTTAGCAACAAGAAGAAAGTCAAGGAAAGTGTGGGCCCCTTGCTGAATGAGGGAGGGAACCTAGTGACAGAGGATGTGGAGAAAGCTAGTGTACTAAATGCTTTTTTTGCCTCTGTCTTCACAGACAAGGTCAGCTCCCAGACAGCTGCACTCTGCAGCACGGTATGGGGAGGAGGTGACCAGCTCTCTGTGGAGAAAGTAGTAGTTCGGGACTATTTAGGAAAGCTGGACGAGCACAAGTCCATGGGGCCGGATGCGCTGCATCCGAGGGTGCTAAAGGAGTTGGCCGATGAGATTGCGGAGCCATTGGCCATTATCTTTGAAAAATCATGGCGATCGGGGGAGGTCCCGGACGACTGGAAAAAAGCTAATGTAGTGCCCATCTTTAAGAAAGGGAAGAAGGAAGATCCAGGGAACTACAGGCCAGTTAGTCTCACCTCAGTCCCTGGAAAAATCATGGAACAGGTCCTCAAGGAATCAATCCTGAACCACTTAAAGGAGGGGAAAGTGATCAGGAACAGTCAGCATGGATTCACCAAGGGCAAGTCATGCCTGACTAACCTAATTGCCTTCTATGATAAGATAACCGGCTCTGTGGATGAGGGGA
This sequence comes from Platysternon megacephalum, assembly GCA_003942145.1. Lineage (NCBI taxonomy): Eukaryota > Metazoa > Chordata > Testudines > Platysternidae > Platysternon > Platysternon megacephalum. The sequence goes on along the minus strand of QXTE01000028.1, from coordinate 181,960 downwards.
AAGCAGTGGATGTGCTATTTCTGGACTTTAGCAAAGCTTTTGATACAGTCTCCCACAGTATTCTTGCCAGCAAGTTAAAGAAGTATGGGCTGGATGAATGGACGGTAAGGTGGATAGAAAACTGGCTAGATGGTCGGGCTCAACGGGTAGTGATCAATGGTTCCTTGTCTAGTTGGCAGCCGGTATCAAGTGGAGTGCCCCAAGGGTCGGTGCTGGGGCCGGTTTTATTCAATATCTTCATTAACGATCTGGAAGATGGTGTGGACTGCACCCTTAGCAAGTTTGCAGATGACACTAAACTGGGAGGAGTGGTTGATACGCTGGAGGGTAGGGATAGGATACAGAGGGACCTAGACAAATTAGAGGATTGGGCCAAAAGAAATATGATGAGGTTCAACAAGGACAAGTGCAGAGTCCTGCATTTAGGACGAAAGAATCCCATGCACTGCTATAGACTAGGGACCGAATGGCTGGGCAGCAGTTCTGCAGAAAAGGACCTAGGGGTTACGGTGGACGAAAAGCTGAATATGAGTCAACAGTGTGCCCTTGTTGCCAAGAAGGCTAATGGCATTTTGGGTTGTATAAGTAGGGGCATTTCCAGCAGATCGAGGGATGTGATCATTCCCCTCTACTCAGCACTGGTGAGGCCTCATTTGGAGTACTGTGTCCAGTTTTGGGCCCCACACTACAAGAAGGATGTGGATAAATTGGAGAGAGTCCAGCGGAGGGCAACAAAAATGATTAGGGGGCTGGAGCACATGACTTACGAGGAGAGGCTGAGGGAACTGGGATTGTTTAGTCTGCAGAAGAGAAGAATGAGGGGCGATTTGATAGCTGCTTTCAACTACCTGAAAGGGGGTTCCAAAGAGGATGGATCTAGACTGTTCTCAGTGATAGAAGATGACAGAACAAGGAGTAATGGTCTCAAGTTGCAGAGGGGGAGGTTTAGGTTGGACATTAGGAAAAACTTTTTCACTAGTAGGGTGGTGAAGAACTGGAATGGGTTACCTAGGGAGGTAGTGGAATCTCCTTCCTTAGAGGTTTTTAAGGTCAGGCTTGACAAAGCCCTGGCTGGGCTGATTTAGTTGGGTTTGGTCCTGCTTTGAGCAGGGGGTTGGACTAGATGACCTCCTGAGGTCCCTTCCAACCCTGAGATTCTATGATTCTATGATCCCTGAAGAAGTTATATGGCCTGTGGTGTACAGGAAGTCAAACTGGATGATTGCAACTGTACCATCTGGCCTTGGAATCTCTGAATAAAAATCAATTTTGGTCAGCTGAGAGGCCTCTTAGTGTGAGCTTATAAACACTGTGTAGACCAGGGGTCTCAAACTCCATTTACCTTAGGGCTAGTGCCAGTCCTCAAATCCTCCCAGCGGGCCAATAATGTCACTGAAGATGGTGTTCAGAAAAGAAAACGTTTATATTGTATTTTTTATTGTGAATTTCTTAGAAATAATAAAACTGTCGTACAACTTTATACAATTTCTTCGCCTGCCAGAGAGCTTTTAGTGTTTGCCAGACACCTGGCAACGCTTCAGTTCTGTCAGTTTGTTGATGTTTGGCCTCAGTGACTGAGCAGTTGAAACCTTCAGGATTGCAGCGAAGTGTGCATCAGATAGTTGTGTTCGGTATTTTGACTTGTTTATATTAATTGTGGAAAAAAGTGTTGCTGCCCCCATGGCTGACTCTGCCCGGCAACTAGTGATGGTATCTCTGTCCCTCTCCGCCAGCCAATGGGAGCTGCGGGGGGCGGCACCTGCACCCGACATTGCCTGCAGCATGTCTGCCTGCGTCTCTCCTCTGTGGGCCGCAGTGGGGAGGATCTCAGGCCGCAGATGGCCCACAGGCTGGGACTTTGAGACCCCTGGTGTAGACCAATACAGAAGCATCAGTTAACTCATAAGTAAGACTAAGATTTTGTCATGGATATTTTTAGTAAAAATCACAGACGCCCGTGACCTGTCCCTGACTTTTTTTAATAAAAATATCCATGATAAAATGGGAAGGGACTAGGCAGCTGCGGGGTGGCTGGGAGCTGTGGGGCCCCCACCACCCATGGGGGCTCAGAGCTCCAGGGTCTCCCTGCTACCAGCAGCGGAGGAGAGCTGCAGGGTCCTCTTGCCCCCGCCCCAGCAGTGGAGAGCACTGTGGGAATCCCCTTGCCACCGCTACAGTGGGAAGCGGGCGGGGGTCCCCCTGACCTCCCACAGTGGCTGGGGAGCGGGCGGGGGTCCCCCTGACCTCCTGCGATGGCAGCTGGGAACTGCTGCCCATAGCGGCTGAGAGCTTGGGGGCCCACTGCCTCAGGCGGCGGGGGGACCTTACAGCTCTCTGCCGCTGCAGGAGGCGGCGGGACCCTGCAACTCCCAGCTGCGAGGGCTGAAGTCACGGATTCCATGACTTCCACAACCTCCATGACAAAACCATAGCCTTACTGATAAGTAGCTGCGTGGTGTGGTGTTTTTTGTTGTTGTTGTGGTTTCTCCCCCCCGCCATGGACCCTGGAAATTGGTCTTTGTCTGGAGGAGCATTTGGACAATATCATTGGTAGGATGTGTCTGAGTTAGCTTGTCGTCATCCTTTTGGATATAGAAGTTTTGCCACTGGCAGGAAGTTATTGATGGGAGGGTCACTGCTTGTTTGTGACTCCACTTAAATGGATTTAATCAGAAGTAGTGTGCCAAACTAAGAATCTTACCACTTTTGACCAAGACCCTTCTATGGAAAAACAGGTGTGTACAAGTGTGTTTTTGTTTTTTTTCCCAATGTGCAACTGGCACATCCTGTCCCCTTATTTACCTCATTATGACCTTACAAATACACACACCATTGTAATTATCACATTACAGGACTTTAGTGACTTGCAGCTTATTTAGAATGCAGCAGCATATATATTTAGGAATAATGTATATTTACTGCAATAATGTTTAAGTGCTTGAGGGTGATCCTCTTCTGAAAATCTAACTTTAGATAAGATGCAAGAGGTGGCAATAACAAACAAAGGAAGGGAGGCTTAAGAGGAGGAGAGCATGGGTTTGAGTATAAGATGATGCAGTTTCTTGTGTATATGTACACAGAATCATAGAAATGTAGGGCTGGAAGGGATCTCAAGAAGTTTTCAAATTCAGCCCCCTACACTGTGGCAGGATCAAGTAAACCTAAATCCTTCTTGACAGGTGTTTGGAGGTTTTTAAGAACAAGTTGGACAATGTTGGGAATTTCACAACCTCCCTTGGAAACCCATTCTGGATCTTAACTTGTTAACTGTAAGGGTAGTTTTTTTTTTTTTAATATCTAACCTAATTTTCCTTTGCTGCAGATTAAGACTATTACTACTTATCCTACCTTCAGTGGAGATGGGAAAACAGTTGATCACCGTGCTCATTATAACAGCCCTTAACATATTGGAAGACTTATCAGGTCCCGCCTCAGTCTTTTTTTCTCAAGACTGGCAGTTGTTTGTTTATTTTTTAACCTTTCCTCACAGGTCAGGTTTTCTAAACCTTATATCACTTTTGTTGCTCTCTTCTTGACTCTCCAGTTTTCATCTTTCCTAAAGTGTGGTGTCCAGAATTCAACACAGTACTTCAGCTGAGACCTCACCACTGCCGAGTAGAGCGAGACAATTGCCTCCCACGTCTTACAAATGATACTGCTGTTAATACAACCCAGAATATTAGCTTTGCTTGCATCTGGATCTCAGTGTTGACTTATTTTCAATTTGTGATCCACTATAACCCCCAGATCCCTTTCAGCAGTACTACCACTTTAACCAGTTATTCCCCATTTTGTAATTGTGCATTTGATTTTTCCTTCCTAAGAGAAGTACTTTGCATTTGTCTTTACTGAATTTCATCATCTTCAATTCAGACCAATTCTCCAATTTGTCAAGGTCATTTTGAATTGTAAACCTGTCCTCCCAAGCACTTGCAACCCCTCCCAGCTTGGTATCATCTGCAAACTTTATAAGCACACTCTCCACTCCATTATCTAAATCATGAATGAAAATATTGTATAGTACTGGACCCAGGACTGACCCCTGTTGCACCCCACTAGATGTGCCCTCCCAGTTTGACCGTGAACCAGTGATAACTACACTTTCAGTATGGTTTTTCAACCAATTGTGCATCCCCCTTATACACCTTATATACCGCGACCCGATATAACATGAATTCGGATAGAACGCGGTAAAGCAGTGCTCCGGGGGGGCGGGGCTGCACACTCCGGTGGATCAAAGCAAGTTCGATATAACGCGGTTTCACCTATAACGCAGTAAGATATTTTGGCTCCCGAGGACAGCATTATATCGAGGTAGAGGTATAGTAATTTCATCTAGACCACATTTCCCTAGTTTGCTTATGAGACCGTCATGTGGGACTGTGTCAAAAGCCTTGCTAAAATATATCATTGCTTAAGCTTCCTCCTAATCCATTAGGCCAGTAATCTTGTCAAAGAATGAAATTAGGTTGCATTAGCATGACCTGGATTTGTCCAGAGCATGCTGGCTATTCCTTATAATCCTATTACCTTTTAGGTGCTTACAAATTGATTGTTGAATTATTTGTTCATTTGTATTGAAGTTAAGGTGACTGGTCTATAATTCCCCGAGTCCTCTTTGTTCCCCTTTTCAAACATAGGTACTCTGTTTGCCCTTCTTCAGACGTGTGGAACCTCACCTGTTGCCCATGAGTTCTGAGACAATTGCTTCATCTAGTTCCTTAAGTATGCTAGGATGAATTGCAACAGACCTTGCTGACGTGAACACATCTAACTTATTTAGATATTCTTTAAACTGTTCTTTCTCTGTTTCCATATGCATTCCTTCCCCCTTGTTATTCATATTACTTATGTTGAATATCTGGTCACCACTAACCATTTTAGTGAAGACTGAAACAAAATAGACATTATGCCCCTTAGCTTTCTTAATGTCATCAATTATTAGTTCTTTCTCTGCTAAGTAGAGGACCTATTCTTTCCTTCATCTTTCTCTTGCTCCTAATGTATTTACAGAACATCATCTTATTGCCTTTTTTGTCTCATGCTAGGTGTAACTCATTTTGTGCCTTAGTCTTTCTGAATTTGTTCCTACATGGCTTGTGCTATTCTTTTGTACTCCTTAGCAGTTTGCCCATGTTTCCACTTTTTATAGGATTCTTTTCTGAATTTCTGGTCATTACAGAGCTCCTGATGCAGCCATATTGGCCTCTTAATATTCCTATCTTTCTTTCATATTGGGATAGATTTCAGTTGTGCTGTTAGTATGGTCGTCTTGAGACACTTTCAGCTCTCCTGAACTTTTCCCCTTACATTTTCTTCCCATAGCACCTTATCTACCAGTTCTGAGTTGGTTAAAAGTCTGTTTTTTAAAAAAATCCATTTTCCTTATTCTGATGTTCTCACTACTTCCTTTCCTTAGACTCATGAAATCTATCATTTCATGATCACTTTGACCCAAATTGCTTTCCACCTTCAGATTTGCTACCAATTCCTTCCTGTTGGTCAGAATCAAGTCTAACATGGCTGCTCCCCTGGTTACTTCCTCCACTTTCTGGAACAATGTATTTCTGGGTCATTAGAGTCCCCCCACTACGACCAGGTCTCATGTTTTGGATATTTATTACTCCTGGGGGAATTCTTTACCAAACAAATTAAAAATTCTGCACACAGTATTTGAAAATTCTGCATATTTTATTTGTCATAATAACACAATATAATCATGCCAGTTATATTTTGAAACAAATTACCAAAATAATTGTCTGTCTGCAAGTATGTCTGTAACAATGCAGACAAAAAAAAAATTCTGGATTTTTTTTTTTTGACAAATAGATTCCTTACTAGGCATATTAATACAAAACTTTGTGTAATTCATTTAAATTACAATACAGAACTGTATTTCCTGCACCTGTCAGAAGCAGTGCAAAGGCTTGGGGGAGTCGGGGTAACGGAAGAGGGAAGGAGCCTAGGGATTATTAGGGTTTTGGGAAGCCTCTCCCATGTAGACCCTGGCTGACCCCATGCCTCTCCCATTCAGTTAGCCCCTGTCCCCACAGCCCTCATCCCCATGGGTCTCTGCAGCCATCCTCAGGCTCAATGCTGTCACCCCACTAGCTCCTGAGCCCATGCTCCAGTCTGTACCCCCCCACTAGCCATTCTGAACCCCAGTCTGTGACACCTCCCCCTCCCCACCAGCAGCTCTGTGTGCTCCACTCTGTCCTCACCTGGCTCTGCAGGCAGGGTGCTGTGATGAACTTCTACACCTGGGGGAATTCTGCAGCACTGGGCATAGAATTTTGTATTTTCCCGCACAAAAAACGTTTTGCCTAAGAAGTGCTGCAGTTCTGCCTTTTGCCCACCACCGGCCGCTGTGGCACTAGAACAGCTGGCAGGAATGCAGCCAGCTGTTCTGGCACCACAGTGGCCTCTGATGGACAAAAGGCAGAACTGCAGCACTTCTTAGGCAAAATGTTTTTTGTGCAGGAAAATACAAAATTCTATGCTCAGTGCTGCAGAATTCCCCCAAGAGTAATTTATTTGTTTTAGAAATGTCTCATCCACCCCCTCTTCCTGATTTGGTGGTCTGTAGTAGACCCCTATCATGATGTGCCCTATTTTTGCCCCTTTTATCTTTACCCAGAAACTCATAACTGGTCTGTCTCTCACCTCTTTCTGAATAAGTATATATATTCTTGATGTATAATGCAACACCATGTTTCTTTTTACCCTGCCTGTCCTTCTTGAACAAGCTGTACCCCTGTATACCAGTCATGAGGCTTATCCCACCAAGTTTCTGTGATGCCAGTTATCATAATTTAGCTTTTGTACTGATACTTCCAGTTCTTCCTGTTTGTTGCCCATACTCCTTGCATTATGTGTAGACTTCTAAGATGTTGATCAGAGTCCCTCTCTGATGTCCCTCTTGTTGCTCCTATGACCGTATAGTAATTTTCCATAACCCCCAAAAATCTAATCCTCTTTTAAGGTCACTTTTCTTTATACTTATTTCTGGGCTTTTGTCACCAGCTCCCTTTAAACCTAGTTTAAAGTTCTCCTCACTAGGTTGGTGATGGTTTTGGTCAAATGATCTTTTTAAAAATTGTTTGCTTCCAAACTAGTATCTTTGAGGGGCTGTCTCTGAGGATGGAGCTGTTGTATGAGTGTGCAGTAGGGATCTAGGAATGGTGGGACCTGGCATGTAAATGGGGAGGGGGAAGGGGGCCAGAGGAAGAGCCCAGGCATAATGGGGTAGGGCAGGCCAGCCAGCCAGGTTAGCAACATGAGAGGAGGTACAGTAAACCACATGGTAATCAAATCAATTGGTGGTTCCAAGTTGGTTTGGTGGAGTATTGCAGTCTCAGAAGAGCTGAAGTATTCATTTGTAATGACATGTAGCTCTGGCTTTGAGGAATGCTAGGGTCTTCAGAAGTCTGCCTCAGGAAGCTGGTGTGTGGGGGACAAGTGGGGGGTCTTTTGATGGTGCACTGGGTTTTGGTGTCCTGTGCAGCTGCCCATAGCAGGGGAAGCTGGGCAGGCTCTGCATGGGATTCACTTCAGCAAGACAGGTCTTGGCACTAGGCTCTTTAGGTTGATCATTTAATGATGCATTATACATAAAAACAAGGCGATGACAGCCGTAGAAGTTCAGGAAATTGCATTGCTCTTCTGCTTCAAGCTTTCCCATAATAAAAAGCTAATACAAATAGACATTAGGAGGAGTTGTAGACTCATGCTGGAAGATCAGAAATCAGTGGCCATTTTTGTTTGATTGTGTTTTTAACTCAAGACGCAACAGTAGGCATGTACTTTTTTTTTTTTTTTTAAAGCTGACTGATCAAACTTGCCCATTTTCCTAAGAAAGCTGTCAGTGCCATGCTATTTGTAGTTGTGTCTTCATCTAGACGAAATAAATGTTGCATTTTTGTTACACATTTTAAAATCTTATTCTAGGTACTGGAATACCTGAATGACCTAAAGCAGTACTGGAAGAGAGGATATGGGTATGATATCAACAGTCGTTCCAGCTGTATTTTATTTCAAGATATCTTCAAACACTTGGACAAAGCCATTGCAGAGAGTAAAAGGTAAAAAAGCTTTTTTTATTTTTTAAACTTTCAACTTTCTGCACTTTGGTCATAACTCGTACGTGGCCCTGAAGAGAGAGACCTGAAGGAGATTAATGCTAAGAACTTGGATAATGGCTCAAGAATTAAATAATGTTTGGGCTTGGTTAGCATCCTTTAAGGGACTGATTCTCTCATATGTAATAAGGCAATATTAATTCATCATGCAGCATCCTGTTTAGCCATATCAATATCTATGAATGGAGTTTCATCCACAAATATTCATAAGATATGGAAGAGTTTTCACCTTGTTTTATGACCTGCTCTCTCCTCCTACACACACATAGCTCAATGGCTTTAACTCAAACTTTTAAAATTATTTATTTTCTTATCTGAGAGAAAGCTTTGCAAGTTATGGCCCACAGGGAAAACTTTTGAAGAAGTTATGGTGTTAACACAAAAAATAGTGTGCTAGTAATAATTTCATTGAAAAGGAGAAAAGTACTTCTTCACATTATTTTATTTTTATTACCATAACCCCTAGGAACCCTAATCATAGACCAAGACCCATTTTGCTAGATGCTGTACAAATACAGAGCAAAAAGACTGTCCTTGCCCCAAGGAGCTTCGTCTAAAGACGATCCCTGTTCGTTGGATTAACAAAAGCCCGTGTTCTATTTTTTTTTTAAATGTTATTGAATCATTTAAGACTTAAGTGATTAGCCAGCAGCCAAGTCTGAAAGAAATTAATCATTTTGATTTAGATAGTGTTGATGTTCTATTCCAGCTCATTAAGAACAGCATAATTTTAAGAGCTGTCAGGTTAAAATCATTAACAACAAGGACATTTTTTTTTTTTTTTTAAAGTTAAACTGAAAATGTAGAATTTAACTTACTTCTTACCAGTAATATATCAGATTGGATACTAAAGGTAGGTTTGTTCAGATATGCGTGTATTTTCCTAGTTGTGTTTACTGTGATTCTCCTGCTACTGGAGAGAGATGACTCTTTTTAATTATTCTAGACCAAGGGTTGTGAACTTCAAAAAGATCTCACAAAACTAAGTGATTGGGCAACAAAATGGCAAATGAAATTTAATGTGGATAAATGTAAAGTAATGCACATTGGAAAAAATAACCCCAACTATACATACAACATGATGGGGGGCTAATTTAGCTACAACGAGTCAGGAAAAATATCTTGGCGTTATTGTGGATAGTTCTCTAAAGATGTCCACGCAGTGTGCAGAGGCGGTCAAAAAAGCAAACAGGATGTTAGGAATCATTAAAAAGGGGATAGAGAATAAGACCGAGAATATATTATTGCCCTTATATAAATCCATGGTACGCCCACATCTCGAATACTGTGTACAGATGTGGTCTCCTCACCTCAAAAAGGATATTCTAGCACTAGAAAAGGTTCAGAAAAGGGCAACTAAAATGATTAGGGGTTTAGAGAGGGTCCCATACGAGGAGAGATTAGAGAGGCTGGGACTCTTCGGCTTGGAAAAGAGAAGACTAAGGGGGGACATGATAGAGGTATATAAAATCATGAGTGATGTTGAGAAAGTGGATAAGGAAAAGTTATTTACTTATTCCCATAATACAAGAACTAGGGGTCACCAAATGAAATTAATAGGCAGCAGGTTTAAAACAAATAAAAGGAAGTTCTTCTTCACGCAGCGCACAGTCAACTTGTGGAACTCCTTACCTGAGGAGGTTGTGAAGGCTAGGACTATAACAATGTTTAAAAGGGGACTGGATAAATTCATGGTGGCAAAGTCCATAAATGGCTATTAGCCAGGATGGGTAAGAATGGTGTCCCTGGCCTCTGCAGAAGACCCCCTGGCCTGCCGCTCCCTTCCCGCCAGGGGCCGCAGGGACGGCACGTGCCTGCAGTGCCCTGGTGTCTAGCCACAGTGGCGAGAGGAGGGCAGCAGGAGAGGCTGGGATGTGGACACTTCCACCTCCACCGCGCCTCCCGCCAGCCCCTTTCACTTGCCTGACTGCCTGCTGCTTCGTCCGGCGCACAGGGCCGCCAGAGCCAGCCTGCAGGAGAGTTCTGGCAGCCAGCAGGACCCCAGCTGGGAGCGTGCCATGCGCTGCACCTCCACCCAAGGGTTCCGGCTGCTGGCCCCTTGCCAGCTGGGGTCTCAGCTGCCGGCTGGCCTGCTCAGCCCGCTGCCAGCCTGGGGTTCCACTCACCCAGGCTGGTGGCGGGCTGAGCGGGGCCGGCGGCCAGGACCTTGGCGTGCCATTAAAAATCGACTCGCGTGCCACCTTTGGCACGCGTGCCGTAGGTTGCCGACCCCTGTTCTAGACCAGTGGTTTTCAACCTGTGGTCCACAGACCCCTGAGGATACGCAGAGTATGTCTAAGATTTCCAGAGGTGTCCACACCTCTCTTTGAAATATTTTAGGGATCGCCAAATAAAAAAGATTGAAAACCACTGTTCTAGACCAATTCAGATACTTGAGTATACTTCCTCCCTCTCTGGAGTAAGAGCATTGGAGCTTTTGAGATTTAATTTCGCTGTTTTATATAAAGGGCGTATCATCTTAGACTTCTAGGTTTGTCGCTAGTAGTTAGAATACAGACAAAGATACCTGGCTGCAAAAGCAATTTTAGAGCCAAGCCAACTAGATGCTTGGAATCATCTCTTGCAAACCACAGCTATCATCCCAGTCCCACAGGATCTGGAGAGGGCAAGCCATTTACTCAGCATATTCAAAAGGCTGGCTTTCATCCGGGATTTGACGTGTAAATTGCTCTCTGAGCACCAAACTTTTGCATGAATCCCAAGTGAAAGGTTCATATGGCAATATAGGAAAATGTCTCTGTCCTATGGACCTTCAGGATGCCTATCTGCAGATCCTTACTCTTCTACCACTTCTTTCTATTGCTTCGCCAACCTGGGACAAAAATGTTAATACCAGGCCTTACAACTTGGTTTACTCTGAAATCCCAAACCTTTATTCAGGTTATGATACTCAGGAAAGACTGTTTCATAAACTTTTCAAGCCTTATCTTGACTAGCCAGGTACATATTATTGTGATCATACCGTGTACACACTCTGAACCAGGTTCTGCAGCTTGTGCATCTTTTGTGATCCCATGTGGTGTTACTGAAGACCCTTGGGTCTCCGATCACAAGCCTGGATGTTGATTTTCCTAGTTACATTGGGCCTCTTCAACACCTGGTCTATTGGAAAATGCAGTCAAAGAACTGAGTTCCTAAGGATACCACCACAAATTGGAATCTCCTTCAAGAAGTTGCTCATCCCCAAAAGTTGCTCAAAGGGATGTCCTTTTATCCCCTTGACTGCCCGTTGTCATGGATGTCAGCCTATACAAGTAGGGAGCTTTTGTGGGAAAGGCTGTGGGCAGTGGTCATTCATGGGGGAAGTTGTCCATCAACCATCTGGAAGAGGGAGTGTTAAAGTTAGCTCTTGTGGTTGAGGTTTTAGAATGAAGCATGTAGTTCAGTAGAACAAGACCACAGTTGTATACATCCTCCAGCCAGGGGTTATGAACTAAGATGTCTATTTCAGTGGCTAGCTGCAACGTGTTGCATCAGAAATTCAAAAAAGCACTCTTGCTCAATGGGGAGGAAGGCGGCCTCCAAGGACGAGGTGCATCTGGTTATCTCTTTCTGAATAGACCTATGTGAATAACTATTTTATTTAGTGGTGGAACAGTCCTTCAAACCTCATGAAGGGACTTTCCTGTGATTACAAGTTCATAACAGCTGTTGGCTCAGAAGAAGCCCATGCATGAATCTGAGAGTCACTCTTCTATTCAGTTTGAGCCTTTGATCTGGGATTACTTAATTCATAGACAATGGGTTTCTCCTCAGGGCGTAGCTTCAAAAGGCTGGATTTTTGCATAACTGGAGAAGTTATATTTGCATACACCTCCCTCTAGAGATTTCCCAGGAAACTCACTTAACTTTAAAAGTTCACATAGTTTCAAATAGTCCTTTGAAGCTCATAACTCTTTTCTGGATTTACATTAGTCAGGTCTTGTCCCTAGAGATGCTACATACAATAATGCATAAACATTTCCATTTTTAATACAGTGAACTTCTAAAATACTTAAACTTCAGTAAGGTATAACTGAATTCAGTAAGGCTTATCCAGGATATTGCAGGAAATTTCTAAATCTGTCATGGTATGTAGTGTAGGGCCCTATGAAATCTGTGTTAGCAAGAACTTGGACGGAGTCACTGAATCAAAACATTAACGTGGAACCCTGCTCTCTCTGGCACTAGGACTGCAGTGTCAAGCAGGGCGGACTGCACAGCTGAGCTAGAGTCATTGAGAGCCTCCTGATCTGCTGTGCTATGCAGAGCTGAGGAGGAGGGCGGGGGGCTGATGTTGGAGTGTCCCCCTCCCCCCACCGGTGTACCTGGTCTCCACTGAGCTGGGATTGGAGGGGGTGGGGGTAGGGGTAGGGAGGCACCTGTCTGTGCACCAGCCTCTGCCTCAGTAGCAGTTGCTGCCAGCTGCTGTCTGAACGAGTGTTCAGGCTGGTGAGATCTGTGCTTAAAGAGACTCTCTCTCTCTTTCCCCCTCAACACACATTCTCTCTCACACACACACACTTCTATATGTTACTTTTACTGTATACTGTATAGCTGCAGAATGATTTGTTTAAATTGTTGGATTTTTTTGTAAAATCAGTTTTTCCCATTGCAATGCAATTCTGATTATTTTTATGCATTTAAGGTAAGGCTACTTGTTGTCAACATATCAAACAATTTTGATTAAAAAACCCCCCATAAAGACGGAAAATTTTTGTTAATGGAAAAAACTAAATCTGAAAAGTCACAATAATAAAACTGATTCCATAGGGCCCTAGTAGTGGAGAGGAGAAGGGGCCAGAAGCAACAAAGGCGTGAGAAAAATAACAAAACCAATGGGAGTGTTTACAGATATTTTGTAAGAGGCCCCAGGGTGCTGCACTTTCACTGTAGTGTGCCAATAATCTAGTCTGTTGAGGGCTCTTTTTTAGACCTAAATTCTTATGGACTATAGTCTAATTCTTATACAAATACTCCCCTTATATGAGCAGATGAATAATCAATCAAGTGAACTTACAAGTCATATCTGAAGAGATGTGGAAAAATACCTATATTAAAAAAGTACCAAATGCATGTTTTTAATTAAAAGTGATCCCGTTGGCTTTTAATTCCAGATCAGCAAAATGTTCATGTAGGTTTGTCTTACTGACTTAAATATTGAATCCACTAGCTTGACTTACACAGCAATTGAACAAAATGGATATTCATTCATTCCTAACAGCTTTGGGGCTTCATGTGTTATAGAAACTAAAAATAAAGTGGAGTTTAGATCTAATACATGTGGGTGACATTAAAACTGCTTGAGTTTGTAGACACAAAGGGCATAACTTACTGAAATTTGAGACTCAAGTGTGTTTCTCTGCTTTCTCATGCACTTCCACTTTGTCCAATGAGGTGGGAAGTAAATATTTAAGTTTAACTTTCATCTGAATTCATCACCTGTCATTCAAGTCCAGCAAACAGAGTAGCACATACTCGTGGACTTGTGTGTTAACCATTCACCACAGCAAAATATAAAGAATCCTTAGTATTTTGGTTCTGAGACCCAGATCTTGCAAACAAATATGTACATTCTTGACTTTACTAGCAGGAGCAGTTGCAGCTTCAGGGTGCCAACTCAGTTGAACAAAATCACTTAATACTTTCCATTTGGCTTTTGAAAGCAAGCAAGGATGCTTGCTGCTTATCACTGTTGAAGCCCTTTGCTTGACAACTAGTATTAGGAGATGAGTTTTCATTGAGTGTGCTAGCTATGACGTGGTCTCCTTTTTAATCTATAGCTGAGGTGCCAGCACTAACACCTTGTGTTTAATACTAGATTATCGTTGAATTCCTGACGTTTAGGATTCATCTAAAGAGAATTGAAAGGAAACTGTCAGCCTGACTTACTTGTCAGCTATTTGATAAGCAAGAAGTTAGATACACTTAACATTAAAAGTTTGCTTCTCAAAATAAAAGCTGTGTAATTTACTCTTCTTACACAAAATTTGGAACAGATAAGCATTCTGAATTGATTTGTCAGCATTTATAGAACTCTAATATAGATTAGTATTACACCTCTACCCCGATATAACGCCGTCCTCAGGAGCCAAAAAATCTTACCGCGTTATCTTTGATCCGCCGGAGCGCGCAGCCCCGCCCCCCTGGAGCCGCAGCTTTACTGCGTTCTATCCAAATTCGTGTTATATCGGGGTAGAGGTGTATTTAGTTAAATGCATTGGGTAAGAGAAATATGAAGCAAAGCTTCGATATAATCTACATGTTCAATTTTGTGTGTGTATTTAATATACCAAATTGGCTGCAGTATCATACATGAGCCTCTGCTAAGGAGCTGACTTCCTCTCATGGCCTTATCACCATGCATGTGTTAAAATCTAGCAGCTGCAAGGGGAAGCTTTGTTTCGGGAAGGAGTTGGTGTGGGTGTGAAGTTTTTTATAATAATTAATAATTAATTAAAAAGCCACAACAACATATGAATCCATGTATTAGATAAAGAGGTGGGTGGACCCTGAAGTAATGTTGTATTTTTGATTCTGGGTCCCAGTGGCTATGCAAACAATGTGAGCTCCAGTCTGTTTGTCACCAGAGATCTTGGGTAGAGTTTTAGCTTTATAATTGAAAATGAAGAGTTGAGTGTTTGAGAAATTACCTCTGCCATTCCCACTGCAACCCCGGCCGGGGCTGGGACAGGGGGGAGAGGTGCCCTGCATGCCCCAATCTCCCCCAAGCCCCCATCACCTCACCCCACTGCCCCCACCCTCCACATTCTCCACGTTCACCTGTGAGCACGGCTGGTGCATAGCCCTTGATGGCCTCATGTGCGGCCGCACAGGTGCTCACCTTAGAGGGAACACAGGCCAGGATACTTCTCACTTGGTATCGCTGGCACTAGACATGCTGAAACCACTAAGCCACATTTAAAGGAAGCATACTTTTTTTTGTGAGATTAAAGTCACCTTGCTTTTGTTGGGGAGCCATTTTCCTAATGTCTGAAAGATTTTTGCAGTCCACTGTACCCACTTTTATTGATTTGTAATGCAATTTATACTTCCTTTTATTTCTAGAAACAGCTCTGACCAGAAAGTGCTTTCATTCTTGCCATTTTATTTGTCAGGTTAAATAAGTTCCCAAACACCATATACTTTGGTTTTGTCTCGTAGCCTGCCAGTCCCCTCCTTCTGACAGAAGTGGAGGGAAAGCTTTAAATTTTTGATGGAATTCTGGTTTGACTTTTAAATACCCTCAGATCATATGCCTTTTACTATGTCCATTTTCCTTCTAGGAAGGTTAAATAAAATCAGCTTTTTAGCTAGTAAAGACTTCTGCTTTTTTTTTTTTTATAGCTTTGCAGGTACTAATACATTTGGGATTTTAATCTAGTTTTTATTTGATCAGATTGCTATCACTGACTGTACCCAGTAAGTATTTACTACTAGTCCCATAAAAAGAATTAAGAGAAAACAATAAAATGGTAAATGGAGGTGACAGAAGAGGGAGGAAAAATAGGTGAGAAATAGTCAAGCACTGTATTTAAAAATGGCCTAAAACATGCTCGTTCATTCTGAAACTTACAAAAATTCTTCACTTATTAATATGCTTTAGATTATTCAGGTTTGTAATTTGAATAATGTTCATCTAGTTTATATCCTTTTTACACTTTACTCACTTTGGACAGACTTTCTGGTTTCACTCTGGGTCTCATGCACTAGCAAAAACACAGTTGTATTTGGGTTTCAGACACAGCAGGGAACTCTTAAACACTGAGAATTTTGTGAACTATTTGACAGTGTTTTTATCTGTACTTTTGTCTATGGATACGAGATGAACAGTGTGCCATCTGTACAGCAAATAGGTCAGAATGCATATGCCCAAGTCATGGACATTTTCTGTTTGGGTAATGAAATTATAAAACATTACAATGGGTTTTAAGTTTTGAATAAAAACAGCATGTAGTTCCATCACAGAGCAGAAGATGGCAGAATTAAAACAGTGAAGACTTGAATATAATACTGTGAATTAGCTAATCTGTTCACTAAGTAATGCTTAAAAGTACATAGATATCTATCTCCAACCACTATTGCATCTGAGCATTTCATAAATATTAACTGATCATCCTCACCCCTGTGCGTCAGGGAAGTATTTGTACATCAGCTCTTCATCTGTAAAAGAAGTGTCTTCCCCAAGGTTCCACAAGAAGTGGAAGGTAAAGCTGAGGCTAGAACCATATCTTCTGAGCCCCAGTCCAGAATTGTAACCACCAGACCAATTTTCCACTATAATTCTAGTAAAACACTGTTAATATATATATAAACATTATATACGCATTCATTGCTCTCTACTCCTGGTAGAGCAGCTTCAAAACGGCGAGCAAATTGCATCTTTCAAATTGGGCAATAGTTATTCATTCATAAACAAATTGTAAAGAGTACCCTTTTGTGGGATGATACCTCACTTCACCAAATTGAAAGCTGTCTTGTAATTGATTTCTGAAAATTCTCAAACCAGAGGATGAATAACTCATTTGTAAGGTGACATAATAACTTTTATTTCATTAAGTGCTCCTTTATTTTGAGAGTGGGTAAATAGGTCTGTCCAAAAGTAGAAGGTTGAACAGGTTGGCAGGGGCACACGTGTGCTCCAAATATAAAGAAAATCTGTTGTTGAATTATATTTAATTTGACAGAATGCTTTACACGTATATTGTGACATTTGCCTGTATTGTCTTAGGCTACATTTAAATTTTGTAGTTTTGCTTTTTTCTGTGGACCAGTTACAGCTGAATGTGGGAGGAGAACCTTTTCTTTTGTGTAACCATAATAATGGTTTGTGCCACTACATTTTCATTGAGTTTGCAAATATCGTTGCATAACTGACTTTCAGATGTTTGACTAAAATATGTAGTTGCTTCATCAAGACTGTTTAGTTCTTATCTTTTCTGATAATGTTTGACTTGAGGAAATATTTTTTGTACTTTGTCCTCTCAAAGAAACTTGACTAAAATACTTCAACAGTCTACAATATCTCACTGGAAAGTTAAGACCCTTGGCCTTCCTCACGTTCATCATGCAATCAAAGGTTTTAAACACAGTTTTTGGATCTGCTAGCACTAAGTCATGATGGGGTCTCTATTTTAAGCTAGTGTCATTCTTTAAAACCACAATTTACTCTACAATAAAGTGTAAGGAAACCTAGTTTTTGTAATTTGGGAAATGATTTACTTATCTCAAAACAAGATACAGCATACCAGAAAGCTTGCAGCAGATACATGTAACAGCTTAACAAACTTTTAGATTAGCTTTCTAACAGTAATCAAAAAAAGCTTTGTTTGCAGAATTGAGAGTACATACAGTTCACTTTTGGAAGTTTTTTTTCACAATCATAAGAGTTACAATTTGTTAATGAAAATATGATTTCTGCAGAATCTGAATCTGTCATGGGAGCCAGATAATTACTTAAGCGGACTAGATGTTTCAAACCAAGTGGTGTCACACCAATGCAATAGTTTGTGTATATGCAGAAAAAACTTTGGTTTATAAGAAGCCCTATCTGGTCATACTTTCTCATCTCTTCATTCAGAAACTTTTAAACAGAAAATGCTTACTTTTAAAATATCTGTTAAATGTGACCCTTAAGCGCATCCTTCTCATTTTATTTAAGGTTCTTATTGACATAGGACAGCATATGCATCTCATGCAAGAGAGAGTACATTATTTTTAATTTTTTACTTTACTTTTTTTAGTCAGCATGGGGTAACACACTGCCACTCTCTCAACTAGTAATGTTTTGATTATAAATTCAGATATGACACTTGCTCTGCTCTCAAGACTTCATATACATTTAACTAGAGCACTACTACCCATGTGTAATAAGGTGGCAGATTCTAGGATGCATCATACAAGTATACAGGGCTCTTTTCTCTTGAGTCGTTAAGTCTGACTCTTGCATATGTATGCAGAAGAATTTTTCCTGGGTGCATCTTTTGTTCCAACCAGAATATCACAAGTTGGAATGTCCCATTAAGGCAAAGGAAACTAGGGGAATGGGACAGAGGAAGTCCTGGAGAAGCTAAAGGAGAAACCTTAGTTGAATGTGTGGGTGTAATGTTTTAAGTAATGGCATGGGAAAGGGAGCAAGTTTGGACTGTATCCTGTCCTCATATTCCTTGTTAAGAACAGGGTGAAAACTCTGACTTTAACCAGAATATTACATTATCAGGAACAGATGCATTTGAGGCGGTATCTGCATATATTAGCTGTGGATTTTTTAAGTGGATTGGATTTTTGGAATATGCATTTGTGTTCTAGGAACATTCCCCTCGGTGTCGTACTGAGCTGCCCTGGGTGATTACACAAGAGGAAAAATCTGGAAGGTTTGTAAAGGCTAGCTGCATCACAGTTTGATCTTTGGGATTATAAAAGAAAAATAACTTGCGCAACATGAAATAATGTGAAATTTGAAACTGGGGCTGAAAACACCATGCGGTGTACTTTAGTTTAGTAGAATCAGCTCTTTTTGTTTGGTTTACGTAGGGTGAGACATGAGTGACTGGGTCTTTCCATCTGAGTGGACACCATTGGTCACTGGGTAGAGTGATTTCAAGTGCTGTCAATCCAAAAGTACTTGGTGTATTTACACTACTATTTAATGGCGGCAGTTGCCCCTCGTTACTGGAAGGACAGCAGTGACTTTCTGTTCTGGCTTCTATAAACTGTAGACAAAGAAACAAATTCTTCATTTCAGGTTTGTGGTTTACCCAATATGAGTATACTGTACTTTGGCCAAAATAATTAGGTTTCAGTAGTCTGAGGATATCCCAATATTTCTACATGGTATTCCCCAAGAAAATTAGAGTAGTCACTTCAGGAGTATTTCTATTAGACTGTCAGATTGCACAGCAGACTTCTTAAACTGAAAGCATACTTGCCCTAAAAAGTAGAACAGATGATGAAAACAACATGCAGTGATTCCTGCCTTACTAGGTCCCAGGCACTCAACTGGGGAAAGGCGTAGAAAAGTAAAGCTCCATTTACACAGACTGGCTTATCTCCAAACCTTGCACATCCATTGCAACCACCTTTCTCAGGTAAAACCCAATGCTTTTGAAAAAATAAAAGACTTATCAAATGGTCTTTCTGATTTCACTGTATTGAACTCTCATTTTCCTGGTGACATGACATCCAGCCTGGGTAGGGCCTAGGATCTACAATCTATCAGATATCGGTTTTAAGTATGAAGACTGTTTTATGGGTTTTTTTAGTCTCTAGCTCAAACGAAAACTAACAAAACTGCCTTAAATACTCTCACCTCACAAGATGCGACAGGAGCCTTGCCTCATTCCTTGCTCACATTACAAAATGTATACTGACTAAAGCAGTGCTTTTGGTAAGCTGTCTCATTCCCTGTACACCTTCACTAAATTCTTCAGTACTTAGCTAAGTTTGGCATGTAATACCAGCCTTTCTTGGTTGCACACTTTAAGAACTTGGTAGTAAAGAGCTAAATTTGTTTTGTTAGGATGGGGGACTAACCGATGCAGGGGTTGAGGTTCAATGAGGTAGGGTTCAGGTATGGAGGGCTAAGGGGGTTCTGGGTGAGGCTGAGGCTTGGCAGGGGTTTCTGGGTATGGGAGTTCCAGATGCACGGGGGTTAGGCGGATGGGGGAGCAGCTCCCCGTACAGTGACCCCTCCCCCTGCAGCTGAGGAGTGATGAGGGAAGAAGCAAGGGAGGATGCTGAGCTTCCTGAAGCTGGTGGGAGGTTTCTGGGGGTGGGTAGAAGCCACTGGCTGGGGTGTCTCCGCTGGTGATTTACCTCTCCGCAGGCTGCTCCTGGTGCCTGAGACGATGTACATGCACAGCTAGGGAGTTGTGTGTGACTTCTATTGCAGTTTACCCTTTGTTTCCCTATCAGAAAGTAATTTTTCTGTGGGGAAACAAAGAAATCTACAGGGGACATGAATTATGTGCAGTGGCACAGAATTCTCTCCGGAGTATCATATCTACGAAATCCACCGCCCCCGGAGCTGCTGGCTGGGACTTTCTGCCCTGATGACCCCATCAAAATGGGTTCGTGCCCCACACTTTGAGAAACACTGACTTAGTAAATGGGAGAACCAGTTTTCTTAAACGGTAAATGACCAAATAGGATTAGAATGGACGCAACCTTACCCATAATGGGTGCTGCTGTTCCCATTTTGAAATAGCGTGAGCAAAAAAGTCTAGTTTAAAAATTCTTTCCCTTTCTTAAATCTCAGCACTACTTAAAAGTGAAGTATTTTCACAGGCTTCTTTTTAATATGAGATCCCTTGAAAATTCTTCCTGATAAAACTTTTTTCTATCAATACTTACATAACATTTTTAAACATGGCATCAAAATTCTACATAATTTTCGTCGTTGGGCTTCCTTATTTTTAACTGCTATGTACATAAATCAGAATTCCAGTTAGTATATTTAGTTTTCTCTGAACCGCTTGATTTTAATCTAGTGGCTTCAAAGGATTTGCACAAGCTGAGGTAACAGAAGTTAGCATGTATTCCTGTTCCAAAAGCTGCAGAAAACTTTGTTCCGTGAGTTCAGAGAAGATCTAGAATAAGGGGTGTGTGTTTCTAGGTCAGCGTTTCTATTTAGTTTTGGTGACACAAGTGCTCTAATAATCTTGATGAAGTGGTTCATAGTATGTCTGAAAGTCCCGTGATTGTGTCATTTGCTAGTTGGGATAATGTGGCTTTTTCCCTTGGCCAATGATATGGGGAGACTTATGACCTGATACAAAGCCTGTTAAAGTCAATAGGAAGGAGGCCCTTATTCTTCGGTAAATTGCATTTTTAAAACAGATACCGTATCAGGTGTAGAGACACAGCCCTCCATTATTGAGTGACTGCTGCTCATTAGAGGCTTTCAGACTTTGTCAGGGCTATCAAGCAGTTCTGGTTATTGCATTGCTTTACTAATCATTTTAGAAAATCAAATCTCAGTCATTTTTCTACTTTTGCGTTTGCTTTTTGTGATACCCATACAATTAAAAATGACTTGTCCTCCTGCTTTGTTAAATGTAAATTTCACCCAAATTTGAAATATCTTGTGGGATTCCGCTGCTTTAATGACTGAAGCAAGTTTGCAGATGACACTAAACTGGGAGGAGTGGTTGATACGCTGGAGGGTAGGGATAGGATACAGAGGGACCTAGACAAATTAGAGGATTGGGCCAAAAGAAATATGATGAGGTTCAACAAGGACAAGTGCAGAGTCCTGCATTTAGGACGAAAGAATCCCATGCACTGCTATAGACTAGGGACCGAATGGCTGGGCAGCAGTTCTGCAGAAAAGGACCTAGGGGTTACGGTGGACGAAAAGCTGAATATGAGTCAACAGTGTGCCCTTGTTGCCAAGAAGGCTAATGGCATTTTGGGTTGTATAAGTAGGGGCATTTCCAGCAGATCGAGGGATGTGATCATTCCCCTCTACTCAGCACTGGTGAGGCCTCATTTGGAGTACTGTGTCCAGTTTTGGGCCCCACACTACAAGAAGGATGTGGATAAATTGGAGAGAGTCCAGCGGAGGGCAACAAAAATGATTAGGGGGCTGGAGCACATGACTTACGAGGAGAGGCTGAGGGAACTGGGATTGTTTAGTCTGCAGAAGAGAAGAATGAGGGGCGATTTGATAGCTGCTTTCAACTACCTGAAAGGGGGTTCCAAAGAGGATGGATCTAGACTGTTCTCAGTGATAGAAGATGACAGAACAAGGAGTAATGGTCTCAAGTTGCAGAGGGGGAGGTTTAGGTTGGACATTAGGAAAAACTTTTTCACTAGTAGGGTGGTGAAGAACTGGAATGGGTTACCTAGGGAGGTAGTGGAATCTCCTTCCTTAGAGGTTTTTACGGTCAGGCTTGACAAAGCCCTGGCTGGGCTGATTTAGTTGGGTTTGGTCCTGCTTTGAGCAGGGGGTTGGACTAGATGACCTCCTGAGGTCCCTTCCAACCCTGAGATTCTATGATTCTATGAAGCCACAGCTCTTGCGCCCATTTTAGAAAAAATGTTCCTTATAGTATTTTTAATCTTGCATATTTTAGTCTGAGGTGGAATCTGGTTTCAGATGTTCATCCACATGTCAGGTCTAGATTTGATAAAATATTGTGAGACTAAATGTCTGAAGTGTTCTCTGCTTCAGTAGTTTATTGGTATTTGGTCCTGGGCCACTGTACACAATGAACCCCTGCTCAGAGATACACCCGTTTCAAATCTCTTTGCTTGTGTAACTCCCGTATCCGTTGTGCCAAAGTTGAATCAATAGGACAATTCTGTGAAAGTAAATCAGGAAGACTGTCATGGGGCGAATGGCACGTCAGGAGCATTGGGGCTAACTAGCCCATGATGACTCTGTGGGCTACACTTGGAATTAATCAGGTGCTCTAGGTGGTGCCCCTTCATCTTATGGAGCAGCTGAGCTACAAAGAGGCTGCTAGAACACTATAAAGGAAAAGATGCTTAAAAGGAAGGGGGCAGGGAAAAGGGAGCTCTCCAGAGAAGCACTGCAACATGTTGGAAGGAGTCCACAGGAGGTAGAGTAGGCTTCTGTCGGGGTGAATGAGAAACCCAAGAGAATGGTCAAGGTCCCTTGGCAAGGGAGACATTGACAGAGTTCCTCTCATGAGGCTCTGAGAAGAAAGCTGGTGTAGGCCTCCAGACCAGAGTCCTATAGGTGGACTCTGGCTCCTGGGAAGGGGGTAAGAAAAAGAGAGATCTGGTAGAAGAAACCCATAGAAAGCAGAGTAGACTCCCATATGGGAAGCCCTGAGTTAAAGCCAACATTGGATAGTAGAAACCCACAAGCAACAGGTTACACGCCCATAGGAGAAGTCCTGGGATAGGACTTTTAACTGGGAAGAAGGAGATCTCCACAGCAAACTGCCAGAGTCCCTGAATGAGGCAGGAAGTGTAGGGAATCCTGCTGGAGAAGTAGTAACTAGTTTGGCTTGAAAGGGACCAAAGAAGAATGATTACTTTGGATTTGTTAGGGCTTTCGTTTGAACCTTTTTGTTCCTTCAGAACGGGGGTTGGATTTTGTGACTTTGCCAGGGAGCTGAGCCCTGGAAGACCTTGTGAGAGGCAGACAGCTAAAAGGAGGCACTGGAGATGTGGAAACCTTACAGTATCACACCCTGACACATGAGGGGTGCTATAGGTGGTTAGTACATCACTTTACAAGGCCTTTTTATTGAAAAAGCTAGCTGCTCCCATTTCTCTTGGGAGCTTTAAGGCACCCTAGAGAATGTTTGTTTTAACTTACTGAGTGATGAGAGTGAGTAGCGAAAGGTTGGGATAACTTACCTAACACAAAACAGGTTGAAGTCTTGTCTCGGAAAGCCTTTTAGTACTACATAAAAGATTAAAAATGGAGTATTGGAAAATCCTCAGAAACACTGAAAAAAAAGGCAACAAAGACTCCTGTGACACCTTATAGACTAACAGATGTATTGGAGCATAAGCTTTCGTGGGTGAATGCCCACTTCATCAGACCCACGAAAGCTTATGCTCCAATACATCTGTTAGTCTGTAAGGTGCCACAGGACTCTTCGTTGCTTTTTACAGATCCAGACTAACACGGCTACCCCTCTGATACTGAAAAAAAAAAGACATGTATCCAGGTCTCTGAGAAGCTTCTGGTTAAAATTCTAGGCATGTTTAGATAAAAACTGATGATTTATATTTGGTAAATAAGTTAGCTTTGAAATAGTATTTTTTTTCTGCATACACATATTTCCTTTACTTGAAATATGTATGAATTAACTCTTATTCTATCATTCATTTTATGGCCTAAGGATGTTTTAAAGTGGGTTAGATTTAGGAATAAAATTGTTTTGTAATTTTCCTTCACCTTATGTCTGCTGTTTAATTCAAGGACAGTAATTATTTCAATCTCTCCTTAATCTGTGTTATGATTCCCATGGGCTCAGGACAACTTAGTCTTGAGCAGTAAGTCGTATTTAACTTGGAACTGCAGAATTTTTTCTTTAGGTGTGACACTCCAGGATTTCTTGTCTTGGTCTAATTTTGGGTCTTCAGGAACTGACTGTAACATCGCACTCCTTGACATGCAGCTACTGTACTTTGGTAGTTACCATAAGGCCATTCTATTCACCTTTTAAAATTAGCCCTTCCATAATATTCTACAGACGTGGATCCCAAAGACTGGTTTTGAGAACTGGTTGGAGTACGTTTTCAATTAATAGGGTTATTTTTCCATCTGTTATGAAGTGAGGATAACTGAAGATGCAAGCGTAGAATAACTAGTTTTAACGTTATGTTGGTTCTTCAGAGGAAACACAGAACAATGTTTAGACCCCTACCCTGTTGTGCAAGTGCATAGTTAGGAGGTTGACTATCAAAAATGAGCAATCTCCTTTGCACAATAATCTCTTAATTGCTTCAATATTTTTGACTAAACTTGTGTGCCAGTAATTAAATATGGAATCATAACTAAGTTGAAATACTTCTTTGCATCACTGTATTTAGACAGTAAAACCCTGCAGATGTTATGCATTAATTGTAAGATAGCTTGGTTGAGTTTAAAACTTACTCCAAGAGCAAGATACATAATTTTCGTGTGCTTCTGTGCTTTGCAGAAATCGCCATAATGTTCAGCTGTTGTTTGCTTTTTTTTTTCTTTCTGTATTAATGTTAAATGGCATGCATCTTTTGGATGCCATGATAAATGAACACAAGAGGTAGCAGTCTGGTACTCTGTTTTGTGAGCAGGGCCAAAATTGAATATAATTAGATGTGCAATATGTTACCGCTTCAGTTGATCTGTGGCTTCCTATCCCATGTCACCTATTTTCTTAGGAATTATGGAGATAGACGCTCCCCGACTTACGCAAGCATTCCGTTCCGGAACGCCTTGCGTAAGTCAAATTTTGTGTAAGTCGGGGATGTATACCCGATAATTATGCGCCAAAAAAAAAAGCTTACGGAACTTTTTCCGTAAGTGCGGGTTTGCATAAGTTGGGTTTGCGTAACCCGGGGAGTGTCTGTAACTCTTTTATTGGTTGCCAGTACACTTTAAAGAAAAGGCACTATTTCTTTGTCACGGAAGCAGTTGATAACTGGATTTAACAAGCTTGCAAAAATTAGGGGACAACTGATCAGTGTGTTATATAACATTAAGAGCTTTATTTAAGGAAATGGTCACATGATCATTCTCCTACAAAGGCTTATGTTTTCATAAGTAGAGGATTTTCATTTGATCCATTATATATAAACAATGAATATATGGTTTATAAGAAAAGATCTACCGGTATTTTTGAGTTAAGTTATTGATGTTTTCAGGGAAGAAAACAGCTACAGGTGTCTCAAAGGTAAATTGATCTGTCCAGTAAGACGATGTTTAAACATTCACAGAGCATAAAATATCAGCTTTAGTAAGAGAAGACAATGAGCAGGTGTTGGGTTAGTTCTGTGCTGAATAGTTTTTTATTCTGATTGCTCACACTTTTGTGTTAACTTGCAATTCTAAAGAAGCATATTTCTCAATGGCAGTTTATCAAGTGAAAGTCACTGTTAAGGGGGCCTCGTGACAGTGTGACTCCTGGTCCTGTAAGAGAACAATAGTTTGTTTATATAGAAAATAACTAAGGATTTTAAGATTTAAAATCTAAGTGCTCTGCTATGAACAATTGGTGTACTGTGGCCAACACTATAGGCCTCTTATGCTTTCTGCTTTCTAAAATGTTATTTGGAGGTTTCATATGCAATTAGGGAGAAATGCTAGTTGAAGTTGAGGATAAGTCGCTTTTGTTTCCTTCCCTATGTCACCCATACAACTTTGCCAAAAATATACTGGTATACCTGAAATTTTGCTTGTGATTTTTATATCATAGAAGAATTTTTCTGGAAATTTCAAGGCAAATTAGACAATGAGAAGATTTTCACTACTGGAAGTTTTTTCTTAACTCTTCTTGTGTCATAACTTCTTCGAGTGCTGATCTTTATGTGTATTCCACTGTGGGGATACACATCCACGCACCCAGAGTTGGAGAATTTTTCAAGCAGTGTCCATTGACCCACGCCTGTGTCCTTATCTTCCTCGTGCCTCCAACTGAACAGATAAAGGGTGGGGTGGGCCAATTGCCTCTCCAGTCCTGTCAGTACCGTGAATCCAGCTATGGCCTAAAGCAGATGAGGAAGAGGGTGGATAGTAGAATACAGAGAGAGACCACACATCTTGAAGAACCCCCAGTCACTATAATGTAAGTAACCTCTTCTTTGAGTGCTGGTCCCTATGTGTATTCTACTGTGGGTGACTGACAAGTTGTACTCAAGAAGGATGCTGCTGCAAGGATGCAGGGAGCAGAGCTGTTTGAAGGACCACCGTCCCAAAGGATGTATCAGCCGCAGAGGTGGTAAAGGGGGTAGGGTCTAGTAGACTGAGCATGGGACTGGATAGTAGCATTTTAACAGGAAACATATTTTTTAAATGTACAACTTTATAAGAATAGTGATTTTAAAAATAGGTGAGGGAATGTTTGGAAAACTTAAACACATACAAATGAGCCAGTCCAGGTAATGAGTGTTCTTGAATACTAAGAGAATTGGCCAGTGAAGCTTCCGAGGATAAGATTATTGCTTGCCATTACGTGACCACACAGAGTAAAACATTGAGCCCCACTCCCCGTGGGCCTGCTTGGTTTATGATTTTGGGTGTGAGGACAAGTGGGGAGACATAGGCTCTGGGGTGATGCTGCATGAGCTTGGGGGAAGGGGAGTGGCAGATACATAGTGACCCTTCCCCCTTTTATAAAATCTGCAGATAACACCTAGCTAGGAGGGGATGCAAGCACTTTGGAAGACAGGATTAGAATTCAAAATGACCTTCACAAATTGGTCATCATCCTCTTTATAATAACCTTTTACATATTTGGAGACAGGTATATCCCCCCCATCATATTCAATTTGTGATCCATTATAACCCCAGATCCTTTTCTGCAGTACAGTTGCCTGGCCAGGTCTTCCTTGTTTTGTATTTGTGCATTGTATTTTTCCTTCCTAAGTATAGTACTTTGCACTTGTCTTTATTGAATTTCATTTTGTTGATTTTTAGACCAGTTTTCCACTTTGTGAAGGTCATTTTGAATTCTAATCCTGTCTTCCAAAGTGCTTGCATCTCCCCNCTACTCTTTCATCCGAGTCATTAATGAAAATATTGAATAGTACTGGGCCCACCCTCTGAGGCCCCACTAGTAATGTCGTCCTAGTGTATCATCGAACCACTGATAACTACTCTTTAAGAATTGTCTTTCAACCAGTTATGCACCCACTTGATAGTAATTTAATCTAGACCGTATTTCCCTAGTTTGCTTCTGGGAATGTCATGTGGGATTGTGTCAAAAGCCTGACTAAAATCAAGATTTATCATGCTTACTGCTTTCTCCTTAGCCACTAGGCTGGTTACCCTATCAAAGAAGGAAACTAGGTTGCTTTGACATGGTTTGTTCTTGACATACCCATATTGGTTATTACTTATCACCATATCCACTAGATTTGAACAAATTGATTGTTTAATAATTTGTACCAGTATCTTTCTTGGTATCAAAGTTAGATCAACTGGCCTATAATCCCCTGGGTCCTCTCTGTTCCCCTTTGTAAAGATGGGTACTGTTTGCCCCTCACTAGTATTCTAAGACCTCAGTCATCCTCCATGAGTTTTCAAACATAATCGCTAAAGATTCAGCGATTACTTTGACTAGTTCTTTTAAGTACTGTAGGGTGTACTTCATCTGTCCCTGCCAACTTGAAAGGTTTGCTTTTCACCAGACATCAGAGCAAGTGTCTTAGTATGTAATGCAACCCTCCTCTCTTTTCCGTGCCTGACCTTTCTGAACAGGCTATGCCCATCTATACTAATATTTCAGTCATCTGAATATTTCAGTAATGCCAGATACGTTGTCATTTTGTTTGTGTACTAAGACTTCAGGTTACTACTTAGCAATTAATTGATAGGTAAAATACAGCTAATTTTTTTAAAAGCGCAATTAGTTTTGTTACAAAATACATTTTAAAATATTTTTTTAAATAAAAGTGGGTTTCAGATAGTTGGACACCTTTGTTTCCAAACATGTTTTTAGTAAACGCCAGTGTAAAACAAATGTTTAAAGTAATCTACTCTTTGCTAACAACTGAACGGTACACTAGTGTTTGCTTTTAAACACAGATGACTACCACTATCTTGCTTATTCTTCACTTTTATGTTTTCTAGTTCCATGCCCATTTCTTCACCTGTAATCCTGCAATTTGGACATGCAGAGACCCTTCAGCCACTGCTTGCTCTAATGGGTTTCTTCAAGGATGAGGAGCCCCTTGCTGCTAACAATTACAAAAAACAAATGCATCGCAAGTTTCGTAGTGGTCGCATTGTGCCTTATGCCTCAAACCTGATATTTGTGCTTTATCACTGTGACCAAGCTAAGACCCCTGAGGAGGAGTACCAAGTACAGATACTGTTGAATGAAAAGCTGCTGCCATTTTCTCACTCGGAGGAAACCGTCTCTCTGTACACAGATCTGAAGAACCATTATAAGGACATCCTTCAAAACTGCCACTTCAGTGAAGAATGTGAATTATCAAAAACTAATAATACTTCCACTGATGAACTTTGAGGGAGAAGAATAGAGCAAATATCATGGAAATTGATTTCTGGTATGCAGTTTGGTATGTGTGGTGAACAAGTGTTTCTCATCAGTGTTGGTTTTTTATTTCTTGCTCATATATTCACGTTCTTATCTTACATCTCCAAATTAATAATAAATGCTTATTCCTATGTCTTAATTCAGGGATTTCTTAAGTCTAAGTATATATTGTCTCTATTGCATGAGCACAATTTTGAAAATAATTTCTTTAATTAACCTGGCTGTTGGGATAAGCATTTGTTACAAATATGAAGATGCAAGACAAAGTATATTTATACATTTATATGCATTAATATATAATTATTTATATTATTCCTGGTTTTTGAGCTTGCACAGTAGATAGGTTTAGAGGACCAGGACACTTTAGCTTACCAGAATAGCACTTGAGAGGGAAATGTCATCAGTCCCACTATCTGTCTCCCTCGCTCTATCCTTCCTTCTGTTTCTTAGTGTTTCTCTGATGTCACAGGCATAAAATGACCCTCTCCTATTTGCTTATTTTTACAGCTAGATGTTGGCTGCCCTTTCAGGGTTCAAGAAGGAAAGGGCGCAAAGTGCTTTCTCCCCAACCACTGTCTAGGCAGGAGTCAGCCATGATTCTAATTCCTGCACTCTTCTGAGCATAGCAGCTTCCTTGGATAGTGCCTCCATGGGTATTATCCACCCAAAAAGACTCAGGGGTTGAATTTCCATGGTATAAAGCCTTCTTCAGCCTACCTGCCAGAGCTAATTGGTCACTGAGGGAAGCGTGTCCTGAATTTTCTGAAGCCGTGCAGTGGCTGTTGCTCTGGAAGATGTACCAATCCTCTGCCAGCCTTATAGGTCTCCTTCACTTTCATACTGTTTTTGTTTAACAGTTCAGGTTAAGGCATACAAATATTGCATGTTTGGCCCCATTCAGACTGGATTTCCTCATCTTCTGACAAGTGGTGGTGATATTATAGTCTAATAACTATCAGGCAGAGATTTTTACTATTTTTCTGGAACCAAATGCTATCAATGCTATCCAAAAGCTTGGGCTTTTTTGGGTATGTCTACTTTGCAGCCGGGAGTGTCCTTCCCTGCTCGGGTCGACAGACGTACGCTAGTTTCACTTGAGCTAGCGTGCTAAACAGCAGTGTAGCCAAGAGTAGCTTGGGTAGCTGCTCGGGCTAACCACCTGAGTATTAACCCACTGGACATCCTGGGTTCTTACACGTTTGGCTAGCCCAAGCTACCACCTGTGCTGCCTCCAGCTACACTGATGGTTTTTTTCCGTGCAGCTCAAGCAGAGCTGACATGGTCTGTCTACCTGAGCTGGGAAGCACACTCCCAAGTGCAGTGGAGATGTACCCCCTGCCTATGTGCCAGCCAATTCTTGAAACAGGACTTCTTTCTAAAAGAATGGACTACTTGTTACCTGAGTGCAGTATTGCTAATTTTTAAAGGAGATTGTACCTGTATTAAAGTAGGATTATTTGTGTCTGAAAAATGTAAGATACTGTAAAGAAAATGTTAATGTAATATAAAAAATGCAGATAATTACAAAGAGTAAGTGTCTGAAATAGAATACAGATAATGAAAACAGTCAAATAGAAACCATTATCATGGTTGTCTCATTAGGCAGATCAGATTGAGACATGTCAAGATCTATTAGAAACCAATGAAACTCAAGCAGTTGCAAAGTTATAAGGAGTAAAATTCTAAGTGCCTAAGTTCCACTGTGTTTCACTTAGGTGTTCTTGAAAATTTTGCTCATGTAGTCTGTTGTTCGCAAGTCATATTGGTTAATTGAATGAGTAGGGTCAAATCAGATGATAAAATAACTTTTTGGAATATAAAATTTGAACTCAAAATAACATTGAAATCATTTGATTTTAATACTTTTTAATGGAACCATACCTATATTTTTATAGTTTCAATCTGTTTTACAAGGCTTAGCATTATGCTGGGCAGTACAATGGTGTATTATAAATATGACAATCTCAATGAAGGGATAATGGTTTGTCACTAAATGGAATTACTAAAACGGTGGGTATGTCTAAACATTTGGAAAAATCTTCAATACATTCTTAGCGAAATATTAGTACCTTAGTAAAGCTAAATGACTGCAGTTATCTTTTAAGTGAATCAAGTACTGATAGGATGGATAAGGAACGGCATTCATACTGAAGCAAATGTGCAAAGAAATTAACTCTGTCAGTATTTGTATGAACTTTTCTGTTTTATGTCCATCTTCATCTCAGCTTTTTCTCTTGCTTGGTCCTATATTGAAGCTATAGTAGTATATGACTTCAGTTTATTGTCATAATCATTTTCATAATACTAATTATTATGGGCTTTACTGCAGGAGCAAGTGGGGAGAAAAGCTATGAAGAATTAAACTTTTTCTAAACACACCTAGTTTAAAGACAAAGTAAGCATACGGATCGTGAAAAGCCACCCTGAAACAAATAATCTTCTATTTCCAGGAATGAGTCACCTTGTTTTAATGAGAATATGTTCTGGTTTTGAACCTTATGGGGTGAAATGTTAGCCCCACTGAAGTCGGTGGAAGTTTTTTCCACTTCTAGGAGCCAGGATTTCACCCATGAAGTTTATTAAAAGGGCTAAGATGACAAAACTGGAGTCTGTACACAAACACCATTGGTCATAAGCCTCCTCTAACTAAAGCAGCTACCTTTTTTATTCACTTAAATTTGCTCCAAGATGGAGGTACTATTGAGTAGCCCCATCCACTGTAGTGCATGGAGGTTTTTTGGGTTTTTTTGGCATGCGTAAGGGGAAGCAGAGATGGGTTCTGTTTTTCAGCGGAGGACAATTCAGTAGTGTCTGCCAGTGAGTCAATGTGCTGGGCAGAAAATCAGTTTGAATAATTGAAATTGTGCAAGTTTGGTTCTGCTGTATTACATATAAGGTATTTTGGAAAACTGTAGCTTGTTACTTGTTTGGCATAATCAAATGTATGTTTTTGGAGCTGATTATTTCAGACTGGATTTAATTTTGCAAATTGTAGTAAAAGGTTACAGATGCAAATGCATATTTTGAAAATGTACTACACGAACGTTGTAACTGCTCCTTAAGATTTTAACTTGGGTTGGGTTATTTTAGTGTAACCTAGTAAATTTAAAATAAACTTGCTGTATATTAAATGAAAAAGGAAACTAAGAAAGATGGTACGTGTGCTCCATTACAGAGTTGGGCGCTAGTCCTGCTATCAGCAATGCACAGGTAGACTGCTGTGCCTAGTAGTCAATTGCATGATTGGAACCTTAATCCCGCAGTATTCACTATAACTTGAGTAATCTTTTTCCTTTGGCAAGCTTTCTAAGTTATGCATTTGAGACCTTACTTGTGCTGATGCAAGGTACTCCTTGTTTCTGGAGAGCTATGAGCAAAACTAATTTGTTACTTTGCCAAGATTTTATTAAAAAAAAAAGTAACACTGTAGGTATGTTTTACTTATCAGATGAAGCCTCAATTTGCAATCATTCTGAAATCAAAAACACTCTGACTACAACATTGGATCTGCTATATTTAATGCTACTATTGAATACTTGAAACAGTCTTTACTAAGAATAGTTTGAAGCTCAAGCAATCTTTCTGGCATCTTTTAGCTGACCACCTCTTAATTTTTCATGATAAACAGTGAATCTCAGCGCTGTAATTCTGGCTAGCATAAAGTTGTCCAAGATTTTTTTTTCTGTACGTGGTATGTATTTGCCGTGGTACTGTAGGTGCTTGGATGAAAATAATTGGCTTTGGCCAAATCTTTTAGTACTATGAAGGATGAAAAGTCTCACCCTATTTGGTAAATAGATATCTATCTCAGTAGCTCTGTCAGCAACAATAACTACACGAGGGTCTCTGGCAAGTACTGCAATCTCCTGCAAATACAGTTAGTAACTACTTTACTTTATTTGAAATTTTATATTTGCATAATCACCTTGATTTCTTTCTCTGGTTAATGTAAGCCTTGAAGTGGGGGTTGATGTACATTACCTACATATTAACCAATAACTTTATTTTTCAATTTGTATTTTGGAGTGCATTGTATTTACTGATCTTTATGGGGGTCTTATTTGAAAGGATAATAGTATTCCAATTTAAACTTCTAACAGACTAAATTAATATTTCTGATACACAACTTAAAGGAGTGAAATGCAATTTAAAGAATTAGAATATATAATTATCATGACTCGGGCCTTTCCAAATTCACAGTCCATTCTGGTCAATTTCACAGCCATAGCATTTGAAAATTAGTCATTTCCATGTTTTCAGAGGTTTACATCTGAAATTTCATGGTGTTGTAACTGAGGGGGCCCCGATCCAAAGGAGAGGTTGTGGAGGGGTTGCAAAGCTGTTGTAGGGGGGTCATGAGATTGCCACCCTCACTTCTGGGCTCTTAAGGCAGCACCCCTGGAGCTTCCTGCAGCTGCAGGAGGTTCCTAGAGGTGGAGATGGGTCTGATCTCCCCCGTGCTGCTGGGAGTGCCCCAGCCGGGGGCTCCTAGCTGCTAGTTCTGGCCAGGTTGGGGAGGGACAGGACTTGCTCTTTCCCAGCACAGCCACTCTCAGGGCAGATCAGACCTGCTTCCAGGTATCTCCCACGGTTGCAGGAAGTTCCAGGACTGGGCAGCAGCCCCGGAGTTTCCTGTAGCCACAGGAGGTTGCTGGAGGTTGAGGTGGGTACCTCCCCTGTGTTGCAGGGTGCTCCCAGCAGCACAGGGTAGGTACCCGGAGATGGGTCTGATCTCCTTCCCCTCCCCCCTACTTCTCCTCCCCCCCCCCCCCCCCCCCCCCCCCCCCCCCCCCCCCGAGTGAGGCCCTGCAGGGGAAGAGCAAGTCTTGTCTCTCCCCAACCTGGCCAGAACTAGTAGCTAGGAGTGTGCTGGAGTGCTCTCAGCAGCACAGGGGAGATCAGCCCTACCTCCACCTCCATCAACTTCCTACAACTGCCTAGTCGTGGAGCTTCCTGCAGCTGGGGTAGGTACCCAGAGGTGGGTCTGATTTCTCTCTCTCTCCCCGCCCCCGTCCCCCCACACACACACACTTTCCCCAAGTGGCTGTGCAGGGGAAGAGCAAGTCCTGTTCCTCCCCAGCCTGGCCAAGACTAGCAGCTGGAGCCGGAGGCCTGTTAGGAGTCCTGGGCTTGGGAACTCCCAGCCATTCTCCTCCCCTCCAATAGCTAGATTTCAGAGGAGAGGTCTGATTGCACGGTCTGTGACATGTTATTCACAACCGTGAATTTGGTAGGGCCCTAATCATGACAGAAGCCAGTCTCTTAAAATAATTGCAATAATGTCTTAAGGAAAAATGAGTAGTTTTCTTGCTCTTGTCTTTTGTATCCCCAGAAATTTGACGCTTAAACATCTGTGTTTGTATAGCACCTAACACAGTGGAGTCCTGCTCTGTGACTAAGGCTCCTAGGCACTATGGAAATATAAATAATATTGTGAGAAATATTTTTCTTCAGTAGACTTAAACCCTGAACATGTGTATCGTCTCACTGTAAATAAACATGCTATTTCTATTCCATTAAAGTTTAATTTCCTTGTGTTTTCATCAGTGTAGCAGCTCTTGTGCATCAACTCAATGATGATTACATAGCAACATTCAATAAGTTCATATTTTTATTTTCTGTTTAAAGAGTGCTATTTTTGCCTTCATATGATGATTTTTAATCAGTATTAAACCACAATTGCTGAGAATTTTACTTCAGTTTGCTTTACATTTCCTGTGTGATGAACAACTCTTCAAGGAGCATTATTGATTTTGCAGCTATGGAAGGAAAAATCTGGCTCCCAAAGCTGGGGGGATTTCACAAACATCCATCTCTATCTGCATAAAGCACTGTAACTTATAAATCCCCAGATGGAAAATGCTGATTGTGTACAGCTTAAACTACATCTAAAGCTTTTTCAGTCCAATCCAGTACTTACCGAGCTGAGAAATATTTTTACTTAAATTACTGAATGACCATCAAGGGGGGGAAATGGGTGACTAAGACAATTATTGTCAACTTTGCCAGCTGTAAGGGGGAAGGGGTGGAGAGGAGCAAGCAGGGGGCAGGGCCTCAGGGGAACAGGCAGTGCAGAGGCGGAGCCTCGGGGGAAAGAGCGGGGCCTTGGGGGAAAGGACAGTGCGAGGGCAGGGCCTCGGGGGGGAGGAATGGACAGCACGATGGTGGAGGCTTAGAGAGAAGGTGTGGTGCGAGAGCTTGGGAAGAAGGGGCAGCAAGGGGGCGGAGCCACAGTTCAGTGGCCCCAACACTTTTAGGGAGCTTCTGCCACTCCTGCCTTTGGTACTGTCTAGAGGGAAACGGTTCCTGCCTGCCTTGACACAGGTCTTCCCACCTCGGCACTGTCCCCCAGACCAACAGGTACTGCCCCTCCATGGTCTCCGGAGGAAGGCTCGTTGTCAGCCAGTTCCGCCCTGGGCAGCCCTGCCAGTTGATGCACCCAGACACAGAGGTACTGCTGAGTACTTGGCACAGTGGGCACTGGCCTATGCAGATGCAATGGCCATTTTGGAACCCGTGGGGGTTTCCCCATATTCAAGGGCCCTCTTCCAGATACTCATACTCCATAGTCTCAGAAAGAAGAATGCTCCTATCCCTAGAACTGGCACCTGACCTCGACTCCAGTCCCAAGCCCGGTACTGAGCCTCAGGACCTAGATCTGCAGGACCCAGTTGGTGTAGAAGGAGAAGAAGAGGACCCCCTGGCGGTGCTGGTCTCTTCTTCTTCCTCCTCCTCCTCAGATGAGGCAGTGTTTGGGACACGTATCCCTTCGCCGACCCCACCCCCAATGACTTCTCAGCTCACCAGGAGCTGTTGAAAAGTGTGGCCTCGATCCTTGGGCTGTAGGTGGAGGTAATCAAGGAACCCTCCCACTGCCTGTCCGCTGCAGGCCCATCAAAAGTGGCCCTCCCTCTCAATTAGGCCCTTATGGGACTGGTTAAAGCCTTGTAGCAAACCCCATCCTCTCAGGGCCGAAAAGAAGTACTTTGTCTCTGCCCAGGGCTATGAGTACTTGTACTCCCACCCCGCTCTGGGGTCCCTGGTGGTCTTGGCAGCCAATGAGAGGGACAGCAAGGAGCAACTTTCAAAGCAAAGGACACAGAGACTAGACTGTGACGGAGCAGGGAGCAGGGCGGATTTGACCTGGGAATGTTGCAGGGGAGTTACATTGGGGATGGGAAGGAAGCTACCTGAGCTGTAACCTGAGCCAGGAGGGAGGGTGGGAGAAGTGACACCTTCGGCCGGGAGACTGAACAAAGGAGAGGAGGAGCAGGGGGAGGGGGTAGACCTGCTGGAGGAGTTTCTAGTTTCAGTTTTGGGCTGGGTGGTGAAACGCAGGGAACCCCAAGCTGGGGGCTAAGTTCCCTAAACCCCCCAGAAGGACTTGATTGAGGGGTTCTGGTTGTACCTACAAGCTCTGCTTGGGACTGTGTTCCTGTCATCTAATAAACCTTCCGTTTTACTGGCTGGCTGAGAGTCACGGTGAATCCCAAGAAGAGGGGTGCAGAGCCCTGACTCCCCCACTCTCTGTGCCATAGACCTTTTTGGTAGAAAAGTTTATACTATAGAGGATCTACAGCTCCGCATCTCCAACCAGCAGCTGTTGCTGGGGAGATACAGTTTTAATGTCTGGGAGCCAATGTTGAAGTTCAAGGACTCTTCCCCAGGAGCCCAGGCAGGAGCTCTCTGCTGTGGTGGAGGAAGGGAAGTCTGTGGCCAGGGCCTCCCTACAGGCCTCCCTGGATGCGGCAGATTCGGTGGCTAGTTCCATGGCTTCTGCTGTTATCATGCACAGATGCTCTTGGCTCCAGTCCTCAGGTCACCCAGTGGAGACCCAACAACCCATCCAGGACCTTCTGTTTGAAGGCACTTTGCTCTTCTCTGAGCAATCGCATGTGAAGCTTCACAGCCGGAAGGATTCTTGATCTACCTCAAAGCTTCTCACCTTCTGGGTGCCTGGAACAATCTGGCAGATCACCTCAGCAGGTCCCTTTGCCCCAGTTATAGCCAGGACCATCTTCCAGCAGTGGGGGAGGAGAGGCTCCTCTCATAGACCTATTTGCAACCAAGCAAAACAGGAAGTCTCAGCAGTTTTGCTCTCTACGTGGGCGCAGCCCAGGCTCGTTCACAGATGCCTTCCTGCTCCCTTAGACAAAGCACCTGTTCTATGCATTTCCTCCCATTCCTCTTGTGCACAAAGTCTTACTTAAATTCAAGCAGGACAGAGTGAAGGTTATTCTTATAGCCCCTGCATGACCATGCCAGCACTGGTTTGGCAGTTATTGGACCTGTCAGTAGCGACCCCGATGCTGCTCCCTCCCCTCCCAGACCTGATCTCACAAGATCACAGCCGACTGCTCCACCCGAACCACGAGGCCCTCCACCTGACCACGTGGAAGCTCCATGGTTAAACCAAGCAGAGCTGGCCTGTTCGGAGCAAGTCCACAAGGTATTACAAGGTAGTAGGAAAACATCTACTAGAGCAACTTACCTTGCCAAGTAGAAGTGTTTTTCTGTGTGGTCATCCCAACGAGGCCTCTGACCCACTAAATCACCTCACCAGTCTGTGCTGGAGTATCTGCTTCATCTGAAAGAGCTGGGCCTAGCCATTTCATCGATTTAAGGTACACCTAGCATTTTTGTCTTCCACCTTCCGGTGAATGGTAGGTGGTGGATGTTGTTGTTGTTTTTTTCCTCCACAAAATGTCCATCTGCTTCCTCAAGGGATTAGAGAGACTATACCCGCAGATTCATGAACCCATTGCACCATGGGACCTGGTCCTCTCAAGACTGACAAGCCCTCCCTTTGAGCTGCTGGCATTCTGTCCTTTGTCATACTTCTTCTCCTGGAAGGTCACCTTCCTGGTAGCAATTACCTCAGCCAGGAGGGTCTCAGAGATCAGGGCCCTTACATCAGAACCCCTATATACGGTGTCCTTTAAGGACAAGGTACAACTTCGCCCCCACCCCACGTTCCTCCCGAAGGTGGTTTTGCAGTTTCATAGTAATCAGGCTATCTTCGTGCCAGTATTCTTCCTGAAACCACACAATAATGAGGCGGAGCAGCATCTTCACATACTGGACTTTAGGTGTGCCCTAGCTTTCTATACAGAATGGATTAAACCATTCCATAAGTCCACACAGCTCTTTATGGCAATAGCAGACAGGATGAAAGGCCTGCCAATTTCAGCCCAAAGAATTTGCTCCTGGATCACTTCCTGCATTCACAGGTGCTATGAGCTGGTGGGTGCCTCACCTCATGCCATCTTGACTGCCCATTCAACAAGAGTTCATGCTTCCTCAGCAGCATTTCTGGACCAGGTTCCAATCCAGGATATTTGTAGAGTAGAGACTTGGTCATCGGTACATACTTTTTCATCCCACTATGCCATCACCCAGCAGGCTAGGGATGATGCTGGGTTTGGTAGAGCAGTGTTGCAATCCACATGTCTATGAACCTCCAAGCTCATCTCCTAAGATAACTTGGGAGTCACCTAACATGGAATGGACATGAGCAAGCACTCGAAGAAAGAAAAAATGGTTACTAACGTTTCTGTAATGGTTATTCAAGATGTATTGCTTATGTCCATTCCACAACCCACTGACCTGCCCCACAGTCAGAGTTAGCCAGCAAGAGGGAACCGAGAGGGTGGGGAGCCGGACGGGCCCCTTATACCAGTGCATGAGCGTGCAGCACCAGAGGGCAGTAGAGCCGGCCCAAGGGATACCACTGAGCGAAAAATATTCGGTGACGGCGCATGCACAACTAACGTGGAATTGACCTGAGCAACACATCTCGAAGAACAACAGCTACAGAAAGGTAGTAACTCGTTTTTAAAGGTAATTCTGTAGTACTCTTGTGTCTTTCTGCAGCAATTATTTGTATTAACCAGCTCTCTGTTGTCCTCCATTTTATGACTTGTTCCCGGATCGCTGACCCTTCAATGTTCTGTATTAGTTAACCCACCAGGCAGGACAGATTATTAATAATGTTAAATAAAATACTTATCCAATGTAGAAGAAGCTATAAACTTTAGGGGCCTAATGTAGAGTTTGAGAAACTTTGGTGGGGGGGAATTAAATGAACCCTTTAAACCATAATACAAGAGCTGTTGTTGCCTTTGTTCAGCCCGAGGCTTGTGGCAAATAGGTTTCACCCAGAGTATTTCATTTCTCTAGATAGCTCTTAGTGGTAAATATAGTGACTTCATTGAGTTATATTTGATTCTTGGGTATTTCTTAACTTCCCATCTTGTGTAATTTTAATATGTAAAAGGTACTTTTCCCTGGTGGTGGGTGTCTTGTGGTAGTTGAACAGAGCACTGCCTGTTGCTGTGCAAGGCGAAAGGTAGTTGTGGAGACAGTCAATAGTTTTTCCATGTTTGCTGTACTCTCCTATTGATGTACTTATCAGTGCATCCTTTCCTCCCCCTTAAAGCTCTCTCCTAATGCAGCTTTAGCCATTGTCTGAGTCTTGAAATTATAACGTGTATTTTAGGAAACTAGCAGTTAATTCAAATGAAGTCCTAATTAATCTCCATTTTACAGTATTGTTAGTATAAGACCTAAAAGTTGTAACTTTATCCATAAATATGTATTGAAAATGCTGGATAAAATAACAAAATTGAGCTGTAAATAAAAAACTCATACTCCAGCTACTGATTTTAAATAAATATTCCTGTATTCCATCATGAATACAGATGACAATCTGCAAACTAAACTTTCAAAAGTGACCAACTTGAGATGCTTTTACAGAAAAGTTTTGCATGAATTAACTTTTAAAGTACCATGGAGAGAGAATGCCGCCTCATAGTTCAAAACCGATCTCAACTTTCTTCATGATGAAAAAATATTTTAAAGGTCCCTGATATTTCAGAAAGTTATGGGTATCTGCTCTTTGTCTCCTACTTACCTGCAGTGTGGGAAGGTTTCATTAGTTTGGAGGGGACTAGAGCACTTGTTATGGGCTGACAGAGGGAATTTGATAACACATAACTTACCTATTCAAAACACCCTACAAATACTCACTTTTGCTGTATTCCTGCTAGATACATTTTAAAGATGGGGAAATTAAGACATAAACTTAGTGACTTGCCCAAAGCAGAATATGCTTTAGTCCTGCCTTTGTCATTGACAATGAGTCGATGACAAAACGGAGATTAGAACTCAGGAATTCTGGAGTCTAGACTGTGGCTCAGTCCACTAGCCCAGTCTACCTTTCCGATTGTGAAAAAGCAGAAAAATTCCCAAGTGTCTAGTGGCCCTTGCACTTGGCGTTAAGCTCTGTTTATTTTATTTTATTTTTGCTTTATGGGTTTGAGATTTTTCAAGAATTGCTTGAAGCTTTGAGAATAACCTTTGCTGCTCTTTTTCCCTCTGTATGTTTTCTGCAATTGACATACTTAGTGCACTTGGACAGCTAATATTGACTTTTTTCAGTGTGGGAGTTCTGCAAACAATGCAGCTGTCTTGTAGCGATGCTATAAGTATATACCTCCAGATTGTTTCTGATTGGGTCTTCTGCCAAGTTCTTATTTCGTAAATATTGTGCCAAAACCAGAACTCCCTTTGTAAACTTCCTTTGTTTCATCACTTCAAACTATATAGCATGCTATATAAACTATAGTGTACAAAATGTATTTGATCAAGAGTAACTTAGAGCAATGAGCTAACTAGCTTGCAATACTGTCCTTTTAGAATTAACTCTGTAAATATAATACGTAGTTCTTCGGGATGAATTTGTACTACAAACTTGTTTATCTCCATTCAATTATTCTGTTAATGTAAATGTAAAGGATAAGTGAAATGTAATCTCTCTGATTATTTTTTACAAAACTGAAATTATGCTAAAATAGCAAAGCATTGAATGAAATAAAAATAATAAATTTCATATATTATAGTAAGGAACTGACAATTTTTCTAGAATTACTACAAGAAAAATTCCCTGGGAAGAGAAATAATTTGAAAAAATGTCCCTGTTCTTAAATAATTTGACTTTATGTAGCTGTGAATTTGTAGTAATGAGAGAAGACATTTACTGATGAAAGTGGCAGTTCAGTGCTTCGCAACCTTTTTCATACTTGGACTTCATATTATGAACAGAAAAATGTTTCAGGATCCCTACCTCCAATCTATCCATAAAGAAGGGGAGATTGATTTTGTCACTTCGCTCCACCCTCAAAACCTGATTGTGATCCTTGGGTTGAGAA
The DNA here is from genome assembly GCA_003942145.1 of Platysternon megacephalum. NCBI lineage: Eukaryota > Metazoa > Chordata > Testudines > Platysternidae > Platysternon > Platysternon megacephalum. Next base: position 140,926 of record QXTE01000028.1, on the reverse strand, counting down.
GCTGCATGTTAGTCAATCCAGGGAGGACGGGTTTAAAAAGCCAGCTCCGAAGTGAGCAGAGACGTTAGCAAACAGAGGAGTTTTACAAGGGAATTCTCCAGGTATAAGAAGAGTGACTATGTGACTCTTGGGGTAAGTCTGTTTTTGTTAATTTGTATGTACTTGCTTGAAGTTCAGAGTGTGGTCTGTTGGGGGGCTATGTGCTGAGCTTAGCGGCCTTCTAGGCAAGGCTGAGAGTTTCCTAATGAGGCTCTAGCCTGCCATTTGTTGTATCTCTAATTCCTTTAGGCTCCCTTGATGAGGGGGTGGGGCTAACTCAGGGAGAACAGGAGTTTAAAAAGCCAGTCCCTAAGCAAACAGAGGAGCTAGCAAACAGGAGCACCACACGGGACTTTTGTGAGGGAATTGGGAGGGAGCGTGAGAGCAAGATACACCTAATATACAGTCTCTAAACTTAAGCCAATAACAGCCTTCCCCCAAGAAAAAAAGTGACACACACAGAACCAACAACCCTACCCCATCCCCGCAAGAGTAAAAATCCTGCAGGCGGAAGTCCAGCAGCAGAATAGGGGCTGTCCACTGAACGCAGCATGTATGATTAGCTGCCTTGTGGGCAGGTGGCAAGTGTGTACATTCGGTGCAAGCCGTTCAGGGGCATCAGAGACCGAGAACGGGCTTTTGAGACCAGAGTGGCTGAACTGGAGGAGCCAAGAGAGACAGAGGTACATAGACAAGACTTTCAGGGACACAGTAGAGCAGTCCCACCCCAAATCTGACAGCCTCTGTGCTGTTAAAGAGGATGAAAGTCTCTGGGAAGGAAAATATCAAGCTGGAGCAGAGGGAAACAGTCCTATAATTGGGATCCTCCTTCCATGTGATGTCATGGTATCCTTTTGCCTGAGGATACCACTCCGGGAGAAGAACAGGAGTACTTGTGGCACCTTAGAGACTAACAAATTTATTTGAGCATCAGACCTCAGTTATTAGGGAGAGACTGATAATAGTAATGGGGAATTTGATTATTAGAAATATAGATAGCTGGGTTTGGGATGACCAGGAGGCCCACTTGGTGAATTGTCTACTGGGTGCAAAGGATGCAGACCTCTACACAGACTTATGTGCAGTGATGGCTAAACAGCAGTGTAAAAAAGGTAGTTAAAGACAAAAAGACATCCTTTAAAGACTGGAACTCAAATCCAAATGAGGAAAATAGGAGCATAAATTGTGGCAAGTCAAGTATAATTAGGCAGCCCAAACAAGAATTTGAAGAGCAACTAGCTAAGGATACAAAAACTGACAGCAATTTTTTTTTTTTTTTTTTTGTTAAGTACATCAGAAACAGGAAAACTGCCAAACAATCACTGGAGAATCAGGGTGCTAATTGAGCACTCAAGCAAGAGAGGAGGCCATTAGGGAGAAGCTAAATGAATCCTTACATTGGTCTTCAGTGCAGAGGATGTGAGTGAGATTCCTACTTCTGAGCCATTCTTTTTAGGTGACTAAACTGAACAACTGTCCGAGACTGAGTTGTCATTAGAGGAGATTTTGGAACCAATTGATAAATTAAACAGTAATAAGTCACTGTGACCAGTTGGTATTCACCTAAGACTTCTGAAGGAAATCTAATGTGAAATTGCAGAACTAACAACTCTGGTACGTAACATATTACTTAAAGCAACCTCTGCACTAGATGACTGGATGGTAGCTAATGTGATGCCAATTTTTTAAAAAGGCTCCAGAGGCAATTCTAACTACTACAGGCTAGTAAGCCTAATTTCAGTATCATGCAAGTTGGTTGAAACTATAGTAAAGAACAGAATTGCCAGACACACAGGTGCCCACAATATGTTGGGAAAGAGTCAATATGGCTTTTATAAAGTGAAATCATGCCTCACCAATCTATTATAACGTTTTGAGGGGGTCAACAAACATGGACAAGGGTGATTCAGTGAATATAGTGTACTTGGACTTTCAGAAAGCCTTTCAAAAAGGTCCCTCACCAAAGGCTCTTAAGCAAAGTAAGGAGTCATGGGATAAGAAGGAAGGTCCTCTCCTGGATCAGTAACTGGTTGAAAGATAGAAAACAAAGGGTAGGAATAAATGGTTAGTTTTCATAGTGGAGAGAGGTAAATTGCAGGCTCTGTACTGGGACCAGTGCTGTCGAACATATTCAGAAATGTTCTGGAAAAGGTTAAACAATGAGGTGGCAAAATTTGCAGATGCTGCAAAATTATTTAAGATAGTTAAGTCAAAAGCTGACTGTGAAGAGTTACAAAGGGATCTCACAAAACTGAGTGACTAGGCAACAAAGTGGCAGATGAAAATCAGTGTTGATAGATCCAAAGTAGTGCACATTAAAAAACAATCCCAACTATACGTACACAATGATGGGGTCTCTTGGAGTGCATCTGCTCAACGTGCAACAGCAGTCAAAAAAACTAACCATGTTAGAAACCATTAGGAAGGGGATAGATAAGACAGAAAATATCGTCATGCCACTATATAAATCCATTGTATGCCTACACCTTGACTATATTAGAACTGGAAAAAGTACAGAGAAGGGCAACAAAAATGATTAGGGGTATGGAACAGCTTCCATATGAGGAGAGATGGAAAAAGTCTGGGACTGTTCAGTATGGAAAAGAGATGACTGAGGGGGTAGCAGGGGATATAATAGAGATCTATAAAATCATGAATGGTGTGGAGAAAGTGAATAAGGAAGTATTATTTACCTGTTTACATAACACACAAACTACGGGTCACCCAGTGAAATTAATAGGCATACTTCTTCATGCAGTGCACAGACAACCTGTGGAACTCATTGCTATGGGATGTTGTGAAGGCCCAAAGTATGACTAGGTTCACAAAAGAATTAGATAAGATCATGGAGGATATGTACAGCCAAAATAGTCAGGGATGCACCCCTGTGCTCTGGGTGTCCCTAAACCTCTGACTGCTAGAAGCTGGCACTGCATGACAGGGGCTGGATCACTTGATAAATTGCCCTGTTCTGTTCTCTCCCTCTGAAGCAGTTGGCACCGGCCACTGTTGGAAGACAGGGCTAGATAAACCACTGGTCTGACTCAGTATGGCCATTCTTATGTACCGTTTTGACTGGACCATGTATTATTGTGTTCTGTGTTTCCTTTTTGAACATGGCATTAGCAATAGCATATATGCTTAATATTGTTTAAGTTCTTTTAGAGACGTCTTATTTGATTTGGCAGCGGTTTTCTTGATGTTTATTTAAAACTTTAATGTAGAGACAGGGCCAAGACTCTGTCCTGCTCAAACACCATTTTTCACTGAAAGAGACTGATGAGCTGCCAGGTTGCCTCAGCTGGGAAAACTCCTAGCACACAGGAATCCCTAGCTTGCCTGGCGCTATCATAGGTGGCTCCTACGTCACTTCCCTACAGCTTCTGGTGTGCAGGGCTGAGGACAATGTGCACTCTGGCTATTTCCAAATGGCCCCTTAATGGCCAAATCCAAATGGTGTAGAATAGAGCATCCTCAAAATTGCTACATCATATCAGCCCTGGTGTAGAACTGTACCAGAAACAGGGAGTTGTAACTCCCTCCTCTCTATGCCTGCTATGCCCTGTGGATGTCATGCACAGCAGAGAACTCTGCACAGGATCTCCCATCATCTGGATCATCCCTGCCTTCATTTATCTTATTCATCATCATTTTTTTCCTACTGACAAAATTTATTGTAGCGGCAGAAGCAAATTTTTTTATTTTTTTTTAATTTGAAAGGGATGGTCAGTGGTAGTGCTGGGTTGGTGAGGTTCTTTATATCTCTCTTGGACTTTGTAGTTTAAGGGAATCTATTATTTTTAGAGATACAAATACTTGATTTTCTGGGGATTGTTTGAGATCTTTTCCAGCCACTGAGAAATCCATCAAGAATAACTTTTGAGATCCAGTTACACTGAAATAAGATTAATTTTAAAGTTACTAGACACAGTCCCTGTATATTTGTAAAACTCTGTCCTTATGTCATATTAGAAATGAAGGGGCCAGAACTTTGTTTTGGATATAATTTTGAAACATTTACTTTTCATATTGTCTCATGAATTTCACTTGATATATTTTTTTGTTTGAAAACATCGTCTGACCCATGGTATGTTTTTTTAGCAGCAAACCACTCCAATGTAGACAGTGGACTAGGAAAAGAAGTTTAATTAACAAATGTTTATCCAAATCTGAAATTGAAAATATCTCTCTAGTCTTGTCATAACCGTTCTCATTAAAACTGTGTGTTTAATGAGAATTTTTATGACATTTAAACAGTTAAATTTCCCCAGGTGCTTGTTAAAGAAATGTACATCCTGGGGCAGGGGGTTGGGGTGTGGGAAGGGGCAAGGGCTCCGGCTTGGGGTGCGGGCTCTGGGTTGGGCCTGAGGATGAGAGGTTTGGGGTGTAGGAGGGGGCTCTGGGCTGGGGCTGAGGGGTTTTAGAGTGTGGGAAGGGGGCTGAGGCTGAGGGGTTGGGGTGTGGGAGGGGGTACAGGCTCTGGGCTGGGGGTTCAGGCTCCGGGGTGGGGCCAGAAATGAGGGGTTGAGGGTGCAGGAGAGGGCTTCGGGCTGGAGTGGGGGGTGGAGGGTGGGAAGGCATGAGGGCTCCGGCTGGGGGTGCATGCTCTGGGGTGGGGCTGGGGATGTGGGGTTTGGGGTGAAGGAGGGGGCTCTGGGCTGGTGCTAAGGGGTTTGGAGTGTGGGATGCAGGCTCCGGGCTGGGATGCAGGCTCCGGGCAGCGCTTACCTCAGGTGGCTCCCAGGAAGTGGCATCACCTCCCTCCAACTCCTAGGTGGAGGCACGGCCAGGGGGCTCTGCGCACTACCCCTGCTCCCACAGCTCCCATTGGCCATGGTTCCCAGTCAGTGGGAACTGAAGAGCTGGCGCTTGGGGCAGGGGGCAGCGTGCGGCGGCCCTGTGGCCACCCCCAAGCTGGAGGGACATATCGGCTGCTTCCCAGGAGCCGTGCGGAGCCGGGCAGGGAATCTGCCAGCCCGGTTGTGCCACCAACTGGTCAGTGGTGCTGACTGGAGCCGCCATGGTCTCTTTCTTTGACCAGGTGTTCCGGTCGAAAATCAGACACCTGGCAACTCTATGTATAAAAAGCAGAATCTTGAGTAGGAGTAGGGAGGATATATTGCCTCTCCATTTGGCACTGGTATTACTGCTACTAGAATACTATGTCCAATTTTGGTGTCCACAATTCAAGAAGGATGAAATAGAAAGGAAGAAAAAACACATACAAGTTGCACCTTTATGTTTATTCTTTATGTAACTTCAGGCTTTGCACTTCTATATTAGATAAATTCCCTTTATTAATGCAAGTCTCCTATCACCTTTGAACAGTTTCTCAGTGTTCCCCCTAGCCCTACGAGGGGATCCACTGTTCACAGACAGCCTCCTGCCTTCAAAACTGTCCCTCAGGTTCTGGATGCAGACTTAAGTTTCAAGCCTCCTTTTAAAGAAGGACTCTTGTCTTTTCTTTCCTGGATCATGGTTACATAGGGTGGGGAAATTCTAGCCAGGCTCTCTGTGTTTTCCCTTTACATTTAATGGCCCATCATTTGTTTTTTCCTGGATTGTATAATGCTCAGTGCTTGGAGCTAGTCTTGTCTGGTTGGGGAGATGGACGTAAAGCTTTATGAATCCAGTTCTCTATATACATAAATTCCTAACCACAGTCTGTAAATATGTCATAATGACTACCAAGTTCAGAACATTACAAGCTTTCATGAAAGGCCTTACTCAACATATTCTTATACACAATAACACCATATACAACCAGTTGATTCAATTGCTTAGTCTTTGGGGCTTAGACCCCCCCAGTTCTTCCCTTGGGGTGGTTGGACCTGATTGATCTGCCTATTTGATCTGACTTTCCTGCTGAAGAAGTCTGCTTCCTCATACCAATGTGGTAGGAATTACAACAGAGAGAAGATGGCAACAAGAATGGAAACAGTGGAAGCAGAACAACAACTTAAGTGAGGAAGCTGAGCATATAGGTAAGTGGCAAGAGTTTCGAGTGTTTCTGAGATGTGGAATGTGGTTTTGACGGGAGACTTATCTTTGGAATCAAGAACATTTCAATTGTGGTGAAGGTCATGACTGGTGGAAGGTGCTGTGGCTACTGGAGCACCCAGCATAGCAGGTCGGAGGAATCGAGTGTGCAAATAGTGCTGAGGAAGGACAGTAGCTGTACAGGAATGTATTGATATTGAGAGAATTTGTTGAACTAATATTCAGGCATCTGCCCCAAACTAGCAAGGCTGGCACTCCTACCCCCCCACCCCCACCCTTTTCTTTCCCCCTGAAGAGAAAATCTTTACAGCGTAAGGAGGTATACATTAGTGTTGAGTCAAAGGCAGCAATTTTTCTCCCAATGCTATTTTTAAAATTAATAAACTTTTCTTCAAGTAGTTCAGTTATTTAAAAAGTGGGAGTAGCTTTTTATTATCATTGTTTAAGTGATCATAATTACTCATCCTGGTCAGAATCTGTCTTTATTACAAATATGACCCATTGTGACAGATGGATTGGACCCTTATCGGAGATGCAGTTGGAGGGAGCAAACTTTTAACAACTAACTACATTTTCTCTGCAAACTTGATTGCATTCTCATAAACATATATTACAGACACTTTGAGGAAAGAACAGGAGAATGACTTAATCCTCCCCCAATCATTTTTTTGTGTTTCTTTAATGCTCAAAATGGGTGCATTGTCTCTTTTAAATCTTCATGAGATGCATCATTGTTTCTATTATGCTGAAGCTGGTCATATGCTGTCACCCATTCCGGGGGACAGTGTACCAATCCAATCTCACTTTGCCCTATGCAGGTGAGGAAAAATTGTGATATTGTATGCACTTTGTATTTTGGCTCCTATCTCCAGCTGGTTAATCAAAGAGAGCGCGTTGTTTATGGTAAAGTATTTGCTAAACCTTGAGCTATTGTGAATGGTTGGGGGGTTTGCTTCTGTATCTCTGCTCTTGTATAACAACATCACCACATTTTCTAAATAGATGCTGTGAATATTTGCACTCTATATTGGACTACACAGTCTTACAGCCCTGGATGAGTTCCCCTAGTGGAAGATCAGTAGTCTGCTTTATTAGACCCAACATTTGGATCCCACATGCTTTCAAGCCAACTGGGTCTGAGCAGCATCCAGACACTGTCTGGTTCTGGCATCTCAGGCGAACTCTGGGGCACAGACTCCTTCTCTGGCACCCCTCCTTAGGATGTTTGGCCCCATGGCTCAGCTGCCATCGGCCCCAAGACCGGTGTTGAACCCTCCTCACAAGCTCTCCACTTTCTTATGCATGCCCTCCCCAGAGCTCCACCCTTGTGGGTACTCCACTTTACAGTTCAACTTTTCAGGGACTGGAAGGCCCTGACAACTAGGAACACAAAGGCTTGGCAAAACTTCTTGAACACACTTTACTCTTAAAATGCACAAGATACAGATGTAGGGAAAAACAAACATCTGAACATCCTCTTGCCCCGCTTCTCCCTCCCCCCCCCCCAGATTTGGGTCCCAGCTCTGTCCTTATTCTGGCTATGTAGAGACTCCCTTGTCTCTATGCAGCAAGTCCTGCTTGCTGCTTTTGGCCCCTTTTGCATACACAATCCCTCTTATAAAGCCAGCCTTGGTCAGGATGCCCAATATAAAACCCATACACCAGCTATGCTGAGTTCACATGCCCAAACACCCTTGTTGAGCAGAGGGTGCTAAAGCAAGTCAACAGTCCTTGGCAGGCAGCCAGTCAGTTGACTCTTCCTGTATGTGTTGTCCAGAAGGTGAGAAACTCCTCCTCCTCTAGCCTTGTTTATCTACCACGTCAGGCTATGCCACGCCAGTTCAAACTCGATCTCAGCACAGGACACAGTATCATACACAGATTGGGGGTTCTAATTCTCAGTGGAAGTTCACAATCAAATGATACACACAAAACAAAATGAAATTCATAAGTTGACACACATCTTTTCCTCAAACTGCCTAACACAGCTTGTGGGTGGGAACCCTAAATATAAAGCTTTCTATAAGGAAGAGAGTTTTCCTGTTTCCAGGCTCTGAAATGGTGCAGATGAGTAATTGTTCCCTTCCCTGTAGAACAAGTAATTTCAGATTGTTTTCTTTAACTGTTTTATGATATAATGAGGCTAATAGTTTTCTGCAGCCATTCTGGTTGCTATTAAGGAGAACTTGTGATGCTCCTATTGCCTTTGATGGGAACTTTGCCTAAGTAAGGAGTTCAGGATTTTATCCCATACAAATAACTTCAGTATCTTACCAGAAACCAAGAAAAAGTATCCAATTAAATATTTTAGACAGTATTTTAGATTGATCAAATGTAACAACAAAATGGTGGACTGAAACTTAACAAAGCCCCCCTTTAAAAAAAACTATAGTTCTTTCCCTTCTCACCCATCCCTTTATTCTGACTATATAATCCAAAGAATTACTTTAATAATACATTCCTCCTGACAGTACCAAAACTTTCCACTTAATAATGCTAAATAAACATTTATGTTAAAAAGCAATAAAACTACAATTTAAAAAAGTTTGCCTTTTTTTAGATGCTTTCCAGTGGACAGAATGGGCATCGCATTTGTTGTTTGAATTCCAATTCATTTTCATTTTTACTAGGGAAACTTTCTTACAAATAGACTGAAAATACATTATAGCAATAGAGCGAACTAAGGCAGGTCTTTTTAGGACAAAATGCAATCTTTATTTGAAGTATCTCACGAACAGCCACTTTTAAGCAAGACTTCTAAATGCAGCAATATCCTGCCATTGATACTTTTGTAAAATACCTTCAGCTCAGTGAATTTAACTCAAGTGAAATGTAACCAAATTAGCTGCCTGTGCTATTCTGATCAGAATCCTAGCAGTACACGGGTGAGAAATCAATAATTGCTTGCCTAGGATATACTGCACCTTGATCAGGCTGTGACCTTTCTTCGTGTAATGTGGGATAAAGAGGAGTGGCAATGACAAAGTAGTATCATATGCCTCCTCATTCACAGGAACTTTGATACAGTTCTTTGTTCTTGGCTGCAACTGCTAAAAAAATGTGAAAGCCTAGTCAGCTGCATTCAGGAGCAATCTTCCTTTGGAGATGCACTTTCTCTTCTTGTTTATTCCCTCCTGTTCATTTCTCTGTTCATTTGATGTTTTAGTTTTAGATTAAATGAACCAAATACTGTCGCCCTTTTGCTGAGTGGAAGCAGAATTTGACACCTAGAAGGTCAGTTTCCCATTTGTAGCAGAAAGCCATGACACCGAGTCAGTTTTTTGATGTAACTTATTTACAGCTGTACACAAGTCCTGTTTCCTTGAACAGACTGCACTCAATCTACTCTGTTTTGCATAAACCTCAGGTCAGACACTGTTGCCTTGTCCAAAGCAGCTGCGTTGGGCCTCCGTCTCTCTCCAGGAGTCATACTTTGTGCTTTTATTCCTCTTTCTGCCCCCGCACTTTTCATCTGGGAAAGTCTCAGTCTAAGGCTCCCCTGGTACTGCATGCTCTGGAAAAGGTGACCAGGCTATTGTCCTTTCTTTTGCACAGCTGCTATGTAGCACCAAGGAACCTGAGAAATGTCTAACAGCCCTCAAAAGGATAATTTAGCCCATTCATTATCCCTAATTACTCTTTGGGCGCAGTTACTACAGGGCATCCCTAACCTATTCTATGGATGGTTTCATCTTGGGTGCTTAAATATCAGTGATCCCCAATGCGCAAGCCATGAGCATCATATGCCATACAAATACAGCTAAAAGCCGCATGCAAAGCAGATATATAAAGGTCAAACTAAATAACAGCTCCTTAATGTTCTCAATTCATCAGAATGGCCATAGTGGGTCAGATCAATGGTCAAATAGTAACACATGAATAATGTAATAGATTCTACCTCTGCATTGAATTCTGAGTAACCAAATACTTAAAGAAGAAAGAGGTACTAACACAGAATGAACAAAGATAAAACTGAAAAGAATCTACTGATGTATGTAAGGAAAGATTAGAAATAGGCATTTTCAGAAACCCCACTCTTCTGTCTACTGTACACCTGATAATCAATAGTTTTCCTAACAATTTGATAAAATTGTTGAAGGGTTAAAAGAACACAATGTACACTAACTTTTCAAATTTAAAAATAAAAACCAGTTTTCAATGAAACACCCTAAACTGTGTGTCCAGGTATGCCAGAAGGAGGACAGGGGATGTTGGATGTAGTTTAATTCTGGTAACTTTATTCCTAAGTGTCTGGGAGTACCCGGCAGATCAAATTGTACCGTGCAGGTAATTCCATATTCATTTAGATATACCCATGGGACTGCTGGCAGCCCTCTCCTTTTCCCTTCCCCACTGCTAGGACCTCACCCCCCTCCTCAAATGAGGGTTAAGGAGGAATATAAAAGAGGGGGATTTGACTCCCTGCAGTACCAGTAATAAGAGTGTAGAACCACCCCATTTCCACTTCTTTTAAATCCTTTACCAAACCATTTTATTAGATTATTGTATCCATTCCCTATGGAGTACCTGCCCTGGACATCCGCCCCAAGTTTACATAACAAGTTGCAACATCATAGCCTAATTCCCCCTTTCATTTTTGACACACTCTTTGGGAAAGAGTTAGTATCTGCAGCCTCTTTAAAGAAGTGAGTCTTGGGAGGGAAGTGACTGAGGACACAGCAGAGGCCTTGCACACAGACTTGAGAGGTTGTTCCCTGCATAGGAAGCATCATTGAAATAGGAACAAAGATGGGCCTGAGAAAAAGGAATAAAGAGGTTAGTGAGGGAAAGCAAAGGAGGGGAGAAAGGACTCTGCCAGGAACAGCATCAGAGATCAGAGCTTTGCTGCAGGGCCTTGAAGGCAAGGCAAGAAGCCTAAACTTAATTCCTGTTTAAGAAGAAAAAGGATGGGATTCTATGTGAATCATTATCAGTGCACTTTTTCATTAACTCTTTTGTGGGGGGCAGACTCCTGCATGTGGTTGGGTGTGTGGCTGCAATAGCAATAGTTAAATAAGTGTAACTGAGAACCTTGTGAGTTGTCAAGTTAAAGCCTTAACTGCATGAGAGGATAACATGCATGAGAATGTGTGATGATCAGGGATAGTTGTTTTACCACAGGAGAGCAGCAAGTCATGACTTCTGTGATTTTGGGGGGAGGGGCCGTTGTTTTTGAAAAACGGTGTGCTTCTGAATCACTCTTGGAAGCAGGAAGATGGGACAGTATGTGCCCATCCATGGAAACTGCAAAGAATAAAAAAAGGCCTGAAAACATTACGATTAGAGTAATTCATAAATGAGTGGCATAGACCTTCCTTCCACAAACAGACAGGAGACAATTGCTTTTAAAGGGTAACTTGTTTTACTGCATGCGCACGGCACTGTGCTCTAATGGAATGTGCAAAAATGTAAAAGCTAATGAATTCTAATCTTGTCTTGGACATATCCTTGCTCTGTGACCCTGGGAAAGACATTACTCACATGGTATTTGTTTCCCCATTTGTAAAGTGAGAATAATGCTTTCAGACAGTAAGCACATAGATTAGATGATTATACAATGCTTTGAAAATGCAAAGAACTATATAAGTGCTAATTATTATTATTAATTATTATTTCATGGCTCTGTTTTATCTATTAATCTGTACTGTGGAGCCTTGGCAAACTATTTTTGAGTATCTAAAGTGTTTGTTTGTTCTCTTCATAGCAATCACTGGTAGCAACAGGTACTGTTAAGGTTGCAAAATTCCTTTCATTATTACTTTTTCATGAGCTTTTAACTTTCCAAAGAACTGACCTTTTGGGATCAAAGTTTCCATGGGTGGTTTGTACCTCAAAAATTTTGGGCTTTTTTGCTTGTTTTTGAAATTTGTCCACAATCCTTTTAAGGCATTTTTGAGTTACAGGATATCGGGGAGAATTTTTTTCCCTATTGTCATTCAAAAACTCTAATTGCACTGTTCTTGAAAGGAGTTAGAACCAGACCAGCAGAAATTTGAAGTTTGACATGGTCAGCATCTCTGATAAGATATATGTGCTTTGCTTAGTTTCTGTTAATTTTTTTAATTATACTTAATTTAAAAATCTCTTCTGAGCATGTAATTCTGGAAATCTTGTATTTCTGCAGAAGTGTGAATGAAGTTTTCACACACAGTTTCAGACATGGCTTTTACAGTATATTTTTTAAAAAGAGTGGATGGAAAATAGGGTTGGTAAGCAGGAAATGTAAGCTGGAGCAGTTCATTATCAGAGCTAATGTCTTTATTGGCATGAGAAGGCATAAGGCTGCTGCCAAAGTTGTTATGTGCATTCAATTGTGGCATAATTATTATAGGAACACATTTCATGTGTACAGTATTTGAACTATAGACAGTGCCATCCTCTGTGACTGGAGGAGCAGGGAGCTGCTATAACCAGCATGCCTTGGGACCCCCTCTAGGTCCTTTCTGCCAGCAGGAGCTTGTGAAACCTGGGAGAACATCAACTTTACCTACTTCACTCAAACAGTGTTTCTTTCTGGTGAATCCTTCTCCCTATCCTTTGTCCCCTCCTGGTAGCCCTTTATATACTGTTTGTCTCCTGCATGATCTTTCCCCCTCCTAAAACCCCAATCAGCAATGACTTCCGTGCCCTCTTACCACCAGGAGTGCCTCTCTCAGACCTCTCCTCCCTCCCCACTCACACTTTACTTTGATCTTCAGTTAACTCCCATCCCCTGCCTGCACATCTCAGAACTGCTGCAGATAGATTGATTCATGAGTGTCCTTTTATGAATGGCATGGTGATGTTTTCCCTGGGGGACCACAGAATGTGGCTCTCTGTGGCGGGTGTTTTACTAAGTACAAAATTAAAGAAACTCAATAGAGATGAGCCATTTAATAGCAGTTTGAGTGTTGCCAGATAACCCCTTCCTCACTTCAAAATGACAGACTATACAAGTCACTTAAATAGTGAAGCCTTTGATCCAGTGGTCCCCAACCTTTTTCTTCTGGTGGGCGCCAAAAAAACCAAACAAAAACCGAGCGCTGCCGTCGGGCGCCAAAAAACAAACAAACAAAAAACCCGAGCGCTGCCGGCGGAGCAAAAAAAAAACCCCGAGGGCTCCGCGGGCGCACTTACACCCCCTGGCGGGCACCGCGTTGGGGACTCCTGCTTTGATCAATGGAGGACCTGATGCTAGATAAACAAGTAAAAACAAGAGTAGAGGGAGAATCACAGCTGTCATTGTCGTGGTAGTGTCACAGTAATAGAGCGCATCCCCTCATGGTATTAGCTTGCCTGCTACTTGCAGCAGTGGTGGACTTCTGCAGTGTAGCAGTTTCAGGCTGCTGCCTCTCTCTGTTTTCTCCACTTCACCCACCTGTAGAAAACATCACCTTTGCTTTCACAAATGATGTGCAAAACAGAGCAAGCAAAAATAGCATAGGAGATGTAGTCAGTAATAATACTGCAACTGCTCTTCAGCTTTGTGCATTCCCAAACTGAGATGATTATTAAGGCAAAACTCTTTCCCCGTGGATGTGATCAGGGTGAGGTTTCATAACCCACAGAAATGAGGAGATAAGCTTGGTCATAGAGAATCACTGTGGAAATAGAAACGTTTAATGCCTGTTATGTGGGGAGAACAATATACAAGCCAAAGAGGGCAATTTGTGTCTTATGTACTTTTCAAGACCATCCTATGGAAACTGTCCTCTAAACCACCAGGGCTTTCATCAAAATGGTGTGTAGTATTCTTTTTGGTTGACGTACTCTGTTTCTGTGGGTGGAAAGAAAATGAGCAGGTAAGTTCCACCTGGTGCAGTGCTAGTGGTGGGGAGCCCTGCCAGAGATTAAACTATGTTTTGTTTTTCCCCAGGGCGCTCTGTGTGTTCAGCACATCTCTGCAGGATGGTATTCCTTGCACACCTCAGCAATAGTGACTGTTGCAATGGACTTGCCAAGACCAAACAAGTGTGTATGTGAGTAATAATTAGCATTTCTGGCCAGCTTCCATCGAGCAATACTTACACTCCTGACTGTAGAGATAAGAACTCTCCTTGGGATGTTGAGAGCATTCACTTGGCTGACAGTTGGGCAGCATTCTATGGGTTACCTATTTTACTTTGTCCTGTCTAAATGTCCTGTTAGTTTAACAATAAATATGTTGCATACTAGGATCTTCAGTGAGTTCTTTGCCTAGAGAACTATAGCTGTAACATTAGCCTTTAAAGTGGGGTGTTAAAGCAACAGAAAAAAATTGGACGATCCTCAGGGTTGCAAGAGGGAAATGAAGAATCACCCTTCCCAAGAAAGAGATCTCACAGTGACAACATAGATGAATAACTTTCTTTGCTTACTACTTGTAACCACAACAAAAGAGGTGCTGGGAATAATTTTAAACAATTACTGTGAGAAATCTACAAATGTACCCAACATTATTTTAATCCTTCAATATATTTGTCTGAAACTCACCTTAAGGCATCTCCCAAATCTAATATAACTATTTTTTAAACAAACAACAGTGGTTGCATGAATCCCCTTATCGGGATTTTTTATCCACCCATGCAGTGTCACTATTCCAATACCTGTTCCACTACCTGTGCTACTCCGTGGCTATGTCAAGGCTTGCTATAGAGTCTGCAAAATTCTGTATGACATAGATTTAGTATTGCTGAATAAGGTCTCTGATCTATGTAACTTGTTTCTTTTGTTTAGGAATTATTAATCCTAGTGTATCAATCGTAAAATCACCTTTTTTACTTAATAATTGTACAACATTTAAATCTTGATGCAATATCGCTAACAATGTATTTTTCAGGCACACATTTTTTTGCTATAAAATCAAAAAAAGTCTAAATTATTATAAATAATGGCAAAGAACTTCTTGCCACTTTCTGTGTAGCGTTTAGAGAAATGGAGGACAATACTTGTTTAAGAAAGATAACACTTATGTCCTCACACAAACTCTCTGGCAGGTTGCTAGTGGTTAGTCTAATTCCTGGCCTATTACCATTGAAGGGGTAATTTAAGGAGAATTCAAATGATCCTAGGTGAAGTATACTTGAGTCAACTGAAGTGCAGAATGATGCAATGAATGCAAACAATGTTGACTTCATAAGCAATCCCTCCCTCCAGCTGTATCTCTGAGGGGACCTCGAGGTAATATAGAGTAGCTATATGTTGAGGAACAAATAAGCTGTCGGTATTTCATATAGATGTCATTAGTAAGCCATCTGAGGAAAGAGCAATAGAAGATATTTTTATAACAGCAATGCCCATATTTTTCTGTTAAGGCAGGGGTAGGCAACCTATGGCACGCGTGCCAAAGGCGGCACGCGAGCTGCTTTTCAGTGGCACTCACACTGCCCGGGTCCTGGTCACCGGTCCGGGGGGCTCTGCATTTTAATTTAATTTTAAATGAAGCTTCTTAAACATTTTGAAAACCTTATTTACTTTACATACAACAATAGTTTAGTTATATATTATAGACTTATAGAAAGAGACCTTCTAAAAACATTAAAATGTATTACTGGCACGTGAAACCTTAAATTAGAGTGAATAAATGAAGACTCGGCACACCACTTCTGAAAGGTTGCCGACCCCTGTGTTAAGGTATGAGTGACTCTGTAAAACAAGCATTACACAGGTGTGAACCCAATAGGCTATCAACATCTATAATTTCTATATGTACAATCAAGCCACCTCTTAGGGCACTTAGTCCTGTTAGCAGAATCCCGCAGGCATCAGTAGAAATTCCATGATTTCAAGATTGGGCCTATAGCTAATAACTTAAGCAACAGTTTAACACTCTTTTCAGTGACATAGAATCACTACAGCATCATTCCAAATGGTTACATGATAAAATCAGAATTGTCACGTGTCTCACACATGGCACAAGAGCCATGCATGCCCATCATCCACTGTCCATACTGAATGTCATGCATTTGGCTGTGAGGCAGGAATGGCTTGCAGTTGCAGTCTCACAGCCTACTGAGCTGCAGTCCAGTGGCCTCTTTCTCATTACTTCATTTGTTAGATTTGAGCTGCAAAAGAGCAGCACCACAAATGGTGGCAGGGACAGAAGATAGTGGAGGACCTCTACTGGCCTCAGGCTCCCTCACTCAGCAATAAGCTGTCCCCCACAGATATTCCCATTTATCTAGCCCTTAGACACCCTCCAGTTCCTACAATACTTCCCTACTCACTCTCTTCATTACATTCATGATTTCATAGACCTCTATCATAATCCCCTCTTAGTCATCTCTTTTCCAAGCTGTGATGCTTCTGAGGGAAATCTTTGTAAAGCTCAGAATTTTGTGGAGCGCTACCAAATATATTGTGAAATCACTGACAGTGGCCTTCTGCCAACTTCTAACACAGGGAGAGGAGGCCCAAACTCAAACTTCCCTCGGGCCAACAACTGTCGAAGAAGGAATTCTTTAAAATCATCATTACATCATGACACTTTTTCCCATAGAGTTTTTTTATATTATCTTTTTACTTCAAGAACAGAATTTACAATCAGACAATTAATACGAAAATTAATCAAAGGAAAATGCATGATATATTAGTGGGTGCTGATTCCTGAAAAACTTATGGTCAAATTCATCCTGAATATAACAGCATGGACTTCACTGGAATTATATCTGGGGTGAATTTAGCCCATAGTCAGTAATACATATTAAAGGGTTGCACACTTTGTTGCTTCTATAAGCTGAGCACATTACACACAGCAGGACTCCTTTCATTTCTCCTTTTTCCTCACAAGCTCCCTGTGTACTATCCTCCCATCTTACTCTGTTTTAGAGACTCCCTGCAAGCCCCCACCCATTCTCTCCCTCGTGTCCTCCTCTCCTAGGGTGACCAGACAGCAATTGTGAAAAATCGGGATGGGGTGGGGGGTAATAGGAGCCTATATAAGAAAAAGACCCAAAAATCGGGACTGTCCCAATAAAATCGGGACAGCTGGTCACCCTATCCTCTCCCCATGCCAGGTCCACCCCTTCTTTCTCCATCATACCGGGTGGGACACAAGCCCCTATCTACCCCTTTCTGCTTCCCTCCCATACCCTCACATTCTACCCCTGCCAGGGGCTGTGCACTGTGTGTCCACTTCCCCCTATGTCAGGGTCTTCCATTCTCCCTCATTTCCAAGGACTGTGTGGCTCCCCATTCCTTCTACGCCCTTTTCCCCATCATTCTTATTTCTTCCCTTTCTGCTTGGGAGAAAAGTCATTCACCCTTTAAACTCTATTGGGAGGATTGGGAGAGCTGAAATGGGGTGGTGATAAGTGTTTAATGCTTGTCATCAACTGGTTATTTGATCTATAGACAGTTACAGACCTGTTTGAAGCTGCTGGGTCTACTAACTAGATGCTAGGGGCTCTGCAACTTCCCCATTTCCCCTTCCAGTTTTCTGACTTTCACCAGAATCAATAGGGTTCTACTCATTGACACCTAGAACATTCCCTGAAATGTTGAAATTGAATAGATGTGGCGTTCAAAAGCTACCACATTACATCCAACCAGCCAGAGAAATGTCATCAAGTTGAGTATAGGTCCTTGGTTTGCTCAGCCAACAATGGGCCAAATTAAATTATGACTCTGAGAGAGGTTTTGATTGGGTCAGAAAATGGGTGGAAATAGTAACAATACAAACATAATTTAGAAATTGCTATACTGGATCAGGCAGTGGCCAGTTTAGTCCAGTGTCTTGTCTCTGACGGTGGCCAGTACCAGACACTTCAGCAGAAGATGTCCTGACCAGGCATTCACGGAATTACCTGCCGTTTGGGAAAATTTCTTTCTAATCAGTTAGAGGTTGGCTTTTATCATAAAGTGTAAAGATTAATAGCCCACATTTCCTAACTTTAAATGTTCTCATCCATTCAAACATCTAATCCATTTTTGAATCCAGCTAAGCTCTTGGCCTCAATGTTTTCTAATGGAATAGAGTTGCACAGGCTAACTGTGCATTGTGGAAAAGTTAGAACTCATCAGACATGAACTGGTCATTCATATTCCTTTGTACTAATCAGGTCAATGTTCTCCGTTGGTAGCCATTGCATACTGCTATCTGATTTCAATTTTGAGGGCATGTCACAGCCCTATGTTATCAGTTCATTTGGTGTATGATCAATGAGTGAATCTCCATTTTTTTTCCTCCCAGGTGAAGGGTGAGGGTGGGAGAATGAAAGAAGCAGAAAACTTGCTCCTTTGGTCTAACGCTTTGTTAGAGGGAATGGTTTCAGTCAACACAGGACCACAAACATGCCAAATACCATGGAAACCTCTAGACAGGATCTCTGTGCAGTTGGGGCTCTGTGGTTTTGGACAGGTGGGTAGGGAGCCAGGCAAGGGGACTGCTGCTCTCTATAGTATCATTCACTTTCAAATCTGTAGTAATTTCCCTGTAAAAGACAATTCTGACAGTCCGTATTACCTTACTTTTCACAGATTTCTACTTGCAGGAGGTGGCTTGAGCCTGTAATACCTTTGCCAGTGTCTTTCATTCCTGAGGCTTAATTGAAAACACTATTGTGGATATGTAACTTTTCTTCTCCAACATAGGCAAATGGCAGGGCAAAAGGGAGTGCAAGGAATCTGTGTGGCCTCCTTCCCTGGTTTCTCCAAAGAAGCACCTGGCTGTACATGTGCTGAAAGAGAGCAAGCCCTAGATTATAGGTAAAGGCTCATTTTTCCAGTGCTTTTACAAACCTGCCAACTTTCAGGGGAGGCAGAGATGAATGAGGCAGTGTGGTTTAGGAGCTAGAGCAGGGCTTGGGAACAGAGAAGCTGGGGGCTAAGCCTAACTGGCCACTGAATGTGGGGTCCTGTGTCATACTCATTTGTCCACTTCAGGCAGGAGTGGGGGAGGCAAAGGGCGTGATCCTGCAACCCGGATTGGGGTGAGTAAAGGGCGGGGGGGTCTGTTTGCCTCTGGGACCCGGGGCCCCTCCTGCTCCCTTTGCCGGCCAGGGACTTTTCGCAGTGTTTTAATGAGCCCTGGAACAACTCTCGGCTGTCCTGACTCCTGGCCGGTCGCCGTCGCTGGAGCAGCCCCCAGCCCTGCGCCTACGGGGGGGGGGGGGCTTGTTCCTTTCGCTGCCGCGCGACTGGGGCCGCTCCCTCCCTACTGCCCCGTGGGGCGGGCGGGGGAGCCGGGACAGAGCCCCCCTGCTCGGAGCCCCGCTCGCCTGCTGCTGCCGGGGGGCGGAGGGGAGGGGAGCGGGCGGGAGGTGGAGACGGAGGAGGGGTGAGACTTGAGGGGCCGGTCCCGGGAAGTGCTACGTGTCTCCCAAGGCTTTATACCGCCTTGCCCCCAGCGCCAGTCCTTGGAGCGCCGCTTGACTGGTCCCCGCCGCCAGCGAGCAGCGCCAGCAACATGTCCGGGAGCAAGAAGCAGACGACGGTAGGACGCTCGCTTAGCGCCCGCCCCCTCCCTCCCCGCTCTCGGAGCCGGTGCGCTCTGCGCCTCCGGGGACGCGGAGCCTTTGCTGCCGCCCGGTAGCTCGCAGCCTCCCCCGGCGCCGCGCTGGGTCCTGCCCTCCCTGCGCCGCTGCTTGGTGTTCCCGGCTGCGCCCTGGGAGCCCGACCCCGACCCCCAGAAAGCGGGACTGGCTGCAGGGACCCTCCCCCAGCAGACCTGCCCGCTGCCCAGAGGGATGCCTGGCCCTGGGTCACCGGCCATCAGGGGAACCGTCTGGTTGGGCCGGGACCTTGCTGTGAGGGGGCTTGTTATGCGCGTGGGGATTGTGAAATTCCTGCCGCTCGCAGAGGAGAGGAGGGGGCAGGACGCGTGTCTGCACTGAAGCGTTTGAAGGGAGCAGCTAGGAGGAGTTAGGGGGTTACGAGCTGTGGGATTCCCCTCTGCCCCGGCTCTATGGTTAACGTGGGGCTGGCTCCTAACTTGAGTCCGGCAGGCAGCGGGCTCTAGTCAATTTACTGCCCAACTATCTGCCCCCGTTGGACACCTGAGCCCGGGGGTTGGCGGTGGGGGCAGGGACGCTGGAACAATTTGTATAGTGGGGGTCTTGAGAGCCATTTCACCAAACTGTAAACCCTGTATATGATGGAAACCATTTCAAGCCAGAGGGTGCTGTAGCACCCCCAGCACCCGTAGTTCCAGCACCTGTGCTGAAGACCATGTGCCATGGCAGAACTGAAGGTGTGCTTTGCCTCCTCTGGCCAAAGACACTTGTTACGATTTAGGCCACAGATTTTGTGGTCGTTAAAGTCAATAGAAACACATAATATGATTTTGTGTTTTATTTTCACTTTATCCACGTGATTTTTCTTTTAAATTTGAATCATGTCTCTGTTAGACCAGTGTTGCAAACTTTCTACTTTTAATTTTAGCATTTGACCCTCACTTTTTTTTGCAAAGCTTTATTCTCTTGTATGCCTTGGATATTTACCAGTGTAATTAAAAAGGTAACCTCTCTTGATAGATGGGAGTATTCAAGGATCCGTTCATGAAGAAATTAAAGCTACAGTGGAATAATGCCAATAAGAGAACAGCTATTTTTCTAGCTATTGTAACAATTTGATTTGCAATTAATAGGAATAAAATCCCTGTTGGGAGTTCCAGTTTATTGGCCACTACGAAAAGTGGCCAATGTTAGTGGTTGATGATTAGTACAGTTTCCTCTATATTGGTTTTTAGAACTATACCACTTTAATTATGAGTGATTCCATAAAATATACCTTAACCTTGCTTAATTATTCTCTATGTTGTTTTGGAGAAATTCCACCTAGCTCATTATATACATTTCTCATTTAGTCAAACCCCTGAAGTTTCCCAGCCCATCTCAAAGCACAACTATCTTTTATAATACATTCACTAATTAATTCTCAGAAGACCTTTATATTCTGCAGAAGGAGTAGAGCAATCCAGATGACCTGCATCATGGCTGTTATTCCCCAGGCTAGAAGGGAGTACTTTGGGGGTAGCATACTTTACTCTTGAAGAGTTAAGGTGCTTTAAAAATGTCATGTGAAATGCAACTTAAGTTATCACTTTCAGTCCTGCTTAGCTTGAAAAATAGTAGCTCATCATAGGACTTTGAAGCTGTGAGAATGTATGGAAAAACTGGAGGGATAATAATACAAGCACTTTTAACCTTCAGAGCTCCATATGAATATTAACCAGTCTTCACAACACTTGTATGGTAGGTAATCAAGTATTATCCACGTTTTACAGATTAGGGAAAACGGAACAAAGTTAAATGACTTGCCCGATATTACACAGTGAGTCAGTAGCAGAGATGGGATTAGAACCCAGAAGTCTGGGATTATATTAATCGGTTATCATACTGCTTCTCTGCAAATCTTCAGCGCTTTTACAAGGTCACCGACACAAAACTTCTCCCTTCCTACATTCTTCCAGAATTGTAGAAAGGAAAAACAAATGTAAACAAGCTATAAACCAATAAATTATGCTACAGTACAGTACACTTGGGCAGAGGCCGGTTCTGTGAAATGATTGTCCAACTGCAGTTCTGCATTGATATTTGATACCCTGGTTACAATACAGCCAAGAGGGTAAGGATTTGAAAGAAATGATCTTTCTTAAAATTGATCATCGAAGAAAACCTTTGTATCTCATTGACTTCCATTGTAACATCAATGATGACTACAGCCTTATTAGAAAAGGGTAAGGTAGTCTTGACAACTCTTGGGGTTGTTGGCATTGGAGTCAATAAAGCTACACTGATTTATACTAGCCAAGGATCTGTAAATTGTAATAATTTGTGTGCTAGCATTGGACAACAGTAAGGAAAAGGGAGGATCAAGGACAGCAGTTTAAAAGTAGAAAGGAAAAAAAAAGAATGTTTCCTGCTTTTAATCTATGGGCTCTTTAAATGATTATGAACCTGATTCTGAGAAGTGTTGGCAGCCACAGCTCCTACTAAAATCACTTGGGAGTTGCAGTAGTAGAAGGAAGGAAGAGGGACTTGGTTGGAAACAATCTAAAAGCAAGGCAATTCTGTATATTTTATATATGGAAATAATAATAATATATGTGTGTGTGTATATCTATAGAGATATTGATAGATGTATATAGAAAGAAGTTAGAGTAGTGTATAGCTATCTATAATCTAGTCAATTATTCTTAACACACATTGAGAATGCAACAGTGGTTGAGCAGAGGGAGTTTAGAATGATTGATTTAATAATCCCAAGACGTTCACATACAAAAACTAGATGTACACTGTCAAATAGGTGCTCTCAGTAGTTCCAAGTTCATTGATAAGGAATGATATTAACATCATTTCTGGCCCTATTGTGTAAGCACTCCAGGCACAGAACTCACTAAATGTAAATGTAGAAATTTAGGCACATAGAATGCAGACCATACTTACGGGATGGAGAACTCTATCCTGGAAAGCAGTGACTCTGAAAAAGGTTTGGGGGGGTTATGATGGATAATCAACTGAACATGAACTCCAAATGTGACAGAGGCCAAAAAAGCTAATGGAGTCCTGGCATGCATAAGTAGGAGTAGAGAGGTTATTTTACCTCTGTAGTTAGAACAGGTGTGACTGCTGCTAGAATATTGTGTCCAGTTCTGGTGTCCACAATTCAGGAAGGATGTTGATGAAGTGGAGAAGAGCCATGAGAATGATTAAAGGATTAGAAAATTTGCCTTATAGTGATAGACTCCAGGAGCTCAGGTTAAGGGTTGACTTGATCACAGTCTATAAGTATCTACAGGGGGAACAAATATTTCAGTCCAAGATATAACACAATCCAGTGGTTGGAATTGAAGCTAGACAAATGCAGATGGGAAATAAGGTGTACATTTTTGATGTTGAGGGTAGTTAATCAGTGGGACAATTTACCAAGGATTGTGGTGGATTCTCCATCACTGACAATTTTTAAATCAAGATGATATGTTTTTGTAAAAGATCTGCTTCACGAATTAGTTTGGGAAAATTCTGTGGCCTGTGCTATACAAGTGGTCAAACTGGTTGATCACAATGGTCCCTTCTGGTCTTGGAATCTATGAATCACTGATGCAGAATCAGGCCTTCAAATTTATGTTCTAGGAGCAGGGACCTTGCCATTCATTCATCTGTAGACTGCCAAGAGCATAAATGGCAAAATAAAAAATAAATAAGTCAGTGTGTTTTGACTATGTGAAATGTGCTGATAATCTCAGTCTACAGTGGATAACTGTCCAGGTTACAAGACCCATGACCATAACTAGCACTAATTGACAGCTTTGTTGGCAACCTCTGAGGAAAGGCCAAGGATTGAATTATCAAGGAGACTGAACTGCTCTCTCAAACTTGAGGTAGCCTTGTCAGAATAGGATTGAGCC
Source organism: Platysternon megacephalum (assembly GCA_003942145.1). Classification (NCBI taxonomy): domain Eukaryota; kingdom Metazoa; phylum Chordata; order Testudines; family Platysternidae; genus Platysternon; species Platysternon megacephalum. The sequence continues at coordinate 117,582 of QXTE01000028.1, read as the reverse complement.
ATATTGACAAGGTAAATTGGTGAAGCATTCACTGACCTCTGGCAACTTTCAACATGGTAATAAAACCATATTTTAAAAAACAAAACAAAACTGTTAACTAAATAAATAATGGATGAAGTTTACAGTAAAACTGTAAAGTGCCAATACTTATGCATAAGTGAAAACAACCTTTCAATTGCCAACTGTTTTCCATTATTTCTTGGAATTTGAGGGTTGATTACAAACTGAATTTCCATATTTTTCCTGGTTTAAATCAGAACTGTACAAGTCTTTAAACTAAACTCCTATTAATTTCACTGGATGATTTCCAGGTATCTTCTCATTGTCATTTTATAAATGGATTCACCATATTTTAAATGTGATGCAAGTGCATTCAGACCTTGATTAAATCAAACCCATGCACATCAAGTGCAACTATATAGTAATATTAGCTTTCTGTTCATATTGTAATAAAACTGGTGATACTCTGTTTTAAAACTCTTCCACGTGAGGTAATCCATTGCTTTGCTATTTGCAAGCAGATAGTCACAGGGGAACTCCTTTGAGTGGAAATAAATCTTTGGAGAGGGGTCCACATGGGAGTCGTGTAATTCTAGAGGTCATAAAATCTGGTTAGTTTATGCAATGTATATACAATTGTTTGTTTCACAGTGTTGAGATGGCCATTAAAGAAACCTAATGTAACAACAAGGGCAGCGGGTATAATAGGCCAAGGAAGGCTAAGCCTTCCCTGGCGCAGCTGCCACTGACCCACCACTGGACACCTGGGCCGCGGTGGCCCTGTCCCTTCCCCAAAGCCCCCACTGCCTGCTGTTGCCTGCCGGTAAGTCCTCTACTCCAGCACCATCCCCCTCTGGAAATCCCCTCTGCTCGCTGCATCCCTCCTCCTCCTCTGGGGAGGGGAAGTGAGGAGGGATGCGGCAAGGCAGAGGCAAGCGGGAGCATCTGGTGGGGGAGTGAGGTGGCTTGGCTGGGTGCTGTGGGGCTGGCCCGGTGCTGGGGGGGGGGGGGGGGGGGGTGATGGCNGGGCCTTCAGGGATGAGGGGTGCTGGGGCTGGCCCAGCGTTTGGGGGGCCGGCGGCTTGGCCCGGCGCTGGAGCCGGGACGGCTTGGCTGGGGCAGGCCTTCAGGGGCAGGGGTGCTGTTGTCTTGGCCCAGCGCTTGGGGGGGTGGCGGCTTGGCCGGGGAGTGTGACTTCGGGGCGGGGGGAGTCGGCGGCTTGGCCGACGCTCAGGGCAGGGGGTCTTTCGTGGCTGGGGCAGGCGGGCCGGGGCTCCTTCGGTTGAGGTGGGAGCTCTCAGAAAATTACATATCCTAACAAGGTCCCATTTAGTGTGGTAGTTGAGACTTTTCCCCCTTCTTTTACTCCTCACTTGATCTCTTTCTCTACTTTTGCAGGAGTGTGAATTCAAATTTGTCTGCTTTTGGGGCATTAATGAAATCCTGATTTCTTCCTGCTCTTCCATAAAAAGAAGATCCTTATTGGCAAAAATGATGCATTAACTTTTCTCCAACAGACTATATCCTGTGGGGCTCTGTGAAGGCATACTCATGTAGCAGAATAGACGTTTCCATGAATATTGACAGTTTGAGAATGTCAGAAAAAGGAATGTATACATGATCTTTAGTAGTTACAAAATTTAAATCTTTTGAAATGCAGTGAGTATTAACTACATTTTGGTCAGTGAAACAAATTATTTGGTTATGTGACCCTGTTTATGATAACTGGGTACAGAGTTATATAATCCAAATATTTAAGAAAACCAAGATGTCGCTTTTGTGTTCATAAAATTCTAGTTCGGTAGTACTTTCACTTTATAGCCATTTAGCTGTGTAGGCAACAATAAGGCAATTAGAAGAACATCACTTTGACTTCTAGACTGTTAGCAGGGTATGAACTATGTACTTCTTATTAATAAATAATCTGTTTTAATTCAGATTAAGAACAAAATATTTTACATACAGCAATCTGACTTTTGCTAGTTAGCATGAAAATTATTTTCTCTAATTCTGTATATGATACTTGAGGAGGTCTGGAATTCTAATAGTAATTATGCAGAGAAATGTCTCATTCAGCACATGCTCTGTTTTACTGAATTTGAAAAGACATAATTGATTTCTAGAGTTCTTTTCTAAAAGCAATAAATATTAGCTTTGAGGTGCTAAACTAGTTTTTTAGAACAGTGGTGTTTAGTAATAGCTTAACATTTAATCTTACTTACACAAAACTTCTGTGTCCTTATGAGTGAACTCATACTTTTGAGAATAAATATACTTGAAAATAATTGCAGTGAATAATGTGTAACTGTAGACCTAACCTTGTTTATGATGTCAGTTTTTGCACAGTGCAGCATTCATGACTAAGTATACCTCACAACACCCACAAGCTTCAGACTTGTTCTCTGTGCACCTGAGGTTTCATTGGCATTTCCTTATTTCAGTACAGAAGTTATCTTTCATAATCAAGTGGCCTTTTCATAACATGCAAAAGAATACATATAGTACAATATTTTATTGAGAGAGAGCTTTTGGTAATACATAAATATATAGATATGGAGGATCTTCAGATGGACTCCTCATTGACATGACTGTTTATAATGATCATTGGATACTGAGAGCCTGTCACTCTCATCCACAGAGATTGAAATGTCATCTCAATGAAACTAAATGACTGCATTAACAGTATCTTATTCTCTTTCAGTTACAGTGAAGATATTGCATTTTTTCCCCTTTATTTATTTACTGATGGATTTAAAAAATCATGTTTATAAATTATTGAAAGTAGTTGACTAACATCTAAAGAGGCTCAGTTTCCTTGTTTAAATTACACTGATACATGAAAGAACATTATATGGTTAACTCATATATAATTAGCCTATACAACTTCAATGTATTCTGATGTTGGAATAGCCATCCAACTGTAAGACCAGAGCTCACATAGATAGAGATATCACTCAGTACGTTGCAGTGTGTATCAATAGCCTTAAAGGTTTTTTTTTATTAACTGAAGGACAACATAAAGTTAAAAATTTATAAAAATCTTATATAATGCATACTACTAAATCTTTGGCATGTTCATTTTTGAGAATCTTGTATAACAATAAGAAAAAAGCTTTATATGTGTATTATTTCAAGACAACTATTGATAGCTCACTGCAGTGGAATTTTGACATCGGGGTAAACTGATTGTAGTATATTGGCGTATTGCAGTCCCGTTAGCCGAATTGCTCAAACATTTTTCTGATGTTTTATCACACTGTTAAAATAGTCATGGTTTACAGCTATGATTACTTCGCAGTTGTGAAATAGAGTGGTCCTCTTATTGCCTCATAATGGTGAAATATGACTGTTTTGCTATCTAGGAGTTGGACTTTTGCTCTTTCAAATAAAGAAATGCAGAAATTTACATCTGCATAATTCCACAGACAGTAATATTGTTACAGCTCTTCCTCCAGTAAATATATCCAAATACGGGTATTGGAACATGGTAGGCATTTTTGCAAGAAGGATCTTTATAGGGGAGTATCATATTGCTTTTTAACTATTTCTTTAGAAGAGCAGTTAGTTTGTCAAGAATAACTCTTGTAAAGATGTACTTCAAATTGAAATTATACTTGGTAACTGTCAACTAGGTAGCTGTTCAGTTTGATTTTTTTTTCCCATGTGCCCCACCCCAAATCCTTGCTATTACCCCTATCTGTTTTAAAGGGCTGCTAGCATTACCTAGCTGACTGATTGTATTTAGTGTTCTTAAATGTCAGTTATTGAAGGATAGGTTCTTGCCATCTGAAAGGAAGTGTACATGCACACAAAAATATGTATTTTTACATGAAGATCTGTTAGACATTTTTCTGTGTCCCCAGAGTTAAAATAAGAGTGGTTTTTATGTTGATTCCATTTTCTTCAATGTTCTCTCTTTCAGTGTATGATTCTGAAACTCAGCTTTATAGACTTTATTGGAAGATGGACCACAGCAGAGGCTAATATGAAATAAAAATTAAGGGGGTTGGTTATTCATTTATTTATTTATTTTTGGAGTTCTGCGAGATTGGATGGTTCAGGGGACTGGTGACCAAACAGTTAGTCTTTTACCTCTGTGTCACCAGTTTAGGCCAAACCTAAGTGTTCGGTTACTAGAAGTTATCGTGTAATAGCTGTTTGGTGACCTGAGTTGGGTGGCCTAGCTTCATTTCCCAGTGGACTAATGTTCACATCACTGGTGCACAAAAACCACCACACTTGGTGATAATGAGCACCCTTTTTAGCATTCTTGGCAGAGTACGTTGGGATTGAACAGGCATGTAGACTGAACTACCCTTTCAACCACAGGGGATGACTCAGGTCAGAGTTGAAGTACATTGAGGTAGAGAAGCAGTTGCTGTTTCCTGTGTTGTACTAAATCTATGCAGGCAAGAGGCCAAGACTACACTGGAAAAGATTTGCTGGCATAGCTATATGTGCAAACTCGCCTAGTGGAGACACACCCAGGGTCGGCTCTGGCTTTTTTGCTGCCCCAAGCAAAAAAAAAAAAAAAAAAAAAAAATCGGGGCGGCCAGAATGGCAAAGCAAAAAAAAACAAAAAACCTGCGGCGTGGCCGGAGTGGCAAAGCAGGGGAAAAAACAAAAAAAACCTGCGGCGCGGCCAGAGCCAGGGTGCAGGGGGACTCCCTGCGCTGAAGACGTGCCCCAGCTAGCGGGGTTGGGGGGTGGGTGAGCGGGGGGGGGAAAGAGAAGGGGGGCGGCCAGGGCTTCAGCGGGGCACTCGCCACGCGGCCCCGACCACCGTGCCGCTTGCCGGGAGGACTCCGCGCCGCTCCGGTCGGCGGGGAGGGAAGGACGCGGGCTGCCCTGCCGGGCTTGCTACAGACCTGGCACCGGCTGGGGCAGACGGAGTGCACAGCCTGCTCCCAGCAGGGTGCTCCCCTCCTCCGCACCGCCGCCCCCTACAGGGCGGCCGGATTGGCGAACCAAAAAAAAAAAGCGGCTGTGCCGCCCTAGGATTGGGTGGAATGCCGCCCCATAGAATCTGCCACCCCAAGCACGAGCTTGCTCGGCTGGTGCCTGGAGCCGGCCCTGGACACACCTTATACTGGCAAGAGTGTTTCTGCTGGTATAGCTTATATGAATTCCCCAAATGAAATAAGCTATACCAGCAAAATAACTTTTTACCAGTATAACTGTATCTATACTAGCACTTTGGCCAGTATGGAAATGTCATTAAAAAATCACATCCTTAAGTGACATTACTATCCCTGCAAAAGTTTAGTGTAGACCTGGCCTCGGTTTCTACACTATCAATCCTGCAACTTTCACAAGCACTAAAGTTAGACAGAAGACACAGTCTTCAAGTTTGCTGGCATTATTAAGAATGTTTTGTTGTCAATAAGAAATCTATATTAACACATTAATTTCAGGTCTAGGTTTCTGCTTCTAGTTGTTCTTGAGATGGCAGCCCCTGAAGTCAGATGTTAGGGAAGGCATGATGGTAATTAGAAGGCTATAATTGTAAGGTCTAATGTTGTATGTTGTGGCATAAAGGGAACATGGCATGCATATGCTGCTCACCAGTGATTTCTGGTTTCATGGGTGCATCATAATATGGGCCTGGCCCCAATCTTTGGTTTGCTATGTCTTGCTCGGTACTTACCAGGCCACAGAGCATCCAGCATTGCTGATAGCAGTAATGTTGTCAGCCTGTGTCAGATGGCATAGTGATACCCCTGCTACTGATAGCATGGTCCTTGTGGAATGGCAGTCAGGGAGCCATGCCGCAGTCACTCCAGGCAGTTGATGTGAGTGACTGTTCTGCAATACATTGGAAGTGTAGGGGGGCAATTCCTAAATTGTCTTCTGTGCTAACTCAAAAGTATGACCAGCCACTGTTGCATCTACAGCAGACAAATGTGTAGAGAAGGGTCGCGGTTTGAAGACTACCCTCCTCGCTTGACCATGCTGACATGTGCACAGCAGCAACGGATGAGTGTTGTGATTTCACAATCTAGTCCTCAGTGATTGTTTTTGAGAAACTGGAGTGAAGGCATATTTACTTTTATCATGGGGCTGATTTTGACTGTTGAAATATCTGTTTAAGTGGAAACAATGTTTATATCTAAAATACAATGTTTTAGATAAGTTTGTATCTATACTTCTGACCAGAAGATAATGTCACTTAACTGTCTGTGTCATGAGCACGTTATTGGGTAGGATGACGTTGTTTACCTTGAGCCAGTACTTCGATAACAGTCAAGAGTACTGAAAGTACATTGACAGAGGCAGCGTGTATGACCTTGGGTTCATTTCAGGATATTCTCTGTTAATGCATTACTTCCAAGTACATGATGGGCCAAATTTATCCCTGGGGTAATGCCAAGTCATAGTTGCAGAAAGTGAAAGAGTAGTTCACTACAGCCCACATAGTTCAATATTTTGTCTTTTAAAACTTTCTCAGAGTATAATATTAACAAAAGGAGAGCTATAGATGTTCAGAGTTCAGAGGTAGCGTACATTGTTAGGCAGGATAACAGAAAAGTAGAAAAGTTTGTGGGTGATACCAAGCTGGGCAGGGTTGCAAGTGCTTTGGAGGACAGGAATAGAATTCAAAATGATCTTAACAAACTGGAGAAATGGTCTGAAATAAATAGGATGAAATCCAATAAAGATAAATGGAAAGTGCTACACTTAGGAAAGAATAATCAATTGCACAAATACAAAATGGGAAATGACTGCCTAAGAAGGAATACTGCAGAGACAGATCCAGGTATTATAATGGATCAGAAACTGAATGAGAGTCAATGTAATATTGTTGCAAAAAAAGTGAACATGATTCTGGGTTGTATTAACTGGAGTGTTGTAAGCAAGACACAAGAAGTAATTCTTCCACTCAGGAATGATAAGGCCTCAGCTGGAGTATTGTGTCATGTTCTGGGAATATCACTTCAGGAAAGATGTTTACAAATTGTACAAAAATGATTAAAGGTGTAGAAAACATGACCTAGGAGGAAAGATTTTAAAAATTGGATTTGTTTAGTCTGGAGAAGAGAAGACTGAGCGGGGACATAACAGTCTACAAGTACATAAAAGGTTGTTATAAAGACAAGGATGATGAATTGTTCCCCTTAACTACTGAGGACAGGAAAAAAGTAATGGGCTTAAATTTAAGCAAGAGAGATTTAGGTTCCTACGTGTCAGGTTGGTTAAGCACTGGAACAAATTATCTAGGGAGGTTGTGGATTCTCCATCACTGGTGGTTTTTAAGAACAGGTTAGACATACACCTGTGAGGGATAGTCTAGATAATACTTATTCCTGCCTTAGTGCTGGGGACTAGATGACCTATCAAAATCCCTTCCAGTCCTACATTTCTATGATTCTATAATATTATAAGCAGGGCTGGTAGCACCACCTATTATTAAGGTTGCCTGACAGTTCCCATCATAAGACTGTGTTTTCTCTTGCTTCTACTTTGCCAGACTTTAAGCATGTGGGCTGAAATGTGTCATGTGGGTGGGAGCCTCAGGCTGAGTTATTTTGGAAGATTTCAGCCAGAATGGTTAAGCTGTTTCCAAGAATGAGGCTAGGGAAAATACATTGTTTTGTCCAGGTTTAAAAAAATAAAATAAAAAAAATTCCGGTGACTTTCTTTGACTAGATGTGTATTAACTGAGCACCATCCATCCTGTGCACTGAGTGAGGCAGGGATTATGGGGGGTAGAGGGTGGAGGGGGGGCAGGAATAGTATATGATCTCTGAGATCTTTCCTGTCACATGAGCAAAGGAAGACGGAAGGCAGAAGATTCTGGAAGTGAATCACTGGCAAGATAGGTTTAGTGTAGGGTGAAGGGTTTTGGTTTTGGTTTTGTGGAACATTGGTCCACCTTCTACAGGGAAAGGGGACCACACAGTTTGGATCGTCTCCACCTCAGAGAAGAGGGATCAATCTCCCCGGGGATAGGCTAGTTAGAGTAGTCAGGAGGGGGTTGAACTAATAGCAAAAGGAGAGGGTAAAAAGAGGGAAGATATGAGCACCCAAGACAAAATCAAGATACTGAAAACAAAATTAATCAAGAAACTAAAGGAAATGAAGAGAAGAAATTCCTGAATTGCCTATACACTAATGCTAGGAACTTGGGTAACAACTGAGGAATTAGAATTGCTCGTTATGAGCATAACTTTGATCTAGTTGATACTACTGAAACCTGGTGGGATGATTCACACCATTGGAATGTTAAAATCAGTGTCTATAACCTATTTAGGAAGGATTGAGTGGTAGTCTATGCCAAATTGGCATTCCCTGATTTGGAGTCACTGATAACTCTGAAGAAAGTGGTCTTGAGCACTTATGCATCAATGTCCTAACAGATAAAGCACAAGATGGGGAATTAGTTGGTGTCTGCTACAGAGCACCAAATCACACTAATGATGACTACCTCCTTACTCATCTATCTACACTGTATAGGAAAAAAACCTGTGAGATCATGGGGGACTTCAATTTGAGTGACAGAAGCTGGAAGTCTCATGCTGCCAGTATTAAAACATGCTTGAAATTTTTAAACATTGTAGATGACAAACCTACGAACATATTCTAAACCCGGGACAATTATCTCCCTAACCCCCCTTCTCCCCCCCCCCCCAACAACAAAGAACAAGCAAACAAAAAAGAGAGCCCTCTGCAAAAGTTTAAAAAAAAATGCAGGCAGAAGTCCAGCAGCAGAGTTGAAGCTATCCAGTTAATTGCACTGAATGCAGCACATATGATTACCTTCCCTGTGGGCAAGTGGCATATGTGTGCATTTGGTGCAAACAACTCATGGCCCTCAGAGTGGCTGAAGTGGAAGAGCTAAGGGAGACAGAGGTACACAGATGAGACTTTCAGAAACACAGTAGAAGAGTACTACCCCCAGTCTGATAGCCTGTGTGCTGTTGAGCAGGATGAAAGTCTTGGGGAAGGAGAACATCAAGCTGGAGTGAAGGGAAATGATCCCATAGTTGGGACCCTCCGGATGTCATGGTATCCTTTCACATTGAGGAAAGAGACTGGTAATAGTAATGGGGATTTGATTATTAGAAATCTAGGTAGTTGGGTTTGTGATGACTGGGAGAATTGCATGGTGAATTGCCCACCAGGTGCAAAGGTTGCAGATCTCTCAAGACATCTAGATAGACTTATGTGCAGTGCTGGGGAGGAGCCAGTGGTCATGGTACATGTAGGTACCAGTGACATAAGGAAAGGCAGGAGAGAAGTCCTGGAGGTCAAATTTAGTCAGTGAGGTAAGAGATTAAAGTTCAAGCCCTTTCATGGTAACATTGTCTGAAATATTTCCAGTTCCATGTACAGGGCCAGTTAGGCAGAACTGCAGGGTCCCAAAGGGTAGATGAGATGATAGTGGCAGGAGGAAGGATTTAGGTTTATTAGGCAATGGGATAGGAGGAGCCTATACAAGAAGGATGAGCTCCGATCTAAACCAAAATGGAACTGGATTGCTGGCATATAAAATTTAAAAGGTCAGAGAGGTATTTTTAAACTAAGGGCTGGGTGAAAGCAGAGAGTTGTGGAGAAGCACACTGTTTGGAGAGAGACATCCTCAGGGGAGGATTTATTAAAGGGGATACTCTATATCCTCAAAGAGGAGAAGAGAGGAGAGACACTGATAAAGTACAGGTAGGAAATGAAGAGCAACAGTCAAGTGAAAAAGAGTCCCATTCAGTTACATCACATGAAGGCAGACAACTAAATATTGACTAATTTTATAAGTGCATATATACAAATGCTAGAAGTCTAAATTCTAAGATGGGTGAAATTGAGTGCCTGGTATTAAATGAGGATATTGATATAATAGGCATCACAGAAACTTGGTGGAATGATGATCATCAATGGAACACTGTAATACCAGGGTACAAAATATATAGGAATGACAGTAGGTGGCACTGAAGGGGAAATGGCACTATATGTAAAAGAGTCAAATATAGTAAAAATCTTAAATGAATCAAACAGTACCATAACATCTTCGTGGATTGAAATTCCATGCTTGAGTGGAATAGGAATATACTATCGACCACCTGACCAGGATGGTGATGGTGCTTGTGAAATTTTCAGGAAGATTAGAGAGCCTACAGAAATGGAAAACTCAGTAATAACCTTGATTTTTCAACAATCCCCATATTGACTGGGTATGTCACTTCAAGATAAAATGTCTACACACTATTAATGACTGATTCATGGAGCAGCTAGCCCTGGAACCCATAAGGAGAGAGGCAATTCTTGATTTAGTCCTAAGTGGCTCACGGGATCTGGTCCAAGAGCTGAATATAGCTGCACCGCTCAGTAATAGCACAATAATAATTAAATTTCACATACTTGTAGGGGGAAGAATACCAAAGGGAAGCCCACAGTAGCATTTGACTTGAAAAGGGAACTATGCAAAAATGAAGAAGCTAGTTAAACAAAAATTAAAAGGAATAGTCATGAGTGAAATGCCTGCAAGCTGCATGGAAAATATTTATACCCCCAAATTAAAAAAAAAAAAAAAAAAGGACCAAAAAAAGCTACAACAGAGTAAAAGAGGTTGTTAGAGACAAAAAGACATCCTTTAAAAATTGGAAGTCAAATCATACTGAGGAAAATAGAGAGGAGCATAAACTCTGGCAAGGCAAGTGTAAAAGTAGAATTAAGCAGTCAAAGAAAAAGAATAATTTGAAGAGCAACTAGCAAAAGACAAAAAAACTAACAGCAATTTTTTTTTAAGTACATCAGAAGCAGGAAGCTGGCCAAACAGTCACTGGGGTCACTGAATGATTGAGGTGCTAAAGGAGCACTCAAAAAAAACAAAGCCATTGCAGAGAAGCTACATGAATTATTTGCATCAGTCTTCATTCCAGAGAATGTGAGGGATATTCCCACGCCTGAGCCATTCTTTTAGGTGAAAAATCTGAGGAACTGCCCAAGATTGAGGTGTCCATAGAGAAGGCTTTGGAACAAATTGATAAACTAAACAGTAATAAGTCACCAGGACCAGGTGGTATTCACCCAAGAGTTCTGAAGCAAGTCAAACATGAAATTGCAGAACTACTAACTGTGGTTTGTAACCTATCATTTAAATTAGCTTCTGACTGGAGGATAGCTAACGTGATGGCAACTTTTAAAGAAGGCTCCGGAGTCGATCCTGGCAATTACAGGCCAATAAACCTAACTTAAGTAGCAGGCGAACTGGTTGAAACTATAGTAAATAACAGAATTATCAGACACATAGGTGAACATGGTATGTTGGGGAAGAGTCAATATGGCTTTTGTAAAGGGAAAACATTCCTTGCCAATCTATTAGAAATCTTGGAGGGAGTCAACAAGCATGTGGACAAGGGTGATCCAGTGGATATAGTGAAGTTGGACTTTCAGAAAGCCTTTGACAAGGTCCCATACCAATGGCTCTTAAGCACAGTATGCAATCATGGGATAAGAGGGAGGGTCCTCTTCTGGATCAGTAACTGTTTGTTTGAAAGATAGGAAGCAAAGGGTAAGAATAAATGGTCAGTTTTCACAATGGAGAGAGGTAAATAGCAGAGTCCCCCAAGGATCTGTACTGGGACCTGTGTTGTTCAACATATTCATAAGTGATCTAGACATGTGGTGAACAGTCAGGTGGCAGAATTGCTCAAAATAGGTAAGTCCAAAGCAGACTGCAAAGAGTTAAAAAGGGATCTCACTAAACTGGGTGACTGGGCAACAAAATGGCAGATGGAATTCAATGTTGATAAATGCAAAGTAATGTACACTGCAAAACATTATCCCAACTTATACATACAATGTGATGGGGTCTAAATTAGCTGTTACCACTCAAGAAAGAGTGGTAACGCAACCCCCATCCTTTCATGTATTTATACCTGTTCCTGTATTTTTCACTTAATGCATCTGATGAAGTGGGCTCTAGCCCACGAAAGCTTATGCCCAAATAAATTTGTTAGTCTCTAAGGTGCCACAAGGACTCCTCATTGTTTTTTCTCATCATATAGTGATAACACTCTTTCTATTCCACTAGTATCTCTGGAAGATGTTAAACAGATGTTACTAAAGTTAGATATTGGCTGGAAGTTGAAGCTAGACAAATTCAGACTGGAAATAAGGTGTACATTTTAACAATGAGAGTAATTAACCACTGGAACTCTTTACCAAAAAGTCGTGGTGGATTCTCTATCACTGACAATTTTTAAATCAATATTGCATGTTTTACTAAAATAATACTCCAGGAATTATTTTAGGGAAGTGCTATAGCCTGTGCTATACAGGAGATCATACTAGATATCACAATAGTCCTTTCTGGCCTTAGAATCTATGAATCATGTAATTAAAGACTGTATTTGTATTGCATACACAGAAGGGGAACATTCTGGGATTTCTTAACCTTTGAGTGGTTTACTTTGCAACCATAGTGCTCTTTTAACAGTTTTTGTTTGATCATAAAAATGATCTGACTTCATGAATAGTTCCCCCCCACTTAAAATCATTTTATTCTGATTTTAAGAGTGGTAACCATGCTGTAGAGACATGGCTTGACCTGCTTTTGTTTCTTGTTTTCTTTTAAAATCAGTAAGTTTCTCTTCTCACCCATCCCCATTTTTTTTTTTTCTTCCATCCTTCTGAACTAGGCAACTATGTCTGGAGTAACATGTTGGTATTCTGCCAGCAAGCACCTTGCTGCGACTTATAGGTGTGATGATAGTAGAGGTGGTTAAGAAAAGTGAAGTTGTGAAATTTTCTGATGAAAAGAGGGAGACATTTTTGCAAAAATGTTCACTAGACAGAAATCCTAGTTTTTGACCAGGTCTAGGGATTAAGTGTGTTATTTTGTAACCAATAGGCTTCTCAGTGAAGTGTACCCAGTAATACCCCAAGAAGGGTCAAGGGGTACTAGAAATCCTGTTGATTAAGGATGGGATTTTCAAAGGAACCTAAAAGAAGTTAAGCACATTACTGCCTAAATCTAAAGCAGTGGTTTTCAAACTTTTTTTTCTGGGGACCCAGTTGAAGAAAATTGTTGATGCCCGTGACCCAACAGAGCTGGGGATGAGGAGTTTGGGGCGTGGGAGGGGCTCTTGGCTGGAGCAGGGGTTGGGATGCAGGAGGGGGTCAGGGCTCTGGAGTGGGGCTTGGGGTGCAGGAAGGGGTTGCAGGTTTGGGGTGCTCAGGGCTGGGGCAGGGGATTGGGGCACGGGGTTGGGACATGAACTTACCTCTGGTGACTCCCGGTCAGCGGCATAGCCGGGGTGCAGAGACAGGCTTCCTGCCTGTTCTGGAACCACGGACTGCACTGCGGCCTGCAGCAGATCCCGCTCCTAGGCAGAGGCGCACAAGCAACTTTGCGTGACTCTTGCCCGCAGGCACTGCCCTCTCAGCTCTCATTGGCAGGTTTCCGGCCAATGGGAGTGCGGAGCCGGTGCTCGGGGCGAGGGTAGCACGCGCGGAGCCCCGTGGCCCCCCTGCCTAGAAGCCGGACCTGCTGCTGGCTGCTTCCGGAGTACAGCGCAGTGTCGGAAAAGGTAGGCACTAGCCTGCCTTAGCTGGGCAGCACCACCGACGGGACTTTTAACGTCCTGGTCAGCGGTGTTGACCAGAGCAAGGCGATCCAGTGCCTTACATGCCGCAACCCAATACTGGGTCGCGACCCACAGTTTGAAAAACACTGATCTAAAGCATGCAACCAAGATATGCTTATTTTTGGGCAGTTCCATAAGATGTTTAAGAATGTACTCCTTCCCCATGGAGTCCCTCCAGTAAGCATCAGAGCTATTTGGGGACTATTTTGTTAAAACAGTTATTTAATCATCTTCATTACTCTCTTGCTCATCTTCATCCTCTAAGCCAGTGTTTCTCAGACTGGGAGTCCTGACCCAAAAGGGGATTGCAAGGCTATTGTAAGGGGGTTGCGAGATCACAAAAAATATTGCCGAGGAGAAGGGGATCTGGAGGGGTGGATACAACAGCTGCCATTCTCCAGCTGCCCAGCTCTATAGGCAGCGCCGTCGCCAACAGCAGCACAGAAGCAAGGGTGGCAATACCATGAGTATGTTCCTATGAGTATGTATAGTAATTTGATATCACTTTTTTATGGGGGGTGAGCGGGGGTTGTCACATACTGAAATTTTTTCACAGGAGACCCAGCAAAAAAAGTTTACATAGGCTATGAATTGGAACAGCAAATATACGATCTGGGAGGTTTTTCAGATTCATCTTTGAAACAGTGAAGCATTGGAATGGGCTGATAAGGTTTCTATATGTAACAATGATGCAGTCAAGAAAGCTTTTAAAATTTCAAACATGGTTGCAGGGCTGCTCCTGTATTAATATCTTAAACAGCCAAACTAAAAATAAAATAAAATCCAAAATAACATTCCTCACAGCAAAGTATTTACTGCAAGAATTGTCCAAAAAGAGTTGTCCAAAAAGATGCAAAAAATTAACATATACGCCTCTACCCTGATATACCACAACCTGATATAACACGAATTCGGATATAACGCGGTAAAGCAGTGCTCTGGAGGGGCGGGGCTGCGCACTCCAGCGGATCAAAGCACGTTCGATATAATGCGGTTTCACCTATAATGCGGTAAGATTTTTTGGCTCCCGAGGACAGCGTTATATCAGGGTAGAGGTGTATCTTTAAATTTGTCTACAGAAACTCCATCATTAATAAGAATCCCTTTTGTTCAAGTTTCTTTTTAACCATCTACCTTGAGGAAAATAACAAGTTTCATTTACTTATTTCAGCAGATCCAAATCCTGTATTGGATGATTTTATTTTTTTTTAACAATCTTCTATACCCAGAGTTTATGCTAGTCAGACTCAGAATCTAACTTGCGTCCTCAACCAGTATGTTTACTGTCCTGGAGATGGGAAGGGAACTCTCTCTTGGAGCTCCCAGAATGAGGCCGTTAGAGCTTCTACCTGAATTATGGGTAAGGCTCAGGAAGCCCATAGGTACACCCAGTTTTCCTACATTGACCCACTCCAATTAGACTTAACGGAATCACCTGTTCCCCAAGTAAATCAAGATGAGTGTAGCTGGAGGGAAATACTTTTATACGTGGTCTGTACATCTAAAATATATCCCAAGTTAGGGGTCTGTTTTTGTTTGTTGTTCTTGACCTGAAGCATCTTAGTGGTTTGCAATAAGAATTTTCCTTGCTCATCTATTAGCTGACCTCCGCAGTTTTGCTTTATGTTTTGAGGAACAAAATAACATCATACAATGATGATATTGGCTCAGATGCTGGTTTCATTGAAGTCAACGGCAAAACTGTCATCAATTTCAGTAGAAGGATTTGACTCCTTTTGAATACAGATTTTCCCCTTGTCTGCACTTGAGTTTTGGGCAAAATTTCCATTGACTTCATTGGGAATTCTGCCTGTGAAATAAGGTAGGATATGGCACAAAGATGGGGCTTCAGCTGTGCTTGGTGCACAATTCTGATTTTTAAACACAAAGGGCTAATTCTTCTCTCAATTATGATAGTGTAGTCCAATTGAAGTTAATTCCATTGAATTAAATTATTCTTTTAAATTATTGTTCCTACTCCAGAGAGCGAAGTTCAATCCTAAAGCCAGATATAGGAGAATATCCCTATATAGGGCCAGATTTTGTAACCTGACTCACGCTAAATTGGTATCTTATTCCATAAATAGCCCCCATTAAAATTTGTGGTTCTTAATGTAAGCAAGAGTTGTACAGTCTGGCCCCCTTCTGAGTAGATTCCAAACTGTTCAGGGTACCAATGCTGTAATGGTTATTTACAATATATTATTATAGTGTAGTAAAATCAGAGAGATAAAAATACAACATTGAAACAAATGTAATAATCTTAGCAATGCAACAGGCCTAGCTTGTACTTTTAAAAGTAATTGTTTTAATTGAGATAAAGCATATGTATTCTTCTTTCATATTGAAATAGCAACTTTTACAAGTTAATAGGATGAAATCCATTCCAGGGCTTCAAGAGGCACAGAGTGCACCTATGCTATACCTACTGAAAATGAAAAGATGGGGCATATGTAGTGTAAAATGCAGATTAATGCTCAGACCATATGCTGAAAATGACCAGGACAATTTCACACCTCACAGAAGGAGTAAAATATTCCTGTATTTCAAACTGAATTCTGATTCAGGAAACAAATGGTAGATTTACAGAAATCTGCTCTATGCAGTGTAGTTGTAGCCATGTTGGTCCCAGGATATTGGTCCAATAAAAGATATTACCTCACCCATCGTGTCTCTCTAGAAATCTGCTCTGTCACTCTGCCTAGCAAAATCCCATACTAATAGTTTGGTTAACCATTATATCAATTTTTTTTTCTGATATCTCTAGTAGTTTTGATTTGATTGCTTACCTGAATGTTGTCATAAAAAAGTTAATCAACTAACTACAAACATGCTGCCAAACGGATATAGCCTTGGAATAATAGTTTGTTTAATCATGGCCCTATGTATTATTTTCAAAGATGGATCAATCTATTGGCATGCTGAACTTCCCTCCCTCAGCACTGAAATCAACAGGAGTAGAGGGCAGTTAGCAGGATCAGGCCCTGCCTCTTTCTATTGGAGTACATAGGCTTCATTTACCTGCTTCTGTTTTTTTACAGAAAAAAACCCTTGAATAACAACTTGATACAACTGCTGCAAATAATAAAAAGAAAACTAAAAATCATAACTGCTCTGATAATAGTTGATCTATTCAGATTGCTCATCTCTCAACTCTATTCCCAGATGTGATATTATGAAGGTCAAAAAAGAATCTCCCTCTTGTCCATAAACCTAAAATACCAAAGAGCAAGTATATAAACCCCAAGCATTTTAAACATAAATTACATTTAAAATAATAATAATAAAAAAAATCACCCCAGAACATTAAGGTTGCAAAGTCAAGCAGTTGGAATTTAGGAAATGCTACATTTAAGACTGCATGAGCAACTTAATTCTGTCCCATTGTGCATCCATTCTGACCACTGAATGAGGCAGGAGTTCTGTGGAAAAAAACAGAGCGTGATTATGTGGTTACACTGTCATGATGCATATGCTCCAGGGAGCTTAATTAAGCTTCCCCAGGCAACCATAATTTCTGAGTGCTTGACTTGCCAACCTAAATAATGTTCTTCTAACTCTTTTTGTATCTAATTTCTTAAGGTTTTTTTTTTATATGTGCTGAGTCTAATGGGTTCTTTTCATGGATCCTGCCCCCATGTTGCGCTTCCAGAGATGGGAAATGGGCCACTGGGACCATGTGTCAGATCCTGGATGGGTGGAAAGTGCTGGGTACGTATGGAGGAAGAACCCAGCCCTGCTCTCCCAACTCAACTGCTGCTGCAGCAGCTGCTCTCTGGGTTTCTAGGATTCCCAAGGCAGTGTCTGCTGCTGCTGTTTGGGCGGCAGTGTGAGCCTGGCTCATTACAATGTTCATGTTCAGTTATTTTGGCAGGCTGTCAACGTTTACCTGAGGAATGCATGTGAGAGAAGGGAAATAATTATTTTTGAAATTTTTTAACTCGCCCAAAACTGGACAAATCTAGACACTTGTCCTTGGGGCAAGTGATAGGTACATCTTTAGTCCCATAGGTTTTTTTCCCTGTCAGATTTCAAAGACCTGCTGCAAACAATGAAAGTGTTAGAACTTCTTGAAAAAAAAGTTGCAGGAATCTTTTTATAATGGAAAGTGTTAGGCAACCTAATTACAGGAATAGCTATTGGCTCCCCCTGTAATGACATTCCTCCCCCTTTCTGCTTTTTTAACCTTTTTTCTGTTACTAGTGCAGAATCTAACTGCCAGACAGAGTGGATCCAGGGCCAGTGACAAGGCTACTTTTATGTATCGACTAACAAGGCGGTGCATCTGCTTCTAGGAGAGTCTGAATTCAGCCTTTGAAAAAGATTCAGACCTGCTATTTAGCACAATGCGGAGTTGGTATCTCGTCTGCACAGTTAGGTTTTCAAACTAGGGGCCAGCTTGCTTTGCTGTAAAACCACTAAATGTTAATGGAGTCACCTTGAAGCTGAATTTGGCCCTTTGTTTTTTTGTGTTGGCGATATTGTCAAGGCAATTTTTTTTTAAATAAGTTAAATGACAGTAGTGAGCAGTTTAAAACTTAGCATATTCAGCTGTGCCTGCTCCTGCTCCTATCTGAATTTCCTAATATTTGAACTCTGTTTTGTGTTTCTGGTCTCATTGTTCTTCATGGGGTTCATTTGTAATTCTCCTCCAAAAAACTCTTTTTGTAAATAAATAAATAAAAGAAGGTAGTGGACCATGTTACTATGGAGTGCATACTGCTCACTCCCTTAAATAGACTCCCAGGACAGACAGGTCAGAGTGTGCCGGTATAACTACACTGAGCTCTACAGCAGGTACCTAATATAGCCCACCCTGCCAGAACAGGAGCACCAGGTTTTGTGGTAAGAACAAGTGAACAATCCTAACAATATAGCTTGCTACCATGTCATAGTAATCAAAATCCTTTAGTGTATTTCTTCGTAGTTCAGGCTTTTGAAGACTTCAGATTTCCGTCAGATTTGGGTGGGTAACTTTATAGTAAGGGATATAGGTGTTAGGCATAGAAAATAATGTGAAACCACAAAAACTAGAAGCTGTAATTCAAATCTTTGGATGGATATAAAGGTTCAAATTTGAAATTCCAGTTTAAGTATGTATGTAAATTCTGCTTCCCCTTTCCCCCACTTGGTGTGTAAGGTAACTCTGAAGTTAAAGCTTAGAAAGGAGAATCGCAAACAGTAAACTTACTACACCTTGTAATTAAACAAGGTGTGTGTAACCTTGTTTAGCAGCAAGGCATTTATCTTAATCTCACCATGTATTATAAATTAAATGATCTTTAAGTGACATTTGATGCAGGGCCAAATTCTATGCTGTCTGTTCTAAACAAAGCAGTGCGTGCATAGCTATGATAAGAGATATCAGTGGTTTGTTTACAGTGGGATTGTGTAAGTCAATGGTTATAACTTTATATTAAGGGAAAGGCCTATTCACATAAATCAACTTCATTGTCTTAAAATCCTTAAGGTACCAGAATCACTTTTTTTTTTCTGTCTGATCCCTGACCCAAGTCTACCCCTATTGGAGCTGTAATGCAGACCTTCCAAGTGCAGAGGACAGATTTTTATTTATTTATTTATTTAAAGTTCTCACTTGAGATTTTTTTTAAACCAAAAATTAACAAATAGCTCAAGTTAAAGTTAAAATTTGTACCTCTATCTTATTTTTCCTACTAAATTGTGAAAGACTGATGCACAGTTTGCCGCTTTCTTAACGAGATGGGTTTTTTTTAGAGAAACTATAACAGCTCAGTGACAGTTAGTTTTATCACTTTTACATTTTAAATTTGTTGCCTTTCATTTTCATTGGAAGGCTCCTTACTCCTGTATTATGTGAAATGTTAAATAGAAGTGCTTGACCGACCTTCTCTATTCTATTCTATTTTCTATAGGTTTTTATACCAAGCTCATCACCATACAATCTGAGCACTTTTCACTAGTGCATTAAGCAACTTGACTAACATGTCCCCTCTTACTATGCGGTCACCAACTTTAACATTGTCATTTGTCCCTCTGGACCAGCAGGGACTTATTGAAACTAATCCAGAATATAACAGGTTCCAGACCTTAAACCACAGCAGGTTTCAATTCCTGAGGTAAAACATGTAATTTATGTGAAGGACATGGGGTATCTGTCAAAGTAGGGTTATTTTTAGAGCTAATTTAAAAGTGTTGCTTTTAATGAATAAGAAAAAAAGTGGCCCCATCAGAATTTACTATGGAATTTGTCAAACACTTACACGGTTCTATGTTTGGCAAAATATTCACTGGACACAACTTTCTATAATCTTCTTTCACACAACCGCCTGTCATATTTTTGAGAAGAGAACAGAGTGTATTTATTAAATGACCTCTGTCCATTTAATCCAGTCTTGTAAAATATCCTGAAAATGAGAGTCCAAGCACAAAAGTTACTCCCAATTTTACCACATTAATGAAAAAGTAGTGTTATTACTGTCTCATAAGTAAAAGTTATGTGACTTGGGAGGGTGAGATTTAGCAAGGCTGATTTTAATCTCCTTTATTAGAACGATTTCAAGAAAACACCACAATATGCTTTTGATTTGCAAGGTGGCTGGAACATGAGGAGGTACTTTTTTCTTTCTTTTTATAGAAATTGTTTGTGGATGCATGAACAAGATATAAGAATTCTTGTTACATTCAAAATTTGTGCCACGCTACAGGGTCAGAAATTCTTGAAGACTAAAATATTGGAGAACGCTGATATGAAAAACCCATGTGTTAGTACAGTAATGTTTGCATTTCAAACTGTCTGTCTCTAAGCTGAAAGACTTCTTATTTCAGGTAACCAGGATGTCTTTGTTGGTCTCTTTAAAAGCCTTAGTGTTATGTTCTTGGTAGAGGAAAAAGATTGGTGTAGTAGAGCCAAAATTAACAAGCATAAAAAGTTTAATTGTGCCAAAGAACAAGTGTGGGTCCACTCAGTTCAGAGCACTGAATAAAAAAATGGGATCCCAGTTCAGCAGTTTACCTTGCTGTTGATGAGTAATGCTAACTGAGCCCCTAGAATCAATTAGTCCTTATGCAGGGTGTGCTGTGGCAGATCACTGTGTGGCTCAGCTAGCTGTGAGGCAGCCTTTTAGCACAGAAGGGATTGATTGACAAGTAGTATGTCCAAATTATCCCCTCCTCATTTAGGAGTGGAGGGAATGAGAGGTGCACATATACTAGCTGAAAATTATCTATTAAATGTGTAAGGGAAGCAGAGGTTAGAAGAATCTGTGCTACTAGGGAGGAGAGAGGAGGCCCTGGTAGGAACAAGGAAGAGCCTGTGCTCTTCGGGGCTTCCTCCTCCTTTGTAAATGTCCTGAGGTAAGTGGGATTTCCCCACAAATATTGGAACAACTGTGTATTTGGAGGATCATGCCCTCTGGACCTGCAGCTCCTGTCCCACTGGTAATGATGGAGCTCTGTGAACTGAAATTTGCAAAATTTTTGGAGTAATTTCATCCCTTCCCAAGGTTGTTTCCATGGGAGAGAATAAGTTTGATCTTGAAACAGTAGTCCCGTTGATGCTAGTGTTTTGGAAAACAAACTTTTGGGTTGTCAGAACCATACTGAGTCTCCAGGGTCTGATGTTTGGCCATAATGACTGATTACTAGCGAAAGATTCAGCTTACAGTTGCAACAAGCAGAATTTACCCTTTGAATTTTAGCCCTTGTTCACCCCCTTTGCTGAAATAGGTTTTATTTCAGCAGCACAGAGACATTTTGATTGTTTTGCTTTCAGGCAAAAAAAGTGCGCAAATGCATGGGCAGATGGCATTTGGTTTTTTGTTTTGTTTTGTTTTTTGACATCGTGTAAATTTTTCAAAAAGCCAGAACTAATTTCATTTTCTGAGCAAAACTTCTGTCACAGCTCATTTTTGGAAAGTGTTTATTGGACGGGCTTATGGAGCTTGGAGCAGATTTAAGAAGCATAAAAAACTAACTTGGTACTTCCAGTAGCGCTGCCAGCTTTTTCACCGTCCTAGGCGGCGGAAAGTCCCGCCCCCGAAATGCCGCCCCGACAGAGGCGGCGGAAGGTCCCGCCCCCAAAATTCCGCTGATGACCGGGGCGCTGGCGCCCCCCAAATGTTGGTGCCCTAGGCGACCGCCTAGGTCGCCTAATGGGTTGCGCCGGCCCTGGGTACTTCACAAGAAACTATGGACTCAATCTTGAAACCCTGGTTCCTGTGGGTCTGAGCACTTGAGATAAAGTGCATCTCCTGGTTGGTTCTGAGCACTCTCTTTTCACTGAAGTCAATGGGACCACTCACAAGACAAGGGCTGAAGGAGTGGCCCTGTTGTAATGTTCTTAAAAGAAAATTATTTTCTTATAAAAATGTTTTATTAATTTAATTGTCGTTTTCTGGGTCTTGGATATTTGTGCAACATTATGAACACTCAAAGCTGCAAATAGTTCTTGATTAAAAATAAATTTAAATATAGTTTCTTGATATATTTTTGTTTAGTTTCCTTTTAGCTATAAATGTTTAAAATTGTTTCTAATGTTGTAATGTTTTTCCTTATGATGTTGTGATACTTATAAAAATACCTATGAGGGTATTAAGTTCAGTAGTGCTTTGTCTCAAAAGGAAAGTCATATTTTTTAGACATAGCTGTTGAGAAATTATACAAAATTTCAGATTCTGATTGAAATGCTAAAATAGATTGTTTAAAAACACTATTATATTTTCCAAAGTTTTCAACAAAGTAAGGGCTGAAATCTGCAAACACTCACATAGTAGTCCAGTTGACATCACTGAGACTAATCATGTGACTAAGGAATATTTGTATGAGCATAAGATGGAGAATTGTGACAGAATTAACTTGTTTTTCAGTTTAAAAGAAAAATTTTCAATGTACTTCAGCATTTATTAAAACCTGAGCACTAAAACTCCCACTGACTTCAGTGGGAGCAGGATTGAGGCCAAAATCTATTTTAAAAAGATCTTTCACATGTTAAAATGTTAAAAATGTTCCAATGTTAAAAAATTGGTTGTGGGATAAAATGTGAAATTCTGCAGTATTTTGAAAATAATATTTCTAATAGAAACCTTGTGAAAAAAATGCAACAAAAATGTAACTGTATTTGCAAAGTTAGGCCCCAGTTCTGCAAAGATTCAAGTACATGCTTAACTTTAAGCATGAGAACAGTCTCACTGGCTTTAGTGGGGAAATTCTCATACTTAAAGGTAAGTATGTGTTTAAATCTTTACAGGATTTGGGGCTAAACCACCCCAGCTGGAACTCCATCCATTACTTTTGCTGAAATCAAGGCCTAATCTAATTAAATTGGCTGTTTTTATTATTTGTCAATTAATACTGATTTGCTCAAACTGTTTTAAAAGCTTTTTTTTTTTTGGAAAGTTTAAGACTGAAATGTGGAAAGGAGGCAAATGTGAAGTGCTTAATTGGAAAAAAATGTCATCATCTTATTAAATAACCCTTAAAGGAAAGGTTTCAGAGTAGCAGCCGTGTTAGTCTGTATCCACAAAAAGAACAGGAGTACTTGTGGCATCTTAGAGACTAACGAATTTATTTGAGCATAAGCTTTTGTGGGCTACAGCCTACTTCATCGGATGCATCAAATAATGCTCAAATAAATTCATTAGTCTCTAAGGTGCCACAAGTACTCCTGTTCCTTAAAGGAAAGATGCTTTTATGCCTGAACATTTATGAATAAAAATGCATCTTTCTCCAATGGGGGGAATCCACTGTGGGTCTGATTCTGTAGGCTTTCTGTATTTCTGTTAAAGACAATGTCAATTTCAAATGTCCACAAATTAAAGGAAATGAATCATTATGGGCTTAATCCAGCTCCCATTGAAGTCAGTGGAAATATTGTCTTTATCTCCAATTGGAGTTGGATCAGGCTCGGTCTGCAATATCCCGTCCATTGTGCTTTATCAGTTTGTTTTTGAATAACATTGCAAAATTAGGCCCAGATCCTGCAAAGACTAATACATATGCATATCTTTATGCATTCTCAGTAGCTCTCACACATACTTGACTGTGTGCACTGTGAGTAGACCCATTGAAGTCAGTGGGGCTACATATTGTGCACAAAGTTAAGCATGAATATAGGTCTTTGCAGGATTGGGACCTTAAAATGTAGTTTTGCTTGTCTAATAAAAAGGCCACACAGTCAATGTTTGCATTGGAAAATTTGCCTTTCAGTTTGCTCACAATTATGTGCATTACCAATTACCAATCATGTGTTAAATGTACTCTTACAAGGTTGATTCTTTTCTTCCCTGAGATAGATGCACAACTAATGTGGTGTTAATATTATGCTGCAAAGAATATTTCTCTTCTGGCCTAGTTCTGGGACAGCTGTGTAATATATTTTCATGTGGGAGAGCCTATTTGGAATAGATTTTCTTAGACTGCCACTATTGTGACACTGTCTGGCTCCTTTCCAGGCCCTGCACATGACCCAGATATAATATGCTGAGATATGCAGAGGGGTGGGGACAGGAATGAGGGAAATTATAGAACTGTTAGTACATTTAAAAAAAAAACCCTATCTCTGTAAACTAATGAAAAAAACTGTATTCTAATTACAGATATTTTCCTCCCAAAATGAAAAGGATTTTTTCCACGGAAACACTTGTGTTTTTTAGGTAACTAAACCAATATTGGATCTAGGATTTTGTGATGGGGATGGCGGACAGAGAGAGGAGGGCTCACTGTGAGCCCAGTTATTTCTGACACTCTGACTCACATCAAGTAGTCTCTTTCTTTGAGATGGGACTTCTCATGAAGTAAGATACTATTCAATGTGATTAAGGATGGCAGAAGTGGGCCCTGTGCAGATTAGTTTATGAAAGACGACTTGTGCATCTAATGCTTCAAACTAGTGATAAGGTTCCAGGTCCAGGCTGCCTTGCAAAGCAGCTAGTGCATTTTCTTAGTTGTTCATGCATTAGGTCAACTCTCAGTAAATATCAGAGGACTTGTTCAAAGGTCCTCAGATATTGTAGGTGTATTAATTGTTTGTCAGAAGAGTAGAAAATGATTCCATTTGCCCATCTCATATGCCAAGTAGAAATTATCCTTAGCAGTATATGGATATTGCAAAAAAAACAACCCCATGAATGTTCCCTCTTTTAACTATTTTGTTAAGAAGAGAGAGTTTGTTTTGGGGACGTGAGTTAAGAAAAAAGACTCAAAATAATCAGTCTGAAACCAGCCAATTCTCAACTGGCAAAGTAGCAAGTTTACTTTTAAAATCTAAGCCCACAGACATTTGAAACTTTTTGACATCATACAGTTTCTGCCAGTGGCTTCATGTAAATGTTAAATAGAATGGGGGGAGAAAATGGAGCCTTATGGGTCTCCCCAAGTAAGCAGTTTGGTAGCAAAAGAGAATTTGCCTATTGGCACTCTGCAAACAAACGCACCATGAAACCAACGATACACCTGAGATGCATCAATGATATTTTCATCCTCTGGACAAACGACTTATACTCTCTCATAGATTTCCACCACAACTTCAACAACCACCAACCATTCATTAAACTCTGTCTGGAACACTCCCACACCAGCATCAACTTCCTGGACACCATGATCAGGTTCAGCAATGGGACCCTGCACAAAACTATATTCAAGAAATCCACATATCACCACACCTACTGTCATAGATCCAGTAACCAACCCAAATATACCAAGAAATCTGTTATCTACAACCAAGCAGTTAGGTACCATAGAATATGCTCTGAGGAGAAAGTCCAGGATATACACCATAACACACTCAAAACCGCCTTCGTCAAACAAGGACACTCCACCAGAGAAGTAGATCGCATCATGGAATGGGCTACCCCGTGAGAGAACCTGCTTCAAAACAGAAATAAAATCTTTTCCAACCGCACACCCTTAGTTGTCACCTACCACCCCACACTGGAAACCTATACAGGGTATCATCAGACAACTACAGCCCATACTTGATGGGGACCCCATCCTAGAAGAAATCTTTCCTTAACTCCCTCTTCTGGCCTTCAACACCCCCCAACCTCTCCAAACTCATCATCAGAAGCAAGCTCCCCACAGACCAGGACACACCAACTCAAAGCGACACTAGATCCTGCCAGAATAACAGATCCAAACCGGCAGACATCTCTCCACTGCTACAATGATGAACACCCCACACAACACACCTTTCAAGATCCGTGGGTCCTACATATGCCTATCACAACATGTGATGTACTTCATCCACTGCACTAAATTCCCCAGTGACAACTATGTGAGTGAAACCAGACAATCACTGCACTCTTGCATGAACTCACACAGGAAAATGATAAAAGACAAAAATACCACATCACTGTAGGTGAACACTTTTCACAAAATGATCCCTCTATATTTGACCTCTCAGTCCTCATCCTCAAAGAAACCTACACAACGCTTTCAAAAGACAAGCCTGGGAGCTTACATTTATAACTTTGCTAGACATTAAAAATCATGGATTGAATAGAGAAACTGGATTTATGGCTTATTACAATAATTTATAACCCACTAACAACCCCCTCTAGCTGCTTCCCTGCGCCCCCACCTTTTCTGCCTATGACTGGCAAGGTGTTAACAGACCACTTCGCCTTGAATGGTCGCTTGAAGTATGTGTTAACTACTTACACTAAATGATCTTTTCCACCTTGTATTTAGCTGTGACACTCTAGTTTCTCCGACCTGAAGAAGAGCTCTGTGTAAACTCAAAAGCTTGTCTCTTTCACCAACAGAAGTTGATCCAGTAAAAGGCATTGTCTCACCCATCTTGTCTCTCTTAAAAAGATTGGAACCATCTGTTCTTTTCCATTAATCCCTGTTGCATCTTTGAGATAGGATTATAGTAGATTATGATCGATAGCATCATGGACAGATCTAGTTGTATGAGAATAGATATCCATGGTCAGGAGGATCTAATTCGTCAGAGTGAGCATTGTTGTTTCCATTCCATGTCCTGCCTGCAACGGTGTTATCCAGAGATGTGAAGTTGGAGGTGGCACTTGCCATCTTTTTTATTGCCTTCCTCAAATGTATCCAAGTTAGTCCGTGTCTACACAAGAAAGTTTTGACGTGTTTGGACGTTACTGGAACAGGATGAATTAGAGATAACTGACCCAGTGTTGAACACAGTTTGTCCTGATCTACACTGACTACTCAGTCATAGGCAGCATTGTGTTAGCTAACTCCATTGTTTGCAACATTATGCAAACGTGGTAACATTGTTTAATACAGACCAGGCCTAAATAGGCTGTGTGTGTCTTCAGGTCCCAAAATTGGCTCCTTGCGCTCAGGCCTCCTGGGATTTGAAGTGAGAGGCTCAGGTCCTCAATCCTGCCTCCGCTATCTAGACTGTGAAATAAATATTTAACAACACTGACATTAAATTGTCCTCCTGCAGTAGTTAGAGTTCAGAGTTAGCACTGCTTTGAGATGATGGTTGGAAGTTCATGCCTCTCCTACAGTTATTGTTTTGGACTCTCTATCTCAGACTCAGCCTGCACTGCATAGGTTACCTCTGAGTCACATTTAAAAGGTTTACTTGGCCATTTTAAGAGCTAGAAATGAAAGTGTTTTTAAAATAGCTTAGATTCTCATTAAACTATCCCCCCCCCCCCCCCCCCCAAAAAAAAAAAAGCTGCACCACTGACTGAAACATAAGTGTCAAGAAACATTCTTTTGTCATAGTGTCCACTTTTTGTGGCTAAAAATTTGGGTTTAGAATCTTTTCAAAGATTTGTTCTCAAGATGTCAATGTTTGACTTCTGGTGACGACATTCTTGGTTTCACTCTGGTTGTTAATGTTTCAGATCTGACTTCCCAAGCCAGTTTTAAGATGATGAATCATTCTGGATTAAATCAGTATTTCCTGGTGAACAGTCTGTCTTGTCATGTCCTCTCAATCTACCCAACTAGAAAAAGTTTTGTATTGCTTTACTGTACTTCTGCTGTATTTATCTTCTGTATGTTTGACAGCAAGAATTTTAACTTCTGTGTGCTGAAACTCCAGAGGGAGGGATTACCATGGGGGACATCAGGGGGAGATTTTGAATTCTCTCAACACATAATACAGTTTCTAAAAGTTTTTTTTCCTCTTTAAGAATGAGTCAGCTAAACATGAACAAAAAATATGCAAGACAAAGTCAAACAGGATTTTGGTCTCAGGCTGGAATTTCCTGCAGGCTATAGAACTGTAAATGGGCTGCAGGATTTTCCAAGTACATTTTGTGGTGCTTTGGGTACACAGTTCTTAGAGAATCTTGTGGAGCGAAAAAATGCTGTTTGATGGGTATGCAGTAGAGATTAATAGCTGACCAACAAGCAATTTTCCCTTTTTTTTGTTGTTACTTCTATAAGATGTCCAGGAACCTACTTTAATTCTTGAGCCTCTGGCCTGGTCTACACTGGGGTGGGGGTGAGGGGGGGGAATCGATTTAAGATACGCAACTTCAGCTACGAGAATAGCGTAGCTGAAGTCGACGTATCTTAGATCGAATTAAAATTACTTACTTCACGTCCTCGCAGTGCGGGATCGACGGCCGCAGCTCCCCCGTCGACTTTGCTTCCGCCTCTCGCACTGCTGGAGTTCAGCAGTCGACAGGAGAGCGATTGGGGATCGATTTATCGCATCTACACTACACGCAATAAATCGATCCCCGATAGATAGATCGCTACCCGCCGATCCGGTGGGTAGGGTAGATATACCCTCTGTGAAGTATAGTCACCAACAAGGTTTGTCTTGAGCAGGATAGTTCCACCAGATTAACATGTTGAAAAACTATTTTATAAAATTGTGTGTAACAGACAAGCTGCTACTAAAGAGAGTGGTACAAAATTCTGAAGAACATATTCTATTTTGCAAAGATATTCAACATATTTTCCCCTCACTTAACTTTCCCATGAAAACCATCTGTCGTGTGTCAGTCTGCAAACAATCCCTCACAATATTGGTACTCTTGTTTTGGTGTAGGAGTGTTTGAAGTCCAGGTGTGTGTAACAAGTTGGCAGACTAGGGCTATGTCTGTGTGTGATTCCCTGCTCACGCACATGCTTGTGATAGCTCTCATCTGAGAATGCTAAAAATAGTGCAGTAGCATGAGCAGTGGCACTAGAGGCTAGCTGCCACAGAGCTTTTAGGGGGGTTGTACTTGAGGTGGGTAACCTGTGCCACTGCCTGGGCTGACATGGCTACACTGCTATTTTTAGCATGCTAGCACAAGTCTGTCTATGCGAGCTGGGAATCGCACCCAGCTCCAAGTGTAGATGTAGCCTATAAGAGACTGTATAGGAGTGCAGGGTTTTTCCGTTGAATCACACTAGGCTCTGTTGCTAAGTACAGTTAGCTGCAGCGAGAATGTGCAGGTTGTGGGAATATTTCTTTTTGAGTAAGAGAAAACTAGGGTTCTAGAACGGAGAAGGTCCTGAAAGGAAACCATACTAACAGCCTGGCTTGAGGAGGAAGCATCAGCAGAGGTTTATGTTCTGGGGTTTTATTGTTTGTTTGTTTTTCGGGTTACCAGTAAAGCCAAACCCTGGAAAGGGGGTGACTTTGGACACTGACTGAGGATCTCTGTGCTCTGTAGGGATAGTCATTAGCAGTTTGATTCTGTATTTTTAAATTATGCTAAATTGTAGTGCATCATAAATACTGCTTTTTATCTTTGGTAATAGTTGTTAATTCTGACAGACTTCTCTCTTGGATACCTTGATGCCATGTCCATTTAGCACTTGCTCAAATGCTGCAGCCTGAAACTAAGGGATGACCAAAGTTGCACTGCTCTGATACATTCTCAGTACTCAGTATATATATATACCGTATATTCACAAGTAAGGCCCCAAAAAATCATGAGATTGGATTAAAAACCAGGATTTAAAAAAATACATTGTGAGTTCTTATATTTGCCTTCTGGTTGTTGAGCCTTAATTACACTCAGGTCACATTTTCAAGCTTTTCTCCTGAACTATGAGGGCTAAGAATGTGGTTTAGAAAAATGAAAACCTGAGATTCTCATGCATTCACATGACTCCAGCAGCTGGAGCTCTAAAGAAAAAACTAACTTTTATGAGACTTGTGCTAAAATCATGAGAGTTGGTGAAACTGCTTACTACAGTATTGCCAATCCCAGGTGTTTAAAAATCATGCGTCAGGACGACAAAAATAAAAAATCATGAGGTTGGCTTAGAAATCACAAGATCTTTAAAAATAAAGATTATAATATTTTTTTACTTCTGGTTTCTGGGCTTTTTGGGTACACTCGGATCAGTCACATCTTCATGCTTTCCTCCTCAACTCTGAGGGCTAGAAATTAACTTTCTTTTTAAATGAAAGCTGTGTTTCTCACATAATTGCATGATGATAGGAGTTTGGGCTTTAAGAAAAACACGTCGTCATATGAGACTCATGATAAAATTGCAAGAGTTGGCAACACTATGTCTGTGTTTCAAATGCTGCCTCACCTGCCCAGCTAACAAGCTCAGAATAGACTCATCCATAACTGATTGATTTTCTTCACTGGCGCCTCTGTACCCAAAGCTATGCTGAACTGTTACCTGTGTTCCAGGAGATGATGCTAGGTGAGGGCCTTATTTTGGAGCAACTAATGTGTGTCAATGTAGTGGGAACCAGTGCATTTAATTGGCCAGAAATTGGTTCTTGTCAGATGGTGGTGCTTGCTTGTTTGTCCCTACCATGGAGACATAGTAGCAGCAAAGAACTGCTTTAAAAAATGGCAAATGTATTTAGCCTGGGTAGCAGCAACAAAGAGAAAAAACTGAAAAAGAACCGAGCCTAACCAATGAAATGATTGCTGAGTCAGTCCCTGAGAACCGCTCTGCCAGCAGCAGCAGCAGTTAAAATGGGAAGTGGGAGTTGAGGCAGTAGGGGCTGTGGATTCCCAGAAGGGATAGAATGTATCACCTGCTGTGGTTGAGACAGGAGCCCTCAAAACTTTTTAGCTTTGGGATTTCCCACCAAGACGTGAAA
Source organism: Platysternon megacephalum (assembly GCA_003942145.1). Lineage (NCBI taxonomy): Eukaryota > Metazoa > Chordata > Testudines > Platysternidae > Platysternon > Platysternon megacephalum. Next base: position 87,012 of record QXTE01000028.1, on the reverse strand, counting down.
TGGTGACATGGATGCAAGAATGGGAATTTATTACTTCTTGTAAATCTGGAGAATTTTTTTTATAATTGGGCCTGATTTTCAGCTCTGCTTACCTTGGGCCACCCTATGTGAGGCTGCAAATAAACTTGGGGCATTTTTAGATTCAAAATTGCATATACACTCAAAAGTGCATTATTGTCACTTGGATACTTAAGTACCTAATAGTACATGAAAATGAGGTACCTGGATATCTAGGTTTCCATAAGTAACTGGAAGTGTAAACTTGCAGCCATGGTTTTTAGACACCGAAATGGAGCCCAGTTTTTGAAAATTTAGATCAATACTTTTAAAATTAGCATTAAACTTGGAATACAGTAAATAAGTGTTTCTCGGTGAGAGTGATCTCTCTGGAAAGACTGACTTCTTCAGTGGAAGGCAATAGCAAGAACAGGGTAGCGTGAATAATTTTTCAATTACAATTCTACAGAAGCCAAAACCTCTGTAGTTTAGTAAATATTGATTTTTTTCAATAGATGCTTATTTGTTTGCTGAGTGCTAAGAATGTTAATGACCCAACAAGCAGGAACAATATACAGGCTGCCTTGCCAATATGTTTAAAATACTCTTCCCATTTTATTCTCTCTCCCATTTCTTGTTCTTTTGTCTTCTCTTACAACTTTTTGGGGGCAAGTGAAATATTATTACTTCCCTTCTCTAACATCAGGAGAAGAGTAAATATTTTTATAGCATGGGGTGGACTGTCATGGTAAAGTTTAAGAACCCGTGATAGTTCATATACCATATGTGTATATCTCGTAAACCCAGCTATCGTGCAGAATTTGTTTGGGCAGAAAATATTTGTACTTTTTTTCCTATCAGACTCTTGAAGCCATTTCTTCAGCTGGATTAGTAGGAAACCAACCCTTTTAAGAAGACAAAGCTCAGTGGTATCCAGACAGTTGTCTCAAATCTATTAGTTTACTGTGAGCCAATTAATAGAACAGCAACAAAGCAAGTTTATACGGAGGATAAACAAAGGCCTAGTTTCTATAATGGCGGCAACGTAGCCTCTGATTTTTGGTTGAAAGATACTATATGGACAGGAAGTACTGCACTGTTAAATTAGGAGAGAGGTTCTGGAATCCGGAGCCCTATTTAGTGGGAGAGACATATATTACACACACAAAAACTATGTCAAAAGACTATTATTAAGGTTGCAAAGTCAAGCACTCAAATGTTAGAAAATGCCAGAATGAAGGATACCGGTACAACTTTAATTTCCCCTCTCCCCCACTGGTACCTATGCATTGTGATGCAGTCCATGAGTACATGATCAGGTACTATTTTTTTCTCCTCAGGCCTCTCATCCTAGTCCCAGTGTGCTTGCCCAACAAGTCCTAGTCTCCCCACTCTGGATTCCCCATCCAAATCTGTCTCCCTCCCTTAGTCCCAGTTCCCATTTCATTACCACTCTTCCTTCACCCTCCCCCTGCCACTTTGTCCCCAGTCTTGTTACCTTCTAGTTCTAGTTCCAGTATCCCTCTCCCTTCCTCCTGGCTCCTCTCCAATCTGACTCTGACCCCCTCCTGGGCTCCAGTCTCTCTCTCTCACCCTCATCTCCACTTGCTTGCAATCCCAGTTTCCATCCCCAGGCTCTTTGTCCAATTTTCACCCCTCCTCCCCAGCTTCTTGTCCTAGTCTCTTTATCCAGCTGGTCCAGGTTCTTCCCCCATACCTGTTCCTTATCAGAGCTGGCTACCCTCCCTCTAACCTTCTTCCCCTCCACTCCACTGGTTCCTATGCATGGAAAATGTGAGCCTAAATGATTAGTTTGGCAAAGTTATAAGTAACTGAAAACAGGTTCTTATAATAGGAAATGTCAAGCAACTTTATAGGCAGTGGTACCAGCCTATAATCACTGCCAGCAAAAGGCAGTTGTGTGTGTGAGAGAGAGAGAATGGGTGATGAAGTTAAATGCTTCTGCAATTTAACCACAACTTGAATGTATGAATATTTCCAAACCACAATTTAAGTATAAATGTGATTTACGCAAAAATGAACATTGCTTTTCAAAGTAAAATCTACCCCATCCTACCCTCTGAGCACAGAAGATCCTAAATGCAACACAGCCACTGATATTCCATGGTAAAGTGGGTACAGTATGGAGAGGCTGAGCAGGAGAACTCTGACTCTTGACAGTGGGAAAAGGGGGTTAAAGCATGGCCAGTGGTTTCAGAATTATGCAGAGACACTAGCCAAAGCAGGTGCTCCCCTAGTGCTCTAGGGCCAGAACGAGGAGGATTCTATCCTTTGACCTTAGCTCAATAAAGTATTATTTTAATTGTTTACACTATGTAAACCATTGAAGCAGTCAATTTACTGGATATAAGTGTTAGCAATTTAAGCTGTCAGTTTAAGTTTAACACTCGTATCAAGTAAATTGACAGCTTTAAATGTTCACATGAGGGGTTCTCAAACTTCATTGCACTGCTACCCCCTTCTGACAACAAAAAATTGCCCTGCCGCTCTTAGGGGGGTGGGGGGAAGGTCAGGGTCAAAACCAGAGACCCTCTGCTCTTGGCAGGGGAGGCAAAGCCGAATCCCAAGGGCTTCAGCCCTAGATGGGGGGCCTGTAACCTGAGCCCACATACACCCGGGGCTGAAGCTCTTGGGCTTTGGCCCCAGGCAGTGGGGCTCGGGCTTCAGCCCTGGGCCCCAGCAAGGCTAATGGCAGTCCTTGGCGACCCCATTAAAATGGGGTCACGACCCACAGTTTGAGAACCGCTGGTTTACACTATGTAAACAATTACAATTGTGCTTTACACATGCACAGAATTTGAGAAATAAGACAGAAAACATGGTGAGTATGTAGTTTGCATCCACATTTCCTTTTTTATGCAGTGCATGTGCCTGAGGGCAAGTCAGCCACCTCAGAGCACCCTATCTACAACAATCCATATGCAGATTAAATTTCATATCAGCTTTAACAGGAAATTCCTGCTGTACTCATAGTCAGTGGCAACATATAAAAATGCACTAGTATGACAGGCTCGAAATGAGGGGATCAAAGATAAAAAGCAACTTAAAGAAAAATTGAATTAGGGATCTTAGAAAAACAATTGAATTGAATTAAGTCCATCTGAAACCAAAGACAGACATCTTATTTGGTTATTTGTCCCCCTTTTTGAACAGTTGCCTGAGTTCCATGTAAAGCTATCCACTATTTATTCAGAAACAGGTAGCACTGCAAACATACTTCCTTTGTGCTTTACTGTAAATAACCTCCTTTTTCATTTTGAATATTCTGAATTTGAATTTTCTCCTCTTGCCAGTTCCCTTTGGATTTTTCTGTTCTGCAGTATGAAACAATAAACTTTTGTTTTTGTTTTTGTTTGGGTGTAGAATATCCAAAGAGCCACTAATGTTGTATATCAAGCTCATCATGTCAGCAGGAGCAAAAGAGGCCAAGTTGTGGGTACAAGAGGTGGATTTCGAGGCTGCACAGTGTGGCTAACAGGTATTTTAAGCCTTATTGAGACTGCAAATGGATGTGTGAAATGTGTTGCTCACTGGTGCTGGATTAGTATAATTTGAAATTCATTTATGTATGTCAATGATCCAAGTAGAGCTTAGTGCAAGGTGTAAAGAGGTCTATTTTAACTTGACCTGCATAAATAGGACCGAGGAAACTCTTCTGACCTGGGTACACAGATGAAATAAAAACAGTTTCCTGGGATTTAAAATATCCTGCTATATGATATAACAGCATGGGCTTTGTATGTATAGAGAATAAACAATGCTTACAACGTGAGTCACATTGTATTTGTTTCATGAAACTTTGGGGAAGGGATTACTTTTCCCCCTTTCTTCCAGTTTTTTTCTCTCCAGGGGGAAACTTCCCTCCCAGGTTAGGGTAAGTCACAACTGTACTCTGTATGCTGTTCCAGTTATGTTTACACAATTCTCTTACTACTTTTAATCGTTTATCATGTTTGTTTGCTTCGTAACTCTTGGTATATTTTGTTTGGCAGCTGGAATATAGGAAAACACACATTCCATAATGTTTGGAAAACCACTTTATCTTATGTTCATATCAGCTTGTGTACTGACATTCTATTAAAAAGAGTTTAGTTTTAAAAAAGTTACTGAATACCAATCATTTAGGTGGAAGACTAAATCAGTTTAAGGTTATTCCTGAAGCTGAAAGTCATCCAGTGCTGTTTATTCCCTTTCATATATAATTTATATGTACTGTATGTGAAGCGTTTTAATTTCATTTGGTGATGTTTCTTCTTTGAAATATACAGGGATCTTACCATAACTTTCTATTATTTTAATTTTTAAAGGGTTAAGCAATAATGGAAGTACATTTGAGGGTTTCTGGATAACTTTCCTAGATTATCAGTTAGTGACTGACTCTGTTGTCTTATGTAAATTTAAGTGCTCCTGTCCCTAGCTAGCCCTCCTGTCCTGACTCCGTTCCCGGAGCAGTCTCCAGTGCATGGATCTGAACCCTCCTGAAAAGAAAAGGGGGTTGGATGCCTCCACAGAACTGTCTTTCCTCCAACATAGACCTCATGGACTGCTTTTTGTGCAGTCTAAGGTCTGTGCAGGGGGATTGGGACACGAGGTATGGCCAGTAATGGGGGTATGATCTCGGCACTTTGATTTTTCAGAAGACAGCAGGCTCCCAGGCCCTGTATCCCACCAACTATCACAGCCCAGCGAGGGTACAGGGGTCTCCACGTGACGGCCTGGCCTCCTAAATATCCCCGGGGATTTGCCAGGTTTGAGTGCATCTGTTTCACAGGAGAAAAGAGGGGCTCAAACCCTGTGTTCTCCCCTGAGAGAGAGAGATGTGAGAGAGTCTCCATGAGGATTTCCTCATGGAATTAGTCTGCTTGCAAAAAAATCCCATTCTTCAGCTGCAATACAAGAGATTATCAGGGCCTAGGTATGCAACTGCTCTGCTATGGCTATTGTTGTCTGTCTCATGCCTCTAATCTACCTCAGATATGTAATCTGTTTTCTCTAGTCTAGATTTCCATCTAGGAGCTAATGTTTAATTACTTGTAACCAGTAATTAATTAGATTACTGTTTAGTTTTCTGTTTTTTTTAATACTCCGGATGAACATTGGTATGCCTTACTTGTCATCTCTAACAGGTCTTTCTGGTGCTGGTAAAACAACTATTGGCTTTGCTCTGGAAGAATATCTGCTGTCTCGTGGCATGCCTTGCTACTCTCTGGATGGGGATAACATTCGTCATGGTCTGAACAAAAACCTAGGTTTCTCAACTGATGACCGAGAAGAAAACATCCGCCGTGTTGCCGAGGTTGCCAAACTGTTTGCCGATGCTGGTCTTGTTTGCATAACTAGTTTCATTTCCCCTTTTGAAAAGGTAAACCTTTTAAAGTATATTCTAATATTTACTCGACAAAATGGGGTCTCTGGAGAGAGTCCATTGGCTCTCTCACTACTAGAATTTTTAGGAAAAGAGGCGCTTTTAAAGAGTGTAATTTATATCTTGTATTTCAGACACAACGGTTATGTAGTGTACTCACCACCGCCTGTATTTCAGGGTCTGATGCCACTGGGATGTTTATCTCTGGTGTTCCCTGCAGGCCATCTGTCTTTGCACACCACATAGCCCTCCAGCTGAGAAGCAGCTAGTTGAACCCTTTCTGGGGGAACAGATGTCACAGTGTAATCTAAAGTCCACAAGAATCAACCTCTCTTCTGGGTCTGGTGCTCACTCCCGTTCCCTGGGGTTCCACTGCCTCACCTCAGCTCTGGTATCAAACACTCTTGATCCCACCAAAGTCTTACTGAGGCCTCCAGTCCACAGTAGTCTCTGGCACTTCAGCTCTTCACAGGAACTTGACTTCCTATCTGCTCCCTCTAGTTTCCTCCTTCAGATTAAACTCTTCTCCCTTTTATGGGGCCTGAGTGTCCATTAAGTTATCACCTGATGCCTCCCAATCCTGCCCCCTGTGGCTGAGAAGCAGCTAACTAGGTACATATATTGTATCTGTCCCATAATTAATTATTAACCCCTTTCCAGCCTGTGATGAATTTCACCCCATCACACATTCACTTTATTTTTTCCCGTATTCTTTTTTTTTTTTTTTTTTTTTATTTTAATCACAAGTATATAAAATAAATTCACTTGGTCTCTATTGCTTGGATGCAAACTGGCATGACACATTGATGTTAAAAAAATATGTAGAAAACTAGGTTTCAGTTAATAAGTGTAAAAAGTTAAAAGTAAAAATTTCACTCAAAAGATTCATAATCACTAGTTCCCTGAAAAATAGAAAACTAGAGGAAGGCGTACAAGGCTTTATAGTGGTATAATTATGCTGATATACGCTGTTCTAAGAAGTTTTGATATGCTGTTATACTTGTGATTTAGTTTGCTTCATAATAATGACAGTAATCTGCTAATGTCAGGTCAATACAGTTGGTTATCAATAATTTTTGTTTTAAAGCAAGGATTAGTTAATAAATAGTTATTCAAAGTATAAGATTCTGCCATCCTGCTAAGTGAAGATAGATGTTCTAAACTGCTGTTAAAAAGCTGAATCTAGATCAAACTAGTAATTTTTATTAAACATTATGTGAAAAGGAACTTCTTTCTCTTAGTAAGAATATATTTAAAATACATCGCTAACTCGATATAACGCGACCCGATATAACACGAATTCGGATATAACGCGGTAAAGCAGTGCTCCGGGGGGGCGGGGCTGCGCACTCCGGTGGATCAAAGCAAGTTCAATATAACGCGGTTTCACCTATAACGCGGTAAGATTTTTTGGCTCCCGAGGACAGCGTTATATCGCGGTAGAGGTGTATACTACCTGTTCTGCTTTGCTAATATGGCCTGTACCCTTCTGTTAGAAAAATCCAACTCTAGGCAGGTGTTGGTGACCGGATAAAATATTTAGCAACACCCCACTCAGAATTCAATTGTGGAATTGCTTATGATTTCTCCCCTTGCTTCTTACAGGATCGTCAAAACGCAAGGGAAATTCATGAAATGGCTGGTCTTCCTTTCTTTGAAATCTTTGTAGATGCTCCTCTAAATATTTGTGAAAGCAGAGATGTGAAAGGCCTTTACAAAAAAGCAAGGGCTGGAGAAATCAAAGGTGTGGTAAACAGTTTGTTTAATGATATCTCAGTATCTTCTTTTTATCTGCCTCCCTTTTCTCTTCTCATCAACAGTGAACAGTGCTGAGAGCCAGCATTGCTATCTCTTTAAATAAAAGGAAAAACCCCAGCCATCTGTTGGAAGGTGGTGGAAACAAGGGGCATAGAAACAGACTAATTTCTGCACTCTTAAGTGGTGCAAACGCCTTGTGTACGTTTACATTATTAATGCTAGCAGTATTCACTTCCACCGAAACTTATTCTTATAAGTAACAATTTCAAAACTGTCAAAGTGACTTAGGGGCTAGATCCACAAGGGGAACTTAGACTCAGCATTGCAATGCCTAAGGTTTAGCCACCCTGCTGCCTAGGAGCACCCAGAGTCCTGAGTTAATCACCCAGGCTCCCTATACAATGCATGGGGAGAGTTAGGCGCCTAAGAATGGGATCCACAAAAGCCGGCACAATGAGCTGCCTAAGTTAGTTAGGAGGAAATGCCAAGGAGGGGTGAGGCCTAAGCTCTACACTTCAAAGGGACTTAGGCCGGGTCTACACTTAAAATTTAGATCAACATAGTTGTGTCACTCAGCAGTGAGAAAAATTCACACCCCTGAGCACCACAGCTATGCTGACCTGATCCCCAATGTAGATGCAGCTAGGTCAACTGAAAAATACTTCCGTTAACCTAGCTACCACCACTCTGAGTGGTAGGTTGTCTACAGCAATGGAAAAATATCCTTCTGTTCTTGTTGAAAGCATCTACACTATGGTGCTACAGACATGGCCACAGACACCTAAGTCCAGGCTGCAGAGAACACCTCCTAGCGGTTTTGGATTCACAGCTGTGGAAATGGTGTTGGTGCTACCTGTTCTGCTTTGCTATACCAAATAGCCCAATGGTTAAGGCACTCATCTAGGATGTGGGAAACCTGGGTTCAAATCCCCCCCTCTGCTTGATGTGGAGCAGGGATTTGAACCAAGCCTCTCTGTTTCCCCTGTTGAAGCTATTCTGCTTTGTTTAAACAGTTATTGGATCAGGGACTTGAAGATGGGTCTCCCACATCCCAGCTGAGTGCATTAACCACTGGGCTATCATAGAATCACAGGGTTGGAAGGGACCTCAGGAGATCATCTAGTCCAACCCCCTGCTCAAAGCAGGACAACTCCCCAGACAGTTTTTTTTTTTTTTTTTTTTTTTTTTACCCCAGTTCCCTAAATGGCCCCCTCAAGGATTGAACTCACAACCCTGGCTTTAACAGGCCAATGCTCAAACCACTCGAGTCATTCTCTGACCCAATGACTAATTATTTATACATAGCGGAACAGCTTCAATAGGAAAGACTGAGGGAAACCCAAATCAAAATATCTTATAGCCCAGTGGTTAGAGTACTCACCTGGGAGGTGGGAGACTTGAGTTCATATCGCTGCTCCACATCAAGCACAGGGAGGATATGAATCTGGGTCTTCCACATCCTGAATGAGTGCTCTAACAACTGGGCTATTGAATATAACGACAATAGTACCACCACCACATTGTGTGAGAACTGATCAGGTGACATAGATGGGGAAACACCTAGTCTGAGGATCTCTTTGAGGTTTAGGTATGAGCTAGCCACCTGAGTGTCCGGATGTAGGTGGCTGTGTGCGTGCCCAATGGCAGATGCTTAGGTCCCATGGGGACTTCACTAGCGGAAATGTAGGTGCTCACAAGGTTGGCAGCAGCAGAGCAGGGGTTAGGGGGATCTAAATTTGGACTTGGGCACTTAAAGTGGCAGTTAGGCACATAAATCCCTTTGTGGATCTAGCCTTTAGTAACCTAAGTCCCATTTGCAGAAGTTACCCAGGCACTTACGCACGTACGTCTCTTTAAACTGAATGGGACTTAGTCTTCTAAGTGCCCAAGTCACCTTTGAAAATGGGACCTAGGTTCCTGAGTCATTTAGGTGCTTTTGTAAATTTTAAAATTGGAAAATTTAAATCCATTCAAGCGTGCCTACTAGATTTGATAATGACACTTTGGAAGAAAAATATGGACACACACTTTAACTATTGAAATCTATTGAGCTAGAAGAGGTGCTTTTTTATTTTTAATGTAGAAACTGGCAAATATTTCACTGAAATATGTGTTCCGGAGAGTTCCTTTCACCTTAATTCATCTAGTCAATGTTAAAATTCTTTACTTACCAATGTACTTATTCCTATGTTGTTTTAATGCTGGGTGAAGTCACACAAGATACATTATAGCTAGTGTGATTGGGAATCTGCAATATTCTGATAAACTAATCTGGAACAGTTTTAAAGTCTCAAAGTTCTAACTTTATTTTTTAACTCAATCCCTCTGTGCAGGGTAAGGGACAAGCTCCAGAGCCTAGATCTGGAACTAGAGGTGCTGGGGGTGCTGCCGCACCTCCTGGCTTGAAGTGATTTCCATTATATACAGTGTTTACAGTTTAGTTCTATGGCTCTCAGCACCCCCACTATACAAATTGTTCCAGCATCCTGCTCCAGAATGGAGTAAAAAGGGGGAAAAGACAATAAACTTTTCCCCAAAAGGAGAGATTCTCTTAGTGTGAGTTTTCCATAGCAGGACAAGAAATCACATAATACATAATATCACACCCTACGTAACATCTGTGCTTAGAATGAGGTTACGTTTTTTTGTGGCAGAGACTATTGTTGAATTGCCCAACAATAACACGCTGAGGAACGGAAATGTAGGAGTGAGAAAGGTGAACAGGATGGGCAGGGATGGTGTCCCTAGCCTGTTTGCCAGAAGCTGGGATTGGGTGACAGGGGCTGGATCACTTGATGATAACCTGTCTGTTCATTCCCTTTGGGGCACCTGGCATTGGCCACTGTCAGAGGACAGGATACTGGGCTTGATGGACCTTTCGTCTGACCCAGTATGGCCTTTATGTTCTTATGAACAGGGGGTGAAATGTAGAACATTCGCATTGGGTAAGAGACCAGTACTGAAAACAGGTGGATTTTCTACCTTGTGCTGAAGAGAATATGCACATAGTCCAAACTTAACCTCTTCCTGGGGTTTGATTTTAATGCTATCTCAAATAACAACCGAATGTAAACCTCAGCCTTAGCTTTCTCCCTAAATTTCGTTGTTACTACAGTTTTCCCTCTAGGAAATTTCTGTCCAAAGAAAGATACTCCAACATCTCTTCTTTCTTGATTTGAACTAATAAGATCCACCTGCTAGTATGACTCAGTTACACTTATACTGCCCTATCATTCAGGTATATAACATGAAGATTATTCAACACAGGAGTTGTGCATCTCTATGCAGCTTGCTAGTCTTCCACCCAGTTACAACTAGGTATCACAAGACAGCTGAATCTTCTCTGCAACAACACTGCTTTAAGGCCTGAAAAGTAAAGCTAACGTTGACAAGCTTCTGTATAAAAGTTGGCATAATAATTTTCCCTTTTTTGAAATAGCAAATACATTCCCTTCCTCTACTAAACAATTGCTCATGGACCCTTGTTATTTGGAGACTACCTTCTTCCTTGTTAGGCTTCTTTACACCTCACTTTCTGATAGCAAACACATCCCTTTTTTCTCTTTCTGGCATTAAGGGCTGTATATCTGGTATTTAGAGTGTTGCCAGCAACACATCTCCATAGGTGGGCAAATAAAGATTGTTCCTGTAGCATAGAGCATCATATTGCTATAACCTTATTGTCAAGTCCATTATTGATAGACCACACAGGAAGTCTCAATGCCATTTCTGAGCATGGGTTCTCTGAATGAAAGAATGTTTTCTTGGCATTTGTGCAGTAGCTAACTATTTTATTGATCCCTAGGGTGCTCACTATTACATTTACTAAAGTTGGCTTGGGTTTAATTGTGTGTAGGATTCACTGGGATTGATTCAGAGTATGAGAAACCAGAATCTCCTGAACTAGTGTTGAAGACGAACATTGCTACAGTGAATGAATGTATACAGCAGGTTGTGGAGCTGCTACAAGCACAAGTAGGTAGTTTTGTACCCAAAAACGGTATATTTTCAAATGTTGGCCTTTTGGTATATTTTGTTTAAAAAATTAGTGTGGTAATTAGGATCTTTATTTCTTTTCTTTTTAGAACATTGTTCCCAAAACTGTGATTAAGGATGTACTTGAACTGTTTGTACCTGAAAATAAGATTGACCAGAGCCGAGCTGATGCTAACAAGCTGCCTACTCTAGAGATTACCAAGGTGGGAGAATAAAGAAAATGGCATTGTGTAGTACCTTGATAAGCCCTTTTATCAAAGTACTACACAAGTTACAATACAGACATCTCCAAAGTGTGTGGAACCCTGTTGCTTTCTGATTACTGCAAGCCCTATGATTAATGCAAGCCCTAATGCTACACAAATGTGAATGGTTCAAGGGTTACTACGAGTTAAAAACAAATTAAAAAGCAACACAACAGGAACATGTAAATTATATAGTGCTATCTACACAACATTTTTCCATTTATTATGTTTTCTTTTTGACATTAATGAATCCTGTACCACTAAAGTTGCATCATTAGTGTTTAGATGCCTTGCTCCTGACTGTAGGACTCCTTGTCAGATGAAATTGAGGACTTTGAAATCCAGATTTAGTCTGTTTATTCCGATTAGCGTTATAGAAATGATTCTTATGGTAACTGTACTCCAGTCTTAATTTTATCTTCTAAAGATTGTAAAATGTCCCGGGAGGCATGTATTATATGTAGAAATATAATTTTATATTGTCACATAATTGCAGTAAAACACAGTTAATTAGACTTACAAAATAAGACTTTCAAAGAACAGCATATATTTCATCCTCTAAAAGTTTAAAAATCACAATTAGTATTATTTATAGCCAATACTCTTATAGTCTTTCAAATAAAATTGAAAAATTGGTTGTCTGTAATAGCCCTCTCTATTAAGACTTATTTTTATATTGAAATATAACTGAGAGATTATCTTAAAGAATTTACCCAGTGGACAAATATTTGTGAATAGTCTTTATCAGACCGTACAACTTGCTGTGTTTGTGCTATGGCCTATGTGCAACATAAAACTTCAGTAAACACTGTGGCCAAAATTTTCATCCGGGCTCAGCCTGGTGTCTTATATTGGATGCATTTTGTCTCTGCAAAATGGCACCCATTCTTTTTGTGACTTCAAGTGGAGTACAGGTGCAAATGTTAGCAACATCATTGAAGCAAATTAAGGTGCAGGGATGTAAGGGAGGTGAAGATTTCTGCTTAACAATCTTAAAAAAAACACTTTGGGAATCCTTCTGAATGAAAGCTGTGTTTATAAATGTACTATATTAAAGAAAGTGGTAGCACTTATGCACAAGATTTTTCTTAGATTTCTTTAGCCTTCAGTTCTATCTTTGAAGCATTATCTGGTAATACAAGTAATATCTGATTCTTTTTTTCAGTTGGATCTACAATGGGTCCAAGTCCTGAGTGAAGGCTGGGCCACGCCACTGAAAGGATTTATGCGTGAGACGGAATATTTGCAAGTTATCCATTTTGGCACCCTCAGGGATGGTATGATTTCCTGCTTCCAACATTTTTTGTTTTAAAACTTCCAAACAGCCTTAAAAATTGTTTGAAAAGTTTAAATGAAATATGATAGTTGTCAATTATATACCAAAGATTAATCTACACTTAATGTTTGTTTAATTCTTCTCTCTCGATGAATGTGGCATCTGAGCAAATAGCTTTATAAAGAATCTTGAGAATGGCAAGTGGATGCATTTAACTACGTGGAAGATGTCCATGTTGATTTTGTTAGAGCTTTTAGCAGCTGTTGACGTAATTGACCATAAGGTTTTGTTGACTTGCTTTTGGAAGCTTGAAAGAATGGCTGGAAATAGTGATTTTTTTTTTTAATCTTTCCTCTCTGAGGCCCCAAACCCTCATGTAGAGTAATAAATCACTTTCACTGACTGAGACTACTCACAGAATAAGGTACTGCTCAAAGTAAATAAGGAATGAAAAATCAGACCCTGACAGGCTAAAAAGGGGGCTAATTAATATTGACTCTTCCACTGTAAAAGCTTCCCTCTGTGGAGTTCTGCATTGTTACCACTCCTGTTCCACGTGTACGTACCACCAACATTTTGACTTGCAGCATCGCTAATATGCAGGTGACACTCAAAACCACGTCTGCTGTTCATCAAATCCACAACTGTGGTCTTTTTGCTGATCCCAGTGCCTGATAAGCTAATTTGGTCTCATCAATATTTATGTTCAACCTTATGAGACAAAAGTGATGAGCTGGGAACAGGGCAAGTGTAGCTTTTTCAATACAGTTTGCAGTCTAAAGATCACGTTGCCGTAATCCCTGCTTTTGGATTTCCAGGTGGCTCTGCTGGCCCCAAGTGCCTCTGATGCAGACCTCACCACAATAATCCACACCTCTGTAACTTCCAGGTTAAACTACTGTTTTGTTGCTACACTTGAGTATCACCATGAAGCACCATTTGGATCAGATTGCAGTGGCTCATCACTTGAGTGGGATGCTCCATGATGAGTTCACAGCACCAGTGCTCTGTTGCTTGTACTGAATGTCTATTTTGTTTTGTTTTGTTTTTCATACTGTTGGTTACTATGTGTAGAGCCCTAACTGACCTGGGACTCACTTATCACAGAACTTGCTTTTTTCATTGTGTGTGTTAACTTCTCCAAAACAGGCAGCAAAGGTATTTTCAGTTGCAGTTCCATGCCACTGGCATCTGCTGTCCCTGGTGGTCTGAGTTTGGTGGTCACTGTGTATCTGTTGTGCTGGCTTTTGACTAACATTTCGAGAGCAGGAAGTGAGGTTATCTGATTTTCTTTCATTGCAAAGCCCTTATTTCTTTATTATTGGTTGTATTTAGTGATGTAAAGTGGTTGGGCGCAGAGGCATTGGACACCATTATATGTTCCTAAATAAACGTTTGGGACTAGACTTTCAAAAAAAGGTGGGCAAGTCATCCTGCCTGATTAGCATAGAGTTTGAACCCTCAGCCTTGGACTGACCAAAAAGTAGTTATGTCTTGAAAGGATGCAATCAGAATAAAGTGAGCAGTAGAAGCATTGGCACTTACCTGTCCATGTTCGTGTTACCAGTTTTTACTACTAATAATACATTTTGAATTCCATAACCTCTCAGTAATAAATCACACTTATATTTTAGGAACTTGGCTATGTACAAAAACCCCTGCCTTAAATATGTTTCACTGTATCTGCAGGGTATACTGAGGTGCCTTGTAAAGTATTTAATCTCTCCTGTGAAACAAGAAGTCACGTGTGTGGTAGCATAAGAGATACATTCCAAACATATATAAATATGTAATTTCATTTTATTTACCTTCAAATGGCTCATAAGGTATATTAATAAGATATATTAATTAAATTAGTGCCACACAGATTTATTGGGTGGTGCTGTTCTCCCCTTTAGAGATGAGAAGTAGTGTGCTCCAAAATTATTAGGACAGAGTCAGAAAATAACATGACTAATTGGGCTGGTTGAAAACTTTCTGTCAAAAGTTCTTGGACAGAAAATTGGGTTTTCAACTAAATGAATTTTTTTTTTTTGACAAGTGTCTGCTTTCTGTGGAAAATGGAGTTTTTGCTGAAAAAACAAGTTTTCAGCTGAAAATGTTGTTTATTTTTATGCAGAACTAACCCCCTCCACTTTTCAATCAGTTCTACTAATGAATGCTTTTGAATGCATGCAGCTGGCACCCAGAACTTGGATTGTCTTACCTGTTATGTATATATTTTCTGAAGATTTCATTATGGAGAACCTATACCATTCAACATTTTGGGTGTGAAATACATGTTATGAAAACAGATAGCAGATTAAATAAATAGCACTGAACCATACAGAGTAACATTTATGTTGACAGCAAAAGAGGAAAAAATATAGTCTTGACCATGCAAGGAAATATCCAAACTAAAAATTATGCAATAGCTGTTTGAAGTTTCAGATTGATTTGGTTCCTGAATCTATTATTGTAAAAGTTATTTTTGGGGAAATTAAAAACATAGGTGTTAATTATGTTTTTATTCCCTTAGGAAAGGGTAGAGTTGGTATAGCTCTAGTTGGTATGTATTTAATTGTTTTCCAGATACTATGGAAATAATTACAATTAGAGATTTTAACATAAATTATATAAAATGCCATAGAAAAATAAAATCTAAATTAGAACTGGAACAAGCACCAAGTTGTTTATGATCCAACCAGTTATACATAATACCAGACCTCCCATATGCCATTAACTGGGTTCATGAGAATACTAATCATATAACTTTGCAAGTTGTATTTGCATATATCATAAGTGACTGTTGTTCTGTGTATTGTAATTAAAGCTGGAATACCATAACCCAAAATGATTTATTTAAGAAATTATTCCATGTTTTGTTGCCATATTGGCTTTACTAATTGATAACTTTGAGTATTGGTTGGTATTATTTAAATAAATAGACCTGATATGAGGTTGCATTTTTGAATTTTTAAACATACTTCTGAATAATTTGTGAAAGCATGTTTCAGTCAGGAAGATTTAAACAAAGGGAAATTTACCTGGTTGGATCACACATGACTACATTTTAAGTACCTGATTGTGCATGAAGCTAATTTAAAACTGCTACACATTTTATTAAAATGTGTAAACATTTTATTAAAAAATGAAATAAAGAATGGCAAAATCTACATAGTATTAAAATCATCACATGAAAAATCTCCAGGATGCTAAATCGGCAGAATCTCTGAGATCTTTTCAATATTCTTTGTGGCATGAGTATTACCTATATGTCAAACCGGAACAAAATAATTTGTCTTAGATGACCAAGTAATCACTGTCACAGTTACAACTGCTAAATTGTTTAATGATTCTTTCTTATGGATTTTAATTCTTATAAGGAAACAATAGGTATATTTCCAAGCAAAAACATGGAGAAAAAAACCTAACCCTGGAGTAAAATCAGTATGGTCATGTGGTTAATTGAATGAGGTCATTAGACCAATTGATCCAGCGTCTATGATCATTCAGTCAGTCCTGGGTTAGGACTTCCTCTTTCAGAACATTTTCATAAGAGCCATTTGTGTGTGTGTGTGAGATGCTCTCGCCTTTTTAAGTATATTAAAATATGGTGGTGTTCTCATCACAGATGGCGTTATTAACCTGAGCATTCCCATTGTGCTCCCTGTTGCTGCGGAAGATAAGAAACGGCTGGATGGCTGCACTGCATTTGCACTGGAGTATAATGGCCAAAGGGTAGCAATCCTCAGAAACCCAGAGTTCTTTGAACATAGGAAGGAGGAGCGCTGTGCGCGTGTGTGGGGGACAACCTGTGTGAAGCACCCACATGTCAAAGTAAGTGTGTTAGTAATTTCTCTGTTTGCAATAAGAAGTCTTCAGGAATTAAAAACTAAGGCAACCTGTAAAGTAGAGAGCATGCAATAGTACATTTCCTATTAGGAATATACATGGTGTTTTCTGCACTCTCTCAAAGTAAAATACAAGGAACCATTCACTGGAAAAGATTGCATTAGGATTGCAAAGGAGAATTGATTTCTTGACGTGTAAACAGTCCCTGAACATCATGTTTATTGGTTAACGAGAGAGCAATTTATTCCATCAAGCTCATGGAACTCAAAATCAAATGCGTGGGGTGGGAGTGGGTATAGAACACCACAAAAGAGCTGGAGAGTTTTCTACAAAAGCTCATTACATACATAAGTACAGATTTATTTATTTTTAAGCTTAAACATGTTCACATTTATCTAATACTTTCACTCCTTAAATTTCCATGAATCAGTGGTTTGGTTTTCTCTGTGATGCTATTCAACATTCTAACACTGCAAATCATTGGCTGAGAGCTGGAATTGTGGCATGAAACAAAACATAATTAAAATGAATTTTGAATGGTGCTTTCTACTTCTTTCTACTAATCATAGAAGAATGTTGGGATTTTTTAATTTTCTGCATCTTATCTTTACCCACCTACTCTGAACAAAAATACAAATAATAATTTTCATTAGTATGTGGTACCATATTAGTTTTCAGTGTGTCTTTGCTTAAAATGAGTAGTCAACTTTGACTGTCTACTTTCAAAAACAGCAGCCATGTTAATTCTGCTTATGCATAATGAAAACAATAAGGTGTTTGATCATCTGCAACTGCTATGTTTTATATTTGTGGGAATTTGTGTAATAATGCCAGTGACTGTGGGGACCACTGTGAAATCGCCAAGAAGAAAAGAACCCCTGGAATACTGGGCATTTAATGCAGAAAAGAGAAACAAAACATGCAGTGTGAAGGCCAACATCCAGAACCTCGGTTGATGTAAATCAGTATAGGTGTATTGACTCTGGTGGAGCTATGTCAGTTTATACCAGTTGAGTGGCATTTGTTAAACAACAAGATACCAGATAAATACATGCTAGATGAAAGACTACAATACAGCACAATTCCTAGGCGTTTTAAGGCTGGTTCAGTGGCACGTACAGGAGTTGACTGATACTGTTATTTACCTTTTGGATTAACTTCAGAGTTCCAGAATGCTATAGGTCACATTTTGAGCTCTAAAGTCTACCAGGAACTCTATAGTAGTCCCACTGGCAGGAGTTATGTGAAAGGACCCACTCAATGGAAGCATTTTGGCTCACCCTTGCAACAGCCCCTCCTCAGCTAGTGCTGTGTGGTACTTGAACTTTGCTGGAGCACTACAATTCCCCACCCAGAAGAAGGAAGACTGTTTGTTTCTGCTTTTTATTGCTATCTACCATCAGGTTGCATGGAGCCTGAGGTGCATTTAACCTTCTCTGTTGCATTTATGTAGTGTTTTACACCCTGACTCTTCCAAAAGAAAATGTATCCAGTAATTAAAAAACAAAAACAAGGAAGATTAAATATATAAGCAGAATCATGCCTAAATAAAATGTTTTTGAAAGTATCCGGGATTTGGGTGAAAGTGATGAGGAAATGATAGATTTCAGGATTCTAAGGAAAGGAAGGAGTAAGAACAGCAGAATAAAGTCAATGGACTTCAAAAAGCAGACTTAGTCTGAACTGGTTGGTGTTTCCATGTGAAGAAAATCTAAGGGAAAAAGGAATTCAGAATTGCTGGCAGTTTCTCAAAGAGACAATATTAAAGGCACAACAGCTAACTATCCCAATGCAAAGGAAAGATAGGAAGAATAGTAAGAGGCCAATACGGCTCCATCAGGAGCTGTTTAATGATCAGAAAATCAAAAAGCAATCCTACAAAAAGTGGAGACATGGACAAATTGCTAAGGAGGAGTACAAAAGAATAGCACAAGGATGTAGGGACAAAAATCAGAAAGGCTAAGGCACAAAATGAGTTACACCAAGCAAAGGACATAAAAGGCGATATGAGGAGGATCTATAAATACAACATGAGCAAGAAAAAAAATGAAGGGAAGTGTAGGTCCACTACATAGCAGGGAAGGAGAGCTGATAAATGACATCAAGAAGGCTGAATTGTTTAATGCCTGTTTTGCTTCAGTCATCATTAAAAAGGTTAATTGTGACCAGATACTCAACACAATTAATATTAACAAGGGGGAAAGAACATTAGCCAGAATAAGGAAATAACAGGTTCAAGGACATTTAGATAAGTTAGATGTATTCAAATCAGCAGGGCATGATGAAATTCTCCTAGGGTACTTAAAGAACTAGCTGAATCAATACTGGAACTATTAAATATTATCTTTGCACACTCATGGAGGATGGTGCAGGACTCAGACAACTGGAAAAGGATAAACATTGTACCTATAGTTAAAAAGGGGAACAAAGAGGTCCCGGGAATTATAAACCAGGCAGCCTAACTTCAATATCCGACACTGAAACAAATTATTAATCAATTTGTAAGCACCCAGAGGATAATACGGTTGTAAAGAAGAGCCAGCATGGATTTGTCAAGAACAAATCATGCCAAACCAACCTAATTTCTGTCTTTGACAGGGTTACTGGTCTATGGGAAGCTCTAGACATGATATATTTTGATTTTAGTAAGGCTTTTGACACAGTCCCACATAACATTCTCATGAGCAAACTAGGGAAATGTGGTCTAGTTGAAATTATTATAAGGTTAGTGCATAACTGGTTGAAAGACCATAAGTAAAAAGCAGTTATCAATGATTTNACATGATATATTTTGATTTTAGACACAGTCCCACAATTTGATTTTTGACACAGTCCCACATAACATTCTCATGAGCAAACTAGGGAAATGTGGTCTAGTTGAAATTATTATAAGGTTAGTGCATAACTGGTTGAAAGACCATAAGTAAAAAGCAGTTATCAATGATTTGCTGTAAACTGGGGGGACCTATCCAATGGGGTTCCATAGAGGCCTGTCTTGGGTCTGGTACTATTCTATATTTCCATTAATGGCTTAGGTAATGAAGTGAAGAGTATGTTATGAAATCCAGAGATTACACCAAACTGGGAGGGGTTGCAAGCACTTTGGAGGACAGGATTAGAATTCAAAACAACTTTGACAAATTGGAAAATTGGTCTGAAATCAACAAGATGAAATTTAGGGCTTGTCTATCCTTAAAACACTGCAGCAACACACCTGTACCACTGCATCTGCACCACAGTAGAGCTTCAGTGAAGATGCTGCCTACTCTGACAGGAGAGGTTCTCCCGTCAGTATAGGTAATCTACTTCCCCAAGAGGTGGTAGCTACTATGATGGGAGAATTCTCCCGTCGACCTAGCACTGTCTAAACTGGGGGTTAGGCTGGTTTAACTGCATTGCTCAGGGGTGTGGATTTTTCACACCCCTGAGCAACATAGTTATACTGACCTAATTTCCTAGTGTAGACCAGGCCTCGGGAAAGACAAGTGCAAAGTACTTCATTTAGGAAAGAAAAATCAAATGCACAACTACAAAATAGTAAATAACGGGCTAGGCAGTAGTACTGCTGAAAAAGATCTGGGGGTTGAAGAGAATTACAAATTGAATATGAGCCAACAATGTGATGCAATTGTAAAAAAGGCTAATATTCTGACATCTGTTAACAAGAGTGTTTTATGTAAGGCACAGGCAGTAATTGTCCTGCTCTAATCAGCTCTGGTGAGGCCTCACCTGCACTACTGTGTCCAGCCTGGGCACCATACTTTAAGAAAGATGTGGACAAATTTGAGAGAGTCCAGAGGAGAGCAACAAAAATGATAAAAGGTTTAGAAAACCTGACCTCTGAGGAAAGGTGTAAAAAACTGGGCATGTTTAGTCTTGAGAAAAGAAGACTTGGTTTAGGGGCAGAGAAGAGGGGGGGGGGACCTGATAGCCTTTAAATATGTTTAGAGTTGTTATAAAGAGGACATATTCAATTGTTTTCCATCTCCACTGAAGGTAGGACAAGATATAATGGACTTACTCTGCAGCAAGGGAGATTTAGATTAGATATTAGGAAAAACTTTCTAACTATATGGATAGTTAAGCACTGAACTAAACTTCAAAGGGAGGTGGTGGAATCCCCATCATTCTGGAGGTTTTTAAGAACTGGTTAGACAATCACTTGTCAATATACTTAGTCCTACCTCAGCCTAAATGACCTGGCAAGGTCCCCTCTAGCCCTGCATTTCAAGGAGAGAAACAGTTAGGTTAGATGCAGCCACTCAGTAAGTCACTGATATTTGTACTGTGGAGGCATTTAATGAAAGATTAAATGAACACAAATGTTTTAGTATTTAGCAAATATTCCATGACTAATATATGTATATGTGTATATATATGATTTGTAGATGGTGATGGAAAGTGGGGATTGGTTGGCTGGTGGTGATCTTCTTGTGTTAGAGAAAATAAAATGGAATGATGGACTGGACCAATACCGCTTGACACCACTGGAGCTCAAACAGAAGTTTAAAGAAATGAATGCTGGTGAGCATATGACTTTGTGGTATTACACCCCTTTCACAGTCTCAGCTGGGCTAGTGCCTAATTATCCTTTGTCTCCCTACTAAAAGATCCTTATGTTGAGACAACTATCACAAGACTAATTACGATAAAGTGGAGCTGAAGCTAGATAATTGCATGCTGAAAATTACCTAGCTACTCTGAAACCTAGCAGGAAAACTGCCTTAAAAAATTTGAATAGATCTGTTCCTGTTGCACATGTGTGATGTGAAAATTAGACACTTCACAGACTTCTTGCATTGAATTATTTTGCTGAGGTTGATCAAAAAGTATGTGAATAGTTAAGTTTTCTTTATTATCAGCCCAAAAATGAAATCATATTGTAGATCTAAATGTAAGGCTTGGTTTAGTCTTCTCTTCTAAATTTCTGCATCTAATAATAAACAACTTCAAGGGCTTTGCAGTTTTCTCATCATAGTGTGGATAGAAAATATTCTTATTAATACGAATAATAATTTGAGTATATTAGTACTATATAGTTGAGGTTCACTAGAAATCACAGGCTTGTCATGGAGCGGCATGCTATTTGTGCCAAATTCAGTCTGATTTTCCCCGGCACATGCCTCCCTGGTTAAACAGGGAGCACCATAACAGCTGATCCCACTTTCTTCCTGCCACTGGGATCTGTTGTCACCCCAAATAAGAAGGGTGAGAGGATGGAACCTGTGGCACCCACAAGACAGAACTTTCTTGGCAGATGAAGAATGTTGTTATATTGAAACTCCATTGTGTTAGTGCCTGGAAAGCTTCACCAACATTAGAGAGACTAGATGGGTGAGGTAATGTCTTTATTGGACCAACTTCTGTTGGTGAAAGAGACAAGCTTTTGAGCTGCACAGAGCTCTTCATCAGGTCTGGGAAAGGTACTCAGAGTGTATGCAGTAGCGGCGCCAGCTTTGCCGGCGCCCTAGGTGGCGGAAGGTCCCGCCCCCGAAATCCCGCCCCCAACAGCGGCGGCGGAAGGTCCCGCCCCCACATTTCTACGGGCGGCGGGGGCGCAGGCGCCCGCAAAATAGCAGCGCCGTAGGCGACCGCCTAGGTTGCCTAATGGGAGCGCCGGCCCTGAGTGTATGTCTATACTGCAGTAACACACCCGTGGCTGATCTGGGCCTGCTGAGTTGGGCTCGCAGGGCTGTTTAATTGCAGTGTAGACGTCCAGGCTCAGGCTGCAGCCTGAACTCTGGAACTCTCCCACCTCGCAGGGTCCTAGAGCGCGAGCTGAAGCCCAAACCCAAATACCCACATCACAATTAAACAGCCCCTTTGTCCAAGCCCCGCAAGCAGGGGTGGCAGGTTTGTAGAAATTTTGGTGGTACCCAGAACCTGCCCCCACCCAAATTCCACCCCCCCAAATTCCGCCCCCCACCTGCCCAAGGCTCTGGGAGGGAGTGTGGGTGGGGGAGGAGGTCTGGGGTGCAGGCCCTAGGCTGGGGCAGGGGATTGGGGTGCAGGGTGCAGGCTCTGGGAGGGAGTTTGGGGATGGGAGGGGGTGTGGAGGGAGGGGGTGCAGGGATGAGGGCTATGGGGTGTGGCTGCAGATGAGGGGTTTGGGGTGTGGGAGGGGCTAGGGCTAGGGCAGAGGGTTGAAGTGCAGGGGGATGAGGGCTCTGGGGGGGTCGGGGGAGAAGGGGTTTGGGGGGTAGGGGGGGGCTCGGGGCTAGGGCAGAGGGTGGAAGTGCAGGGGGATGGGGGCTCTGGCTGGGACTGGGGATAAGGTGTTTGGGGTGTAGGAGGCGGCTCAGGGCTAGGGCAGAGGGTTGTAGTGCAGGGGGATGAGGACTCTGGCTGGGACTGGAGATGAGGGGTTTGGGGTGTTGGAGGGGCTCAGGGCTAGGGTAGAGGGTTGAGGGTGCGGTGGGGGTGTGAAAGCTCTGGCTGGGGGTGTGGGCTCTGGGGTGGGGCAGGGCTGGGGATGAGTTTGGAGTGCAGGCAGGCTGCTCCGGGATAGGGGCCAGAGAGGAGAACTCCCCCCAGCTCTTCCACTGCCAGCAGCAGCGAGCTCTGGGGGAGGAGCCTCCCTTTCCCGCCCCCCCTCCCAGCAGCACACTCACCCCCACCACTGTCACTGCATGTGCTCCTAGGGCCTCTCTCAGGTCCAGGAATCTCCCTCGCCTCCCCCGTGGTGGTTGCCGGGGGGTGCTGCGTGCGCCTCCTCCCCTGCTGTTGCCCCTGACTGTAGCCTCACTGGGGGTGAGGTATGGGGCTGCCTCCTTGCCCAGCATGGGGCAGGAGCATTGACTGCGGGCGGGGGGGGGGGTTGTGCTGCTGGAGGGTCCCACCGGAAAAGGGAAGGGTCTGAGGTGGAAGGACAGGCTCAGTCAGTCTGTCCTGGCGGTCGAGATGTGGGGCACTAGGACCCTGCGGCAGCAGTTGCTGCAGGGAGGCAGCATGGAGCTGCACGGAAGAGACAGGAACTCTCTGCTCCGGGGCCCCGGGAAGGCAAGAGGGAGCCAGGGGGGACACCCAGCCCCAAATATTGGTGGAGCTGGGCTCCTGGGCTCTGAATATTGCTGGTGCCTGGGCACCACGTGGGAATATAACTCCCGCCTATGCCGGCAAGCCGGAGTCAACTGGCATGGGCCAGCTGCGGGTTTTTAATTGCAGTGTAGACATACCCAGAGTGTCACAGCTAAATACAAGGTGGAACAGATTGTTTAGCCTAAGTAATTAACACATATCCTAAGGGACAACAACAGGGATTAGTAGGTTACAGATGGTTGTAATAAGCCATAACTCTGGAGTCCCTCTTCAGTCTGTGATTTTTCATGTTTACCAAAGTTATTTAGGCTCCCAGGCTCATCTTTTGAAAGTGTTGGGCAGGTTTCCTTTGAGAATGAGCTCTGAGAGGGCAGATATGGAGTGATCATTTTAGGAAATGTTTTTGTCTTTTAACATTTTTCTGTGTGAGTTCGTTCAAGAGCGTAGTGTTTGTCTCATTTCACCCACATAGTTGTTATTGGGGCATTTAGTGCAATGGATGAGGCACATCACATGTTGTGATAGGCATGTGTAGGACCCCCAGAACTTGAAAGGTGCGTTGGGGGGGCACAGGATTGATCATCATAGCAGTGAAGATATGTCTGCAGGTTTTGCATCTGTTGTTCTGCCAGGGTGTGGTGCTGCTTTGGGTTGTGTCCTGGTTGGTAGGGAACTTGCATCTTACGAAATGCTTGATGAGGTTGGGGGGTTGTTTGAAGGCCAAAAGAGGAGGCTCAGGAAACATTTCTTTCAGTTGTAGTCCCCATCAAGTGTGGGTAGTAATTGTTTAATGATACCCAATGGGTTCCAGTGTTCCGGGATACCAAGTGACAAGTCGGGGTGTATGGTTGGAGGAGCTTTTTTCCCCCTCTTTATTGAAGCAGGTTCTCTTGGGGTATTTGGGTGGCCTGTTTCATGATGCAATCTACTTCTCTGGTGTGTGTTTGGTGAAGGCAGGTTTAAGTTTCTTAAGGTGCATATCCTGGGCTTTTATCCTGGGACCAGGACAGCTACAACACTGCAATCACCAAAACATGTCATACTGGGGAAAGAAGTTCCACAAGTCACCTACAACTCTGCATAACAAATTTGACCTTGTTTTAGAAGGCAGAGGGTGCTTTTATTGTAGATTTTCCAAACTCCCTAAGCATTTCATTGAACTTTGAAAACGAACAAATACATATTTTCAGAAGTGAAGTTTAGAGGATGTGATGTAGATTGGAAATACACTTTCTAATGAGAAGGTGAAAAATACATTGGCCACAGTGGGATGATATAACCAAGATCAACCTCAGGGAAAATATGCACAATGAAAAAATTTCACAGAGCACTTAAGAGGAATAATACATATGTAATTTAAATATTGTAGGAACCATTCCATGGGAAGATAAGGTTGCTTATTTTGTTTTCTTGTTCTGTGTTTGTGCAGCACCTAGCACAATGGGATCCTGGTCCATAACTAGGGCTCCCAGGCACTATGGTAATACAGATCATTCATACAAATAATATCATCAGGGAACATAAACAGTAGAGGTTGTCATAATTTGATGCTCATGACTTACATAGTCTATAAATGTACTTCCTGTTAGGTGTTCAGGTTAGTGCAGTTGTTAATCATCTTATCAGGCTTATTACGCTGTTCTGAATCTTTCTTTCTTAGATGCCGTATTTGCATTTCAACTGCGCAACCCTGTCCACAATGGTCATGCTCTGCTCATGCAGGACACCAAAAGCCATCTGCTGGAAAGAGGTTACCAACATCCGGTGCTTCTGCTGCACCCTCTAGGAGGCTGGACCAAAGAGGATGATGTGCCACTAGAGTGGCGAATGAAGCAGCATGCAGCCGTGCTTGAGGAACATGTCCTAGACCCAAAGTCAACTATTGTTGCAATCTTCCCCTCTCCCATGTTGTATGCTGGTCCAACAGAGGTAATGTATTTCTTAAATAACAACCAACACCTTGAAGTATTCACAGAATTTTAAATCCATAAATATGGCTTTATTCAGAGAAGTGACATAGTGACATCTGAGGTTCCCTATTCATTCTTCATCGGAAGCTTCCATATCAACTCTGCTAACAGTACAAGTTTGATAAGATTTGCTAATTGACAGAATTAAAAGATCAGACCAATATCTGAAAAAGTCCAGCTGTAAATTTTGCTTCATAAATCATCAGATTAGATTTTGCCATACTGGGTCTGCAACCTGGTAATCTTGGTTCTGGACATAACCCAAACACACATGACTAAAAACAGGGAGTACATAAGAGCCATTTTTATTGAGCTACGTTTCAGGCAATCATTTTTATTTAGTTACTTACATTTTCCCCTGCTTCTGCTGCATTCGATACAAATATAAATACTTTTTACCAACATAATCTAAAAGCAGACTTCCTAAATCAGGGGTCTCAAACACGCGGCCCGCAGGGCTATCGCATGCGGCCCGCGAGCTCCTCCCGGCCCCCCCGCCAACGTTTACCTGGCCGACCAGCACCGGGGGCAGGGCAGGCTCCCTGCTTGCCTCCCCTGCCGCCGCGTCGCACCAGGAAGCAGCTGGAACCTGGGGGAGGAGGAGCGCGGGGGGGGTGTGGCTGTTACTTCAGGCACCGCCCCCAGCAGCTCCCATTGGCCACAGTTCCCCATTCCCGGCCAATGGGAACTGCTGGGGGCGGTGCCTGAAGCAACAGCCACACACACCCCTGCGCCCCTNCACACCCCGATCCCCTGCTCTGAGCCCCCACCGCACCCCACACCCCTCCTGTGCCCCCTGGGGGCAGGGAGGGGGCAGAGTTGGGGTGAGGATTTCGGGGAAGGGGTTGGAATGGGGGCAGGGAAAGGGTGGGAAGAGGCGGGGCAGGGGTGGGGCCTCATGGAAGGGGTGGAGTGGGGGCGGGGCCGAGGGCGGCGGGGGGGGAGGTGTCAGTAAATGCGGCCCTCGGCCCAATGTACTAGTCCTCATGTGGCCCTCGAGGTCATTTGAGTTTGAGACCCCTGTCCTAAATGATAAAACTGTCCCACTCCTCTTTGAGAACCTGTGCTATCCCCCAAAGCATCAGTGAATGAGGGACTTTTTAATAGTCATATAATATGTTTACATATTTCCTTCAATGTTCACCACATGAATGCACCTTTGTTGTATCATCACATTAGCCAGAGGTTCAAATTTTAAAAAGGCTAACCCTCACAGAAATACCAAGGTCTGCTATCTGGGCCTCCATGAGTACTGGCAACTTGTTAAGTCTACCATGAGTTTTCCCTCCTCCTACCCTGAGCCATCTGAATTCCCCCGGTAGGTCTCTTCTCATCTCTACCTGCTTGCAGCGTGTAAACTCTGTACTTTGTACTGCCCACCAATAAGTCTGTCTGCCTTCCCTTACTGCTTCTACCTCTACTCATTTTGTACTGGACACTTTATTTGGAGGCAGTGGAGCTGCTATAGATAAACCCGTGGCATTATCTCCTGAGAGGTCCGCGTTGGCAGTGACTGCTTAGAGAACCGGCCTGTGCTGAAGGTGAAGGCTACACGGGGCAGTGGAGATGTGATGGGTAACTGGGCTTTTGACTCCTATTAATTTCCACTCCTTTGGGCGTTTCTGGTCATGGACACTCATTGCTTCAATTTCCCCCAGTAATTCTTTCCCTAAAGCTAAGGAATAAATATCCCAAGATAGGCAAGTGTGGAGGTTAGGATAAAAGCATTAAGGAATCAGAACTTTCCTCACAGTTTCATCTGCTCGTGCAGCATATACCTGTCTCAGCTGGGCAGTCACTTGGCTGCAGTGTAGGAACCTTCAGCCTCTGCCCTTCACAAGAGCTTTTACAAAAGTTTGTGCCTCGTGGCTATTAAATAACTAGTAAATAGAACTACAATATTATATAAATCCTGAGAGAAAGGAATAGTAATTTATTCCTGGGGGAAATACTTAGCCTTTTTAACTAGTAATTTCAGTGACACTAGCATTATTTACACAGCCCCCCAGGGGTGCAGGACATTTGGTGGTTATAAATTTTTTACTGAAGATGGACTGTCTCAATTTCTATTTAAATATTGAGAGGGTGACAAAGGGGAAGGGAATACAGTTGAGCAGAGACAGTGTACAGGTTGTGAGGCACAGAGAGTATATATATCCAGCCACATTCTGTGCTGCCCCTTGCAGGAGAGACAACCCAAGAGAGGACTGAGGTGCGAAGGTGGCTTTACTTTACCGTTGCACCTCTGGGATTCTTTCTAGGCCTGGCTGGGGTGGTCTGTCTGGCCTCCTGGAGAGGCTGGGGCAACTCTCACATGTAATCAAGATTATGGCAGTCAGTTCTTGGTGGCCCCAATAGAGAGAGGAAATATTAAAGTAATTAAGGATGCCCTATTCTTTCCCATTTCACAAGAGGCCCCAATTATCCAGCCACCCACACTTAAGTTATGGCATATATTCAACTATTAGTAAATAAAGAGACTTGTAAAGTGTTTACTCTTCAGCCTTCTTCAGTTATGGCCTCTCAGTTTTCAGGCATCATTTCACTTAAGCAGTTCTATGATCAGACAGAGAGAGAGCAAATGATCTCATGTACTCTTACAGCCGTAAAAAACAGAACAAAAATCAGTTTCTCTCTCTACAACTTCCACTAGATGCATCCTTTGCAGAAATTTAATTTTAGATCAGTTTCATTTTATTTAAGCAGAGGAAGTGAAAGCAGTGGTAGATGAAAGTGAAGTGGGTAACTCTATAATCAGAAACAACAAATAGCCTGCTGAAGAGTGTCATTCTTTTCATGCGTGTCCAACTAAAGACATTACCTAAACATTTTTATTAAAGCAAGACAAAAATATTGACATGCTATGTCAAGTGTCGGCCTGCATTTAAATAATGGTATTTGTGTTGCACCTTCACAGGTTCAATGGCACTGTAGGGCTCGAATGATTGCTGGAGCCAGTTTCTACATTGTGGGCCGAGACCCTGCAGGCATGCCCCATCCAGAGACCAAGAAAGACTTGTATGAGCCCACACAGGGAGGGAAGGTCCTTAGCATGGCACCAGGCCTGGCCTCTGTGGAAATCGTTCCCTTCAGAGTTGCAGCATACAATAAAGTAAAAAAGGCCATGATTTTCTACGATCCAGAAAGGTAACACAGTGAATGATAACCCGCTTTAAAGTAGCCCATATTATATTTAAATATTATTTCATATTTTAAAAGATTTCTTAAGGGTCGCAGTTTAGCAGAAGAAAGGAAAAGTTTTGTAGTATTTTAGATAACTTGGTTGTAAATGAAATAAAAGAACTAAGGGATAAAAAGACCTATGTGAGGAGTCTGTTTGCCTGCCAGCACAGGACACAACACCCAGACAAAGGAGTTAGCGCACATGAAACTAACGCTATGCTTGATCTTTACCTTATTTTTAGAAAAGTATTTTATATTTAATAATATAATGTAATAGTGAAAATAGAGGTCCTTTTAATAGAGGCCCCGTTGCTTCTTATTGCTGCTGGTAAATTTGCACAGGAAGATAAAGATTTGTGCCATTAGTGCTAACAGAGTTAGTGAAGACATCGTACCAGCAATTTTCAGATTAAATTCTGAGGACAGCAAAAAAAATACATTTGAAAAGATTTGGCTTTGATGCACTTAAGGAGATTAAATTTACTGATTTCATCTGTGTGTCTGTTCTGTGGTAGGCACGATGAATTTGACTTCATCTCTGGAACACGCATGAGAAAGCTTGCTCGCGAAGACGAAAATCCACCTGATGGGTTCATGGCCCCAAAAGCTTGGAAAGTCTTAACTGAATACTACAAATCACTGGAAAAAAATATTAATTCTATTTTTCCTCAGAAATATGGGTATTAAGAGTGAGCTCTGATTGATTGATTTACTGTATTACAGATCACTTAGTTTGCATTTTCAATACCCTAATGGTAGGATAGAACATTTTCTAATACGGTCAAACTGTTTTTGAATGTATCTATTTTGGGCCTGGCCCTTCTCCCACTAAATTATTGGCAATTTTCCTTTCAACCTCAAAGGGAGCAGCAGCAGGTCTGTTATTTATAGTAGAATATGGCTTTATATGATGATTGTCCAAAGCCATATTAGGACTGGCCAGTTGGACATCTTTAGTGATGTCATAGTGGTACACCAACCCCCAAAGGTGCACAGTTTGACCTTATAGCCATGATGTAGTTACGTATCCCTTATGCTCTTTTAATCAGTTACAAACCGGAAATAGGAAATAAATGATTTACTATATTCCCCTTATTCCTTAAGACGCCCATCTTCTGCAATGGGCAGAAGGATTTTCTTTAACACATATATGGGTTTCTGTTGTCCACCACACACCCCTCTCTTTCTAATGCCTCCTACTTAAACTTGGACTTTTCAGTCAAGAAACTGAACTAAGCTTTATTGCAGCTCCAAGTTTAGCTTTCTACATAAAAGAGACAATTTAAAGCAGCCCAGCTTGAGTGCCGTGGTGAGGCTGGGAGAAGTGGTGCTTTAACTTTTGAGTCCTGCATTGAGGGCTCCCAGTGGCACTTTCCCTCCCCACCCAGAACTGAAGGGGAGCTGGCCTGCTTTGACTGCAGGAAGCTGCACTAGGAGATGCATGAGGCCCTTAGACTGCTCTCACTTCATCTGTTTTATACCAGTGTAATTCTACTGACCAGCGTGGAGTTATTTCTGATTTACACTGGTGTATGTGATTTGAGAATCAGGATCTCAGTTCAGCTTATTGAATAAAGAGGCCAAGTTTGGGTGGGGACAGTTTAAAATAGTCTGTTCACACTCTAGAATGTCAAGCTAGCCCCTCTTTCTGGCCACTTTCTACCCTCTTTTCTATTACAAAAGCTAATTTAGTCAAATATAATGCTTCCAGTTTCCAATAGAAAAAGGAAACAAACTGGCCACAACCTGTTCCTGAAAGGCCATTTTGGCTCCAGGAGGTTTGGGAAAGGTGTCACTGAGAAAGCTAGAAAAATTACTTTGCTATACAGTAAAAATTTTTAGAGCTAGTGTTTACCACACGTTCCCTTGCTTATGCTTTCCATATAGGAAGGATAGCCCCTGCCCCCCCCCAACCCACATCACCCTTCAGAAAGGTTAGCTTTAAACATGTGTTTTTCAAATTAAGCATATTTACTGTAACTGCAGTAAGCCCCTCCAAGGCTTTAACAGAGTATGGAAGAAGACACTCTCCCATCAGTTTAGTGCCCATAATGTACACGTCATGGACCAACAGCCTATTAATGCCTATCATGTTGCAGCTTACTGATATTCTAAAGAGGAAAAAAAATAAGGCACATTCGTTTTATCACTGTCTGCCAGAGATTGGGGCGAGGGTAAGGAACAGCTGGCTGAAGCTCTATCTAGAAAAAACAGTAATGAAAATGGCAGATGGGAAAATATGGTGAATTGTACGTGCCTCTTTAATGGAGAGTGTGTGTTGCCTGTTGTTGCTTCATGTGGTAATCTGGGAGAGGGGCTAGGATCTCCAGGTGCTATTTGACTGTGGGGATGTTGGGGTTTTTTCCCATCTGTATCTGGCCAGGAGGTTGCAACAGTTTCTTTTGGACATGGGTCTGGCTACTGTGATCAATTCTTGTTTGCCACCTTGTGATTACTAAAGTGAACTCTTCTGAGAGCTGCACCATAAATCCATCTGGAAACGTAAGCTGGTGCAGGATGTGGCTGATCACTGGGGAAGCAGGCTCACCATGCACACTATATTAGTCTTCCAATCTGCATTAGCGGCCATTGTGTTTCTGGGTGATGTTGAGGTTGTTGGCTTTGAACTAGAAAGCCCTGATTGGCTTGGAATTTCCCTATGTGAGAAGTCCCCTCTCTTCCCTGCACCGTATTGCCATATTTGTAGTCAGCAGAGGCATTGTGTACACTGGAGACCCCTCAGTCTAGAAGAGAAGGAACTGTTAACAGGTTGTCCCTGTGGAGACCCAGGCCTAGACTTTGTAACTCACTACTTCCCTAGTGGCTCAAATAAGCCCAAATCTTTGACTTAGAACATGCTCCAAAGCCTATCTACTTTCATGGGCTTCTAGGAAGAAGAAAACGTATGAGAGCTGCTGAAGTAATGGTNGCTTTGGAGCATGTTCTATCTACTTTCATGGGCTTCTAGGAAGAAGAAAACGTATGAGAGCTGCTGAAGTAATGGTTGGTATTTACTGGAGACTTGTAGGAGCTTATTACCTCCATGAACATGATATTGTGTTGTTCATTTTCTAGGGAAAATATACACAGTTATTGTAGGAATTAATAT
This sequence comes from Platysternon megacephalum, assembly GCA_003942145.1. Taxonomy (NCBI): domain Eukaryota; kingdom Metazoa; phylum Chordata; order Testudines; family Platysternidae; genus Platysternon; species Platysternon megacephalum. The sequence goes on along the minus strand of QXTE01000028.1, from coordinate 55,220 downwards.
GTGATTTCAGTCTCTGATCTTGCAGATTTATATATAATCAAAATACTTTAATGGGTGTCCAAAAACTGGTTAAAAGGTGTTGAAAATGAAATTAATAGCATTCTTCTCATTTTGCAGTTTTAATTATAAAAAGATCTATACATAGTAAAACAATCATGCTTCTGCTTGTAATTTAGTTTAGTAAAACATATATTAAGTGAAATTGTTTTGCTGTGCCCATTGTGCAATGCACATAATTACAGAAGCAATTCAAAACGTTATTTTAAAGCATTTTACTTTTCAAATGTTTCCAGCTTCTTATTGCTTTTAAAAATCTAGAGTAAGGAACCAAAAGTTGTATTATACCTCAAAAAATTAAATACTACAAATGTAACACTAGAAGCTAAAAATGTATTAAACAATAGTGCCTTTTATATTCAGGCCCTCTGGCAGGGACCTGAAAGACAAAAGTAATACTGTGACTTATAATTAATATTTGATATTTTAAATAGTGGTGTTGCATTTTTTTAACCTTAAAACAAAGAAGTGGTCTGTGAAAAAGCAGTAAACCAAATGGTTACAGCAAAACAAAAATTATTCCTTTAAAATAGTATAGTACACTGAGTCCATTTGCTAGTATTTTGTTAGTATATTTATTAAAGACTGGAATTTGTGCCTTGACTGATGCATCTCGTGATTCATAATATATTCTGAACTTGATACTCTGTTAAACATTTACTTTTAGTACAAATATATATTTCTATGTCTAAATATTTGCTTGTCATTTTGTGGATTTTTTACCACCTTTTTTTTAAACTAGTAAGCTCAGAGGGGTAAGGAGGCCCCAAAGACTTTCTGAAATGTATTCACACCCAAACTTACCTGTAAGGGAATGCAGACTGTCAGCATTAAATTTACATGAGTTCTCCCACTGCCTGCTACTCCTGGCCTTCTAATCTCCAGGGGTTTGGCAAACATGGGAGAGTAGCCACTGAAACCATGCTAAAAACTTATTGGATCAATACCAGCAGAACCTGTTACAGCCAGTTTCCTGAACTATCCCGTCTTTCTTATTACTGTCTTATAGCATGAGGATTAACATACCGTATATACTCATTCATAAGCTTGTTCATTTATAAGCTGACTCCTCCCAAGATGGATAAGTAAAAATGGAATTTTTTTTATGACCCATTCATAAGCCAACCCTATAATTCAGGGGTCGGCAAACTTTGGCTCCTGGGCCATCAGGATAAGCCGCTGGTGAACTGAGATGGTTTGTTTACCTCGAGCGTCCGCAGGCACGGAGGTAAACCTAAGTAAACAAAGTGTCCCAGCGCGCCAGCTGCTTACCCTGACAGGCCAGGACAGCAACTGGTGGGGAAATTTGGGGCGGGGGGAAGAAGCTGGGGGCCAGGGGAGTAACCCTGTGACCACCCCCCACATGACCCCACCCCTAGCTCGGGACCTGCACACTCTCCCCTTCCCATCCCTTCTCACCTTAGCTGGGGCAGGCCAGGCGGGATGGCCACAGTGTGCTCCAGTGGGTGGGGCGGGGCTGTGTGGCCACAGCCTGCCAGCCCCGAGGCTGGGGGGACAGCAGCATGGCCAGAAGCGGAGAGACTCTGCTGCCTCTCCTTGTCCCCTCTGTTGGGGGGGGGGGAGGGGCTGGTTCCCACCTCTCCCTCTCTATACCTGTTCATAAGCTGACCCCCTTCTCTGATGCTTCCCTTTTTTACTAAAAAAATTCAGCTTATGAACGAGTATATACGGTAGGTATGCAGGCATTTTATTTAAAAAATAGGCCACACTATCCCTAACTTCTTAGTAACTACATCAACCCCACATCAGATATAAAAAGCAATTTAGGGATAGTTGGTTTGCCCAGTTTTCAGACTCTAACCCGTGAGCACCTATATGCTGCTGGGATCCATTTCCCTATAAAGCAGGAATAAAATGGAGCAGTGGAAATCTTCACTCCCCTCTTGTAGAAGCGGTTGGTATGAAAAAAATGCATTGCTACTACCAAGGTGAAGGAATCAAGTAACTAGTTTTCAAGTGAGGTCTTATACCACCCTCCTCTCTGTTCCGAGCACCTTCCTGTAATACGTTAAATAATGTAACTGTATCTGTCACATGTGGGTTGTTCTCGCTCTCATCCTTTACCGAGCAGGTGGGCAAAATTGTGTGTGCAGTGTAGTGTTATGGCAGTTTGTTTTTACTTTTTTTAATATGCACGTTAATGTGTAAGAGGAGGCAGGTTAAAGAAGATAGCTTGAAGTAGTGCACTTTGCACTTAGAGCAGAATGTGGTGAGGTTTGTGATGGTCATTAGTATTTATGAAAGTTGAATCCAGTCTAAGACTGGCCCCTGGGAAAGTTTGGTCTCCTGCATGCATGAACTTTACCTTTATGGTGGACAACTCCATTATGGCCGAGGAACAGTTGTAGACTACGGTCCTCCTCCTGGAGCTTTGGGCACATTTAGCTAGCCCAGCCCAAAACACCATGAGAATATTGAAGATAAGGACAAAAATCTTGAACTTAATATTTTATGGGAAGCCAGTGTAGAGAGCAGAGGCCAGGTTTGATGGGCTTAGAATAGCCAGCATTACTGAGGAGATGCCCTGCAGCATTGTGTGCTAGTTGAAGTTTCCTAAGAGCTTCATGGCCAGCTATAGTGTATTGCGGTAACCCAGGCTGGAAGTGATGACAGTGTATGTAATTGAGGCCAGGCCATCATCTGCCAGGAGACGATAGATTCTTCTGGCCCCCGAGGTAGGGTAGAAAGCATTATGCACAGATGCTGGTGTGAGTTTAGAGGTGGTGAGGAATACTAAAGTACCCCGGACTGAAACTAACCAGTTGTGAGTGTGTACCTTCACCTAATGAAGGCTGAATGGTGGCCTGCAGGAGCATCATGTTCATGGCCACACAAGAGGAAGCTTTAATCTCAGAACTCTACTTTCTTCCCACACAGGCACAGAAAGACAGAATTGCTCTAGTCAGGACTCCAAGTGGCATTTTGCCCTCAGGGCTTGGTGAAGAAAAATCCCACCCACAGTAATGAAGGGCTCCCATTCTAGGTCATTGAGAAGTGCAAATTTGGCCAGGTGGTGAAGTACTCAATCACTCAATTTTTGAAAATTTAGTCCCTGTAGTTGGTGCTAAGAGTAAACTTTTCTGCTCAGAGGATGAGGTGATACACTTCAGGCACCATGATCCCCTGCTTATTTGTGTATCTAGTGTGGGTGAATTGTTGTCCCTACTTTTACTCCCATGCACTGGAGGAAAAAGCTGAAGTTCAAGCATACTCTGTAAGAGAATCTTAAATAGCAGAAGGGCAATTCAAGTGGTGTTCTCCAGTGGTTTTCACCCTGTGGTCAGTGGAGCCCTGGGGGGGCCATAGACTGTCTAAGACTTCCAAAGGGGTCTACACCGCCATTTGAAATTTTTTAGGGATCTGCAATTAAAAAAAAAAAAAGGATTGAAAACCACTGATCTATATGAATTCTTCACTGAATAGCAAGGACCTTGTGAAAAGAAGACACCAGGATTTCCTCCTAGACTGGATCATTTGCTCAGCCTTTTAGCCACAGACTACTGCAGCTATCATAGTTACTGAGCAGAGTAGGAAGAGACCTAAATGAAATCAAACACACATCACACAGAAAGCCTAGTATCATGTTCAAGGGAATGGGGGAAAAACCATTGGGTCCAAAAGGGCCTGGTTCAGCAAAAGCATATAAACATGCTTAACTTTAAATAGGTGAGCAGTCCCATTGATTTCAATTAGACTACCCAGAGATTTAACGTTAAGCATGTATTTACTTTAGTAATCCATTTTAGAAAAACACTTATGTAAGTTTATTTGAATTTTCCTATCTACATTTAATAATAGGTGGTCATAATACATGCAATTTGAACTGATTCTAAAACCCCAGAAGTTAATTTTAATATGCTGAGTGCTACTGTATGTAAGGTAATGGGGGGAGGGGGAGAGAGAGGATCACAGTACCGAATGCTTTACTAAAACTATATTACTTCTGCTGCATTTTCCTCATCCACAAATATAATCAAAATTCAAGAACAACGAAGTTTGCCTGTCATTTGTTCCTTATAAATCCCTGCTGCTTTTCCTCTAGATGTTTACAATTCTCTCACTGCTGGTTCTGTTATTTTCCTAGGGACTAAAGAGCTCCCCTTCCTATTAGAGGAATTCTTTTAAAAGAAGGATACAATTCTGTATGTTATTGGATCTGCTCAACTATTGTTTGTTGAAATACTTGAGATTAAAATGCCAAATCCCCCCAATTAGTGTTCTTTACTGTGGCATAAACTCATTTCCCTTTCCCACTATAATTGAAAGCTGTGTGCATTTACCCTAGAGCTTTCCCCTGTCAAAAAGGAAACCAACCTTAGCTTGGAGAAAGGCAATCTTTGAGAGGAGGGGGTGGGAAAATGAGTTGCTGAGTCAAAGTAACATCTTTTGAACAGCTGATATATAACAGAGTTAACTGAAGAAGTTCTCAGAGAAAAGGGACTTTTTACATATTATAAAATAAAGTGGTTGTAAACTTTTGATGGAATTTCCATCTTTAGCCCTTTATATCCTAGGATGGCTGGTTCAAATTTCTTCATCTTATTTTTAACTTGTTTTCAATGCTTATTTAACTTTCCTCTTATCAGTAGCATATGTTGGTTGTACGTAAAATACTTAGGTCTGAACATTCCTGGCACTTAAATTAGGAAGTATATATGCACTTGATTAGTGCACAATTCATAGTGCTGCTATAAAAAATAAAGGTACACTTTTTAAAAACAATATTAAGCTTGGAATACATCTTATGTTATCGATCTCTTAACAATTATATAAATTTGTTAAACTGTTGCCCCCACGTACAGTAGAACATTGCTAATTCACAATGACTGGGCGACCGAGGTAGAGTCTCTCAGCTTTGCAAATTAGTGTATGAGGAAACAAAGAAAACCACCACCAAATATACTTCCCCCTCCAAGTTAAAATAAAACTCGTGATAATTCATAGCATCGTGTAAAGATGTTGCAATATATATTCTAAAGAAAATGAAGTCAGAACTACATAACCCAACTAGTGTATAATAAATCAGAGAACCACATTTTTTAGGGAATTTTAACATGGAGGGTTTAATGAAAGACCAATTTGCAAGGGTATTTACTCAACTCAGAGAGGAAAAATGTAAAAACAGCATTTAAAACAAAAGAGCCTAATAGCAGGATTTCATATAAAATGAAAAATATTCAAACATTTATGCATTAGTTTGCTACCTCTACTGCATGTAGACGTCAAACATCAATGTGAAAGTCACCACTACTTCAAAGTTGTAAAATAAAATCTCAATTCAAACAGAATTTCTGCCTTTGTATAAGTTGCTAAAAGAAAAAAGGTAAATATGCATTGAATTCAGCAGTGTCTTTTAATCTATACATCTTCAGTAATTAAGTAAAAAAAGATTTTCCATATTCAACTTATCTACAGATTATGTCTATATATAAAAAGTGTGGATATATACATTTAATATAAACACACACACGTTCATACATATATACATGAACTGGTATTCAATCATTTTCCCCTTCCCCCAAAAAACATGCATCACATTAGAACCTACTTTAAGGCCACTACAACGTATTGGTAATTGGACAAAACACAAGCATTCACTCTTGGACTGGACTATATTGTTCCACTTCATGAGCTGTAGACCACATCTAATTCTGTAAGATTACCAGATTTCAATAATTTATAATTCAGTGTATAAAAACCCTCTAGAAATGAAACATTTAACTCCCTTATTGAAAGAATTTCCCTCACCCCACACTCCTTTTTTAACTAACTGATTACAGCGCAAGTCAAACTAGGCCACATCAGAAACTGCAAACACACTGTTTAGTCTTAGTCTAAACTAACATGCACCAAAACACTCTGAAGTGTTGCATCTTTTGACTTCCTCATCTTCTCAATTGCCCTGTGCAGATCCTGCTGTTGCACTGGCCGAATTTCATCTTCATCATGGCTTAAAAAAAAACAAAAACCCAACAGTGATTCAAATGTTACATAATTTAATTTACATGCTATAAAATAATCCTCAACTGTACATACAGTGCCAGAAGCCACAGAACACTAAATAGATAATGTCTGGCTATATCAATGGATGTAACTGACCTAACCAGGGGTAGGAGAGAAGTGTTCACAAGGGCTATTACTTGCTGCAACGTTCTAGAATCTCATAATGTAACAAAGGATCAAGGTCTATGCAACATAAGGGTGTGGGGTTCCTCTTTAGGTACCTTACTGTATTGTTAAAAACGAAGTTCTGAAGTTGTGGACACTAAAATAAGGAACTCATTCAACAGGAAAGAAACCCATTTGAAAATCGAGTTTGGCTCTTAAAAAATTATAGCTAAACAACATTTTATAAGGAAACGCTGGACTACTTAATGTTCACTAATTTCTGGTTTTGATATTGATGGAGAATTAGTTCTCCAACTAAACACACCAAATGTTTTTTGTTCACTTTTCAGTACTAAACAGTGAAATGCAGCACTCAAGCTCACCTTGGATTTGGATTTAACACCACACAAAAGTAAGCTTGAGGGCAGTGATCCTATAACAGAGGCAATGGAGCCTTTACATTAGAATGTCTGGTTTAGTGCTTTGGGAGAGGCAGGGGGTGCATGACTGGAGCCTGTATGATTCAAGCAGCTTGTTATGATTACACACAGGGACCAATCCTCCAAACATTATACACAGTGTAACTTTATGCACATGAACAGTCCCATTAAAATCAATAAAGTTACGCCCCATCTTGTGTGTTCATCTTTTACCATAATATTTCCCAATAGTACTGAAGCAATTTTCAACAAAATCCTGATTACATCCATAACCAAACTGAAGTGATTTATTCACTGAATTTGTGTGTGTAGAGTGAGGATTGGTGTAGAGAAAAACCACCACTAGTTTCTATCACTAGTTTTGTTTTTAAAGCTCCTTATTAACATTAAAATTGAAGACAATTATATGTAGAGTGTCTAGCACAAAGGGGGCTCAGTCTCAGTTTGGCAACCATAATACAAACAACAAGAAGCACCTTTCTTCACGTGTAGAATTAACATATTCCCTGACGCACAGGAGTGCTGCATCACGACACATTTCTTTCAAATCACTTCCTGAAAACCCGTCTGTTTCTTTAGCAATTTGCAGGAGGTCCACGTGCCTATCCACCTACCAGAAAATAAAGAAAGAGGCATAAAAACTTGAAAGTCAGTAAGATATTCTACTAAACATAGAAAAGAAAGTCACTATTAGAGACTTATTGTCTTTAGATTTTATTAAGGTTTTGCCTTTGAGGAACTAAAAGGAAATATTAGCAAAGTATAATCACAACATAAGACAAATACACGCTACCTGGGAAGTAACGAGGTGATTAGTAAAATTAAAGTTTCACTAACAAAACTTTATAGTTGTTAAAAAGAACTGGCAGCTACTAGAAGGCAGTAATTACCTGATTATACTTCATTTCTCCTGTACAAATTTAGAGTGCTGACAGCTGAAGAGGACAGGATCCCCCTGGCACAAAGTCTTGAAGAGCTTCTCTGACACTTTTTAGGGTTTGTCTTTACTAGCAAATTATGTCATGTTAGAACACAGCTGTGAAGAGTTATAAGTATCAGCTTGGTGTTAAACATGACTTTGCATCCACTATAGACAACATCCTGTAACTACCAGTGGATACAATTGAATCACAGAAATGGTGATCCAATTCTTCTACACACACACTCCAACATTAGCCTTTCTTTACAAGGGGCTGATCCTACAAGGTACTTAGTGCACTCAGGTCCTTATATATGTATAAATAATATAAAACAAGACCTAGACATAGGCCTATTGCTGTTATTTTATTTTATTACATGTCTATCAACACACAAACTTATTTCTCAGACATTATTAGAAAGTGTACATTTAGCATTGATGTTTCATTTTAATAAACACTTTTGCCACTTCACACATGAAGTCTGAAAAAAATCAATTTACATATTAATATTTTCTGTTGGCACCTTTCATCACAGAATATTGAAACACATTAAAACCAATTAATTTTAATAGTGCTATTCTGAGGTGGTGAAGAATTATACCCATGATACAAATCAGAGAGCTGAACCATCGAGAGGCAACATAACTCGTCCAAGTTCATGCACCAAGTCAAGAAAAACCCAAAAGCAACCCAGGAGTCTTGACTCCCTCTTGATAGTTCTAATCAGGATCCAGGATTTCCTAACTTTAAACAAATATTTTCCATCAGAAAATGGTGTCTTCTAGAAGCTAATCTTCTTTTTACAGAGATGCCTCAGAAAAGCAAGTGGAATTTTTTTTAAATTTCTTTATAGACAAATTAAAACTACAATGCTTCAAGTACATTAAAAAAACCCGTCAACATTAAGGAACACGTTCAAATCAAAGGAAAAAATATTTTCTGAAAAAGGAACAATCAGAGTCTAGAAGATTAGCCTGCTCTAAGTCTAGAGGCTTTGATATGACCTATCACATTCCTTTCAGCCCTAATGTCTATAATTCTATGGATTTCCCCAATTCTAAATCCATCAAACTTAAAATCATCATCAATAAGTTTGAGCCTTCCTCTAAGACTCATTTATGTTGTCACTTTTCTTTTAAATATCAATTCTGTTTTCATATCTCCAGTGCTCACTTATTTTGCCAGAAGGACCTTACATTCCAACTATCACCTGCAAGCAATCCTGACAGTTTATGAAATGTTCTCCTTCTTAATACTTAACCATTCATAGGGATCAACTCCCATATTATACCACTAAAATTAATGAGATTTAAAATTAGTTTTACTTCTGAAATGTATTTGTTTTATTGTACAGACATTAATCTAGGATGTTCTGTAAACTAATATGGGAATTACTAATATGGTGGGTCTAAATGCTGCAAGTTCTCCATGCACAGAACTATTATCTTAAAAGGGAGTTCCACACAGAAGGCTGGCAGGACCAGACCTTACGTTTCGTCAACAGCATCTAAAATACTGAAGATAAATGTGAGGCAACATTTTTTCTTCCTGATGAACAAGCAAAGCAGGAGGTAAAAGCAGCACTGTAACACATTGCTACTTCCCAGATCAACTAGAGATGTGACCAGATGAGATGAAGAAAATATCGGGACACCGGGGAGAGGAGGGTAAAAAAAAAAAGAAAAGCCAAGTGCTGCCGGCGGCGCAAAATATCGGGACGCGGGACAAATAGCTAAAAATCGGACGGTCCCGATTTTATCGGGATGTCTGGTCACCCTAAACTAGAGAGAATGTTCCATTGACAGAGAGATTATTTAATTTGCCCCAAACCACAGTGAATCACTGTCAAAACTGAGATTAGAAATCTAATTTCTCTAAAGACAGTTTCATGCTTAATCTATTAAACAACTCTACCTCTGAAATCTGAGGTCACACCCAAATCCAGAAGCTTCCCAGTCAAATACACTGCACTCAAACACTGTCTACCAGCATGTTTCTGATTTAAATCCATACAATGGCCAAAGATGGTTGGTTCGAAAGCATGTTTTTCAACTGCCCTGAAGGTTTGCACCCATGGCCATGATAATGCATAGAAATATTTTTTTAAACAAATAAGTTACTTACATTTTCATTTTTCAAAATCAGTTTCAAAATCGCCTCTCTCTGTTTCAGAGCCTTTAAATAAAAACAAGATTTCAATCATTATGGAACAAAAAGAGACTGATAGAGTGTGACATTTCTTTACCTATTAAAATCATTCAACAGGTACATATTTATTTTGCATCTCCCGTGCCCTCCAGAAATACAGGTTGATCCCCTGAAATGAGAGGTCAGTTTCCTAGCATGTATGCTACTGATGGCCATGGTGCTATTCAGCACCAAGATATCAAGTCTGCTTTTTATCCCTTGAGTCCAGGAACAATGTTTACATTAATTATAGGGAAAGAGAAAAAACTAGTTGACAAATACTCTTCCCTGAATGGGACTTGAACCCATGTAACTGAGATGATTACCCACATGGATCCACACTCCCTATTCACCTTTCCCACTTCAGAGAACCACAGTAAGTAACTTATTCCTGTTTCAAGAATCACCCATAAGTATCCTCTCTCTGAGGTTAATGGGTAGTAGTAACTTTCCAGGTTTGAGGCTGTGAATACATAACTGTTCTCTTGACCTGGGCATCAGATGAAGAAACCAAGTTGAAGGAGTTAAACTATGTGAGTACAGAGAACACAAGAGCCTTATTTATATCAGTAACAGGAACAGTGAGTAGGCATCCTGTAGAATTTGAGTATTCTCTGATATCTCTAGGTGGCTGAACAGCTGCCAAGTCTAACCATGATGTATACATAGTCTGATCCATTTTGACAACCCCTGAGCTAAGATATGCTGACCTTTGGTCTTATGGTCAAAGATAACTGCCAACAACTTCAAGAAAAATTGAACAGAAGTATACATAAATTTGCATGCAGGGATATCAATGCTTTAAGCTGCTCTCCCCTTGGTGTGGATAGGCAGAATGGAAAGTATGCACCAACTCCATTGTACAGGATGAGTGCAGGAAATGGGTTTCGAAGCTGCTGGTGGCACGAGTTGGTTCCAGCTGAAATATGTACATATTGAGTTTCTCATGGGAAACATCACCCTAAAAAGCAAAATTATCTGTACTTGTGAGAAACTGAAAACAAACCTTAACAATACTGTCTGGTGCTGTTTGCCTGGGCAGTGAAGACATAGGTCTCTCATTTGGTACAGTACATACCTATTGCTAATCCACTAGGCAAACAACCCAACATTATTTAAGGCAATTTGCTATGACTTACTGGTTGGTTAATGTGAAACCTCGTAGGCATTCTTCTCATAATGGCAGAGTCAAGATCCTGAGGGCGATTGGTAGCTCCCATCACTATCACCTTAGTACAGAAAAACAGAAAGATTAAATAGCGGAGAGAAAATATTATTTCAAGAATTATCATAATGGGGGTTCACAAAACACAGAAGCCAAATTGGGTAGCTGTTCTAAATTCCATCAAGCAAATCAGCCTACAGAGAAGTTGTGTCAAGCTTTCTGACACTGGCTTTAGCAGCAGGATTTAAACAAACACATTACGAGGTTATTTTAAACAGCTGGAAGCGGACTAGTTAGTTCAAAGTATTTGGAGCCTTTCACCTCTAGTCTGCAAATTCAAATTCAGTCGAAGTCAACAGGCAGAATATAACAATTTTTAGTTACTAACATTTGGTCTCTGGACAAGTTCTCTCCAGAACTAACAACGGGGAGGCAATCTGGTAGGGTAGCAAGAGGAAGCACTATTTTCCTATGTAAATAAAAAGCAGACTGGATTCCAGGACTAGCAATATGGCATTTTTCACAAGCACTAAATTCACTAAAAAGAATGTTGTTGTTTTTTTAAAACTAAACCACTGAAAAGCCAAAATAAACTCTTTTGGTATTATTAACTGGATGTGAAGCTACAGCAGGCGTTCTCAAACTGGGGGTTGGGACCCCTCTGGGGGTCGCGAGGTTATTACGTGGGGGGTCGCGAGCTGTCAGCCTCCACTCCAAACCCTGCTTTGCCTCCAGCATTTATAATGGTGTTAAATATATAAAAAAGTGTTTTTAATTTTTAAGGGGGGGGCGGCTGGTTTGCACTGAGAGGCTTGCTATGTGAAAGGGGTCACCAGTACAAAAGTTTGAGAACCACTGAACTACAGGAAGCTTTACAAAGGTTTCATATAATGTAATATGAATGCATCTTATTTTTATAATCCATATTTAATACAGGAACAATATTTACACCATTGGACTACACCTCAACTGTCATTTTAGGAGCAAATTTACCTATAGTGTACACATCTCATTTTCTCACTTCTTGTTATAAATTATGTACATTGCAAATACTCAAGTCACAAAAAACATGAATGTCAAATAAATTAATCCCATATAATTTTAGATTCCTAAAAACCTATTGTTTTTAGCTCTCTCATTTTGGATCTTTGCCCCACAACTGGCCTTGCAAGTTGAGAGCTATGCATCAGAGCTATATTGCTTTCACAGGTTAGAGTGGTGCTGCCACCTAGAGGCACATAATTGTGGCACAAGTTACCAGACAGTAAGATGGTAAGCAGACATTTAAAAAAATATTTTACGTTCAACAAAATATTGTAAGCGAAAGGTTCATTTAATCAATGGTCCAGCAATCTTTATTAGAACCACATATAGAAGTAGTTAAGAGGTCAGATTCTCTGGTCTGCACATGACAGCATTAGGAGGTGAAAACCACACTTATCCCTTGTTCCTGGGGCCAGCCAGATGGCAGGCCAGTATCTTTGCAAAAGTCAGAGGAGCTTGAAGTTTGATCTAACAATTCTCTCTGCTGTCTGGCCCCAGGGGTATGTTTGGCAAGCAGGCAAATCACCTGGGCATACAGGTGCCCTGGCCACATCACCTTTCCTCTGGGAACACAGCAGATGCACAACATAGCCACTAAATCAGCTCTGTGGTATCTGGATAGTTCCCTTACACAAGACAAAAAGATGACCAGATCTGGCTCCTTTATGGCTGCTTTGTTCTGAGGCCAAAATCTAGCTCCAAGTATGAATATAAACATATCACCATTCATGCAAAGGGAAGGTTGGGGACAGGCTAAGATCAATTTAGATCTTAAAAAAAAAAGTTAAAATAATTAGAGATTACATTGTAAAGTTCAATAACTGCTCTTTTCTCTTCTGTATCCCTAGAGAAACTCTGCCCCTTTCTTACAACATAGCAGATGAACATCTGTTGTAACAGCAGGAATGACAAAAACAGACTTCCCTCCACTTTCAAGACAGGGAATGTGATCGGTCATCCCCAGTCACACCCTCATCTAAGGATTCTCTCTCCTTCTCAAAGGAGTTCTAGGGCACAGGGTACTGAGGAAGACAGGCTGCAATGGGATTGTTGTTCTGTACTGAAACACCTGATGTCAGCATAGGGAGAGACTGTTCCAGTGCAATTCAACCTACACCAGTTTTGGAGCCCTAATAATTCCTTGCCATCCACCTTCCCCTTCCTGCTTCCTCATGCAAGTGGCACAATGCATAGCTTCGTAACTCATAAAGGGAGTTTTAGATCACCACTACTGCTCATATCTCCCATCAGCAAGGGAAAATGTACAGACAATTTGCTGCACACAAAACTCTCCAAATTTCAAAGCTAATTTTTGAAATAAGTCTATAATTTAAAAACCATTTAATTTCAGTAAGACACAACAGGCCGTACATTGTGCACAATACTGTTCCTTCTCAGGTACACTTGAGGCAGGAGGCAACTAACATGGTCTACATGTTGCCCATCATGTTCTATTGTTTAAGTTACTGAGACTTGAGTATATTTTCCTCAGAATGTTAAGAATTTTACAACATTAATAAAAGCTGGAATGAATCCTTGCTATCAGAGGGAATTTTGTTTAGATCCAGACACAGCATAACACTCCCAACTAACATTTACCAATAAAATATTTTGAAGAAATTGTAACGGTCAGCTCTCAACAAATATGGGGCAGTCTTTAAAAGTGTTTTGGACATTTCAAAATCATTGTTTAAAGAAAGATTTTTCTAAACAGTATGAAGTACAATATGGGAAAAGCCTGAACCTGGTACTAAAAGGACATGTCCAATAATTCTCAAAAATATTTTAGATAGATTTTCATAACAGATTCCCAAAATTCTCCAACCAGGTGTTTTGTACTATATTTTACTCTAATGGGGCTCCCACTGTGCCAAGATGTATGAGTGATGGGCCACAATGACTCTTCAGACCCAGTACACTATCAGTAGTGGAAGCACAAGACCAGATATATGTTTTACTGAATGAAAGGAATGCTTCATTTGACTATTTCCAAGAAACTTTCACAATGTTTAAAGAGGCATTGTGTTAAAAACATTGGGAAGAGTCTGTGCCTAAGGGAACATCAGGTTACTCAGCCTTAACTTCAAGTTCTGTGTGGTAGAGTTATTAGCACTAACATCCTATTGACATATTGTATAGTTCTGTTCCTTGCAAAGCAGATGGTCAACAGCTATACTTAGCCTGTATGTCTTTGAATCATAGTATGAAATCTCTGCTATAAAGTTACTGGTTGTATTCAAGATGCGTGAGAAGCTGGATTTTAATTTGATTGCCATTCTGACGGATTTTAAAGTTATAAACTATAAAAAGATATAGTTAAAACCAGCAATGAAACAGAGCAAAGAAAACTTGTCTAACAGGGAAAAGAGAACTCTGAGGCATTGGATGGTTCAGGGTCCTCTTTATGGGATACAAACACTTTCAGTTCTAGAATGCCAAATTAAGTGCATTGTGATTGTGGTTACCATCCAATGACTGCTTGGTGGTCTATGTGAAACAAGTATGGTCATCTGTCCAGTTCCTAGTGGATTAATTTCTACATGTAAAACTAACACTTCAAATGTCATCTTGACACTCTGAGTATAGAGGTCAAGGATTTAACAGATATGCTTGACTTATTAACAATAAGCATTTATTCAATATCTTCATTAACGATCTGGAAGATGGTGTGGACTGCACCCTTAGCAAGTTTGCAGATGACACTAAACTGGGAGGAGTGGTTGATACGCTGGAGGGTAGGGATAGGATACAGAGGGACCTAGACAAATTAGAGGATTGGGCCAAAAGAAATATGATGAGGTTCAACAAGGACAAGTGCAGAGTCCTGCATTTAGGACGAAAGAATCCCATGCACTGCTATAGACTAGGGACCGAATGGCTGGGCAGCAGTTCTGCNTGGTCATCTGTCCAGTTCCTAGTGGATTAATTTCTACATGTAAAACTATCACTTCAAATGTCATCTTGACACTCTGAGTATAGAGGTCAAGCATTTAACAGATATGGAGAGAGAACTGCCCTCTCAGCTTTATAAAGAGGTTTCTGAGTCAAATTTGAGAAATATGGATAGGATGGTGTGGGGGCAGGCTGCCCTGTCACTCTCCAACTGTTCTAGGCTACAGAATTTCAGTCTCTCACAAGTATTTTTTACAAGCAGCATCAATTATTATTTTCTAATTTGATATTGTTACCAAAAGTTAGATGAGAAAGGAAGAGTTGGATAAATGAGGCAATGAGTCAAAATTCCTGCTCTGGTAATATCAGCTTCTTGAACTTTTAGGCTTAGCTCAGTAAGCGTAAGGATTATGCTTCTGTTGGAGAAGCAGCTGGGCTGGTGGAGGGAAGATGTCTAGGCTTTTCCTATAATGAGTATTGATATCATTGGGATTAATATTCAAATATTTCAATAAGGCTCCTGGGATCTAAGATTTAGGAGTCATGCAAGTAAATTTCAGAAGGAACAGTGTGGGTTTATTTCCTCGACAGTTAGACAGGCCAAGAGTGGTTTGTATTTGTCTTAGCTACTACATTTAGCCTGAAACAACTGTTCATGTGATTTTGTTTCAAGTAATAAAGCTCCAAATTTAAATCATCTCAAATCTTGTGGTTATATTACTGGGGGGGAAAAAACCAACACTTTTTTAAAGTGTCTATAATTTACTATTGTCCACAGTAAGATGAATGCATGAAGTGACTATTAGCGCAGGGTTCTTGTTCCTACATATTCTGCCATCCAGCAATAAAATAAAGAAATTCCTCTGGCAGCTACTATGTCCAATAGGCTATTTTTGACCACTTCCTAAATGGAGAAAAAAATATATTGTTTCTCCGTGAGAATTATGGTAGCTTTCATCTTATTTTTTTAACTCACTTGGCAACTATAGTCAGTGTCCAGACCATCCCACAGACTCATGAACTGAGCTTTCATCATAGCTGTAGCTTCATGATCAGAACTTGAACGGCTTCGTAGAAAGGAATCTAAATGAAAGATTCAATGAGCATTATTTACCTTCACATTCAACCACAGCAACTATGTATTTCTCAAGGGCAAATTTATAAGATTGTAATCACAAAAGAAAAATAATTTAGGACCAAGGAGAGAGATACTGAAATTTTAGTCAGATCTTCTCAGTTACATTATCTAAGCACTATATAAGTACATGAAATATCACATGAAACTGTCTCAGATTTTGTGAAATAATCACAAAATATTATAGAAAACCTAGAGGAGAAAAATCTGCATTTGCCAATGTTTTACTTTATCAGGTATCTTACTAGCACTTCCTATATAGAATTAGTATCTTAGGCAGCTTCCATTCCTAGATATTTTCATCCTTGCTCCTCATGCAGACTATCATGCTCCCTCTGAGAATATGACAAGCTAAGAAGCTATCAAAGAAGACTATTACAGCATAGTTGCATGTTTAATGTAAAGTGGCCCACTCACTTTTCATGCAGGGTTCTAGCTCTACTAATCATCTGCAGAAGCATATACTGTTGTTAAAAGAGTTAGTAAGAGTGCTTCCAGAAGGAAAATAGTTTGTCTCTGGAAAAAGACTCCACCATAAATATGAAGTTGGAGAAAAGTGGCAGTTTCACTACATGTTTCACAGTGAATCTTGTTTCTCCGTGTCCCATGTGTCATTTTAAGAAGTGCTTGGTGTAAGAAAGAATGAGCAATTTTAACTGAAGTGTTCTTGTTTCACTTTGTTATGGATTCACAACTTCAACGTTAAAAAGACAAATCCTCATGCTCCTAACAAATAGCACCACTGCTTTCTCCCTAATCCTTATATAGATTTATGTTTGTTTTAAATTTTCTTCTTCTTACTTCCCCATTCTCGTTTGTTCTGTTAATTCCTTAACTTTATTTTTATTGTTTTATATAATATATATATATACACACACACACACACACGCACAGGATGGAAATAGCATATAAATAACAAAATTCAGCGTTCATTATTTGCAAAAGTTGGAACAAACAAAATCACAAACAAAAACTGAACCCCAAAAGGTCATGTAGGGCATAACCTAGGAGTATCAGGGATTAATACATACTAAACTGCAAAAGTATTCCATTGCTTCATGTGACCAGAAATCCTCATACTTTTTCCAAATGTTTCTATTAGAGTCTTTTTTCCAATAATGCAGTAGCAGAATGCTCACTAAGCCAGCCTCCGTATGAGGGAAGTAACTGCAGATTTCCATTTTCTCAAAATAACTCTTTTGGCCACTAAAATAGTTACTGCAATCCATTTTTAAATGTTAATTGGTAATACCAACTTATCCTGCACCCCTAAAATACACAAGCTTGGAAGAGGAAAGATAGTGATAGAGTTTTTGAGAGAGCCATATGGTTCTTAATATGGTGTTCCAGAACACATGCATTTTTTGACTGGTGTAGAGGATGTGTGAAAGGTTGGCATGTGGCTGTTTACATCTTCAACATTTGCTGTGTGTTGCCAATCTAGCCTTAGACAAACGTTCTGGAGTTAAGTAGTATCCATTTAATATCTTGTTCTGCAAGAATCTCAGGGATAAAGAGCTTGAAGTATCTTTCACATTAAGCCAGAGAAGTGTGAAATTGGCCTTGATCCTGAGGCATGGGTTATCCTATAACGGTATGAGAAGAAAATTAGTAACATTGGTTATAATCCTATTAATGCGTTGGAGGCTGCCCCATGTATATGCAAAGGTAAGATTTTTTCTTAAGGGCATGGGTAGCTATTAAGGGCTATAGAAGAGCGGGAATGGCATGGCTAAGCCTTCTTCGATTTCAAACCAGGCTGGTGTATATGCAAAACCACTGGAGGGGAACGACCTTACATCAGGAAGCATTTGGAATGCTGGGTAATAAAGATTTAAATCCCATATAAATTGCATGATAAGCTTTTTATTCAAGCAAAGAGTGAGGGAGAGACCTTGAAAAGCAGTAGACTAATGATATATGTCAATCTTAGATATTCATTTTGGCTATTTCTATTCTCCCCAGTAAGGACGGAGGGAAAAGATGCACCTCTCTACATCGTTGGAAATTTCTTTTAATATACAGTCCATATCTATAGAAGCAACTTTATGAAGATTAGGACAAATCTTAACTACTGAATAAGTTATTTCATTGCACATTTTAAAGGGAAAATGCTGAAACTGAGAAGAAACTTTTTTTTTGGTGATTTATTCATTACTTGTGATTTATTCCAGTTAATGCAAAAACCAGAGATCTCTCCAAAAATGTCAACTACATTCAATAATGATAGAATTGATGAGTATGGAATCTTCAATAGTACAAAAATGCCATCATCATATAAACTGATTTTGTACTCTTCCTGTTTATAGTCACACCTTCTATGGCTGAGTGCTAATGTATATACCTTGCCTGTGGTTCAAGAGAGAGATTTAAAAAAGAGGGATGAGATGGGACAGCCCTGTTGCATCCCTCTTTCTAGTTGAAATATGGGAGAAATAATTCCTTTAATTGATAGTAAAGTGAGGGGGAGCTGTATAATATATTGACCCAATTGAGGAACATTGGGTCAATCTGAATTTTTTTTAGGACAGCCATTACATAAGGCCATTCAACCCTACCAAAAGCCTTCTCTGCATCTGGCGATAAGGCTATGAAGGGAACATCTGAATCTGAGTTTACTGGATCAAGTGAGCAATTTTTATTGTATTATCTGTAGCTAATCTTTCTTTAATGAAACCAACCTGATCTGCGTTCATCATCCCATGAATTATAGTGTTCAGTTATGTTGCTAAAATTTTTGCATTTATTTTGCAATCTGTGTTCAATAGAGATGATGAGGTAGTCACCACAGTTGCAACCATTTTTGTTCTTCTTTCATATTAAAGTAATTAAAACAGTTTTCACGTCACGAGACATGATTCCCTTTTGGACTCTTTCAGTGAGGACGTTTGAAAGAATAGAAGATAGCTGATTACAAAAACATTTTGTAGACATCTGTTGGAAAGCCATCCATCCCAGGGGCCTTGCCGGAATTCCTATTTTGTATATCTTGTTCAATCTCTTGTGCTGTGAAAGCTTTGTCCATAAACAACTCTTGTTCTGAAGTTAGGATATTAAAAGGTAGGCCTTCAACGAACTGATCACATTTATTAGAGTCACACTGATCTGATTTATATAAAGCTTGATATAAATAATCAATGTAAGCAATTCTATCTATTGGTTCAAGGATAGCACTCCTGTCTACTTATAAGGAAGAAATACTATGGGTGGCTAATTCCATCTTAAATCTTCTGACAAGGAGTATACATGCTTTTTCTCCCCTTTCATATCATCTTAGTTTGACCATGTTAAGGGTAAATGATAATTAGCTAGATAAGCATTCATTACATTTAAATCTGATATTGAATAGAGAACGTACGAGGTTTTCATTATTTGGGTCAGTCTTGTACGTTCTCTGCAATTCGTCTATTCACTTGGTCAGAGAGTTTAGTAATTTGAGTCTCTCTCTCTTTTTCTTCTTTTAGGAGGCATATTTTATGTATTCAACCTTTTCAGTAGCTTTCTGAGCTTCCCAAAGATGATAGCAGAGGTAGCGGAGTGCTTATTTTCTTGTATAACATTAGAGATGACTGAATCAACTGTGGAACAATATTTTGCATCTTTTAGTAGCAGAATGTTCAGCTTCGAGCTAGAAGACTTTAATGAGGTGTAACATCTATGGTATTACTGGAACATGATCTGAAATTAATATATCATGAATGGTTGCTTCTAGGTATGCTGAAATAAGTTCAGAAGACACTAGAAAAATGTCAGTTCTGGAGTAAGATGAACATACTGTAGAGAAATGTGTATAGTCATGCTCCTTGGAATGTCTCAGTCTCCATATATCTTTTAAATCTAGTTCACTCATTAATAATGAGGGTTGGTCTATTGTGCTTTGACAGCTGGCTCTCATGTAATTGGATTTGTCCAGATGTCTATCTAACCTAGTATTCTAATTGCATCCCAGTATTACAGGAATGTATTTTATTAGCAAGAATGTCTGCAACGTCTTTGAAAAATTCAGAATTACCGCCACTTGGATTGTAAATGCTTCCTAGAATCAACTTTTTATGAGCTGACAACTTTCAAGAAGAACATATCTTCCTTCAGGATCAGACTAAGACTGGATACATTGAAAAGTTATACTTTTATTAATTAAGATGAATATGCCTCTGCTCTTAAAATTCAATGATTAATGAGACTCAACACCTACCCACATTTTCTTGATTCATCTAATTCTGCTAGATGAGGTTCCTGCAATAAAGCTACTCGGCACCTTTTTTGATTTGAGATGTCTCAGGATTTTAATTCTTTTAGAAGATCAATTAGGTCCCCACACGTTCCAGGTATGCGCACGCAGAAAATTTGTGGCAAAGTTTTAAAAGATATTTTAAGTACGGCTGTCAAGTGATTAAAAAAGTAATCGCGATAAATCATGCGATTAAAAAAATTACAATTAGTCACGCGATTAATCGCACTGTTAAACAATAATAGAATACCATTTAAGTATTTTTGGATGTTTTCTGCATTTTCAAATATATTGATTTCAATTACAACCCAGAACACAAAGAGTACAGTGCTCACTTTATATTTATTTTTATTACAAATATTTGTGCTATAACAAAAGAAATAGTATTTTTCAATTCACCTCATATAAGTATTGTAATACAGTAACTCCTCACTTAAAGTTGTCCCGGTTAACGTTGCTGATCAATTAGGGAACATGCTTGTTTAAAGTTGTGCAATGCTCCCTTCTAACGTCGTTTGGCAGCTGCCTGCTTTGTCCACTGCTTGCAGGAAGAGCAGCCCGTTGCAGCTAGCTGGTGGGGGCTTGGAACCAGGGTGGACCGGCAGCCCCCTATCAGCTCCCTGCTCCCCTAAGTTCCCTGTGTGGCAGCTGCCCAGCAGGCTATCAACTGCTGGCAGTTCAGCTGTCCCTCCCCCCACTGCCAGGTGCTGCTCCTGCCCTTTGCCTTGGAGCTGCTCCCAGAGACTCCTGCTTGCTGTGCAGGGAGGTGAAGGGGGGGGGGGCTAATGTCAGGGTGTTCCCCTCCCCCTACGGAGGAGACAGAGAGCTTGGGGCAGCAGCTGCTGTCTCAACTTCCTGATCCACTTAAAAAGACAATGCACTTAAGAGTGGGTCAGCTTACTAAAGGGGCAGTGTGAATCTCTCTCTCTCCCCCACACACAAGCTGTGTGTCTGTCTCTGTCTGCCATGCTGTCTCCCCTACCTCGTGTTTGTGCTGCCTTGTGTGAGAGGCTACATTAACAATAATGTGTTAACCCTTGAGGGCTCAGCCGAGTGCTAGTTCATCATTTAGCAGCAAGGCATTCCCTGGGAAATATACCTCCCTCTTCCACCCTCTAACTTCACCACCTCAACCAAGCTTCACAATCATCATAGCTGTGAACAGTATTAAATTGTTTGTTTAAAACGTATACTGTGTGTATATCTATATAATATATAGTTTTTTGTCTGGTGAAAAAAATTTCCCTGGAACCTAACCCCTCCCCCCCCCTTTACATTAATTCTTATGGAGAAATTGGATTTGCTTAACATCGTTTCGCTTAAAGTCGCATTTTTCAGGAACATAACTACAATGTTAAGCAAGGAGTTACTGTACAATCGCTTTATCATGAAAGTTGAACTTACAAATGTAGAATTATGTACAAAAAATAACTGCATTCAAAAATAAAACAATGTAAAACTTTGGGCCTACAAGACCACTCAGTCCTACTTCTTGTGCAGTCACTCAGACAAACAAATTTGTTTACATTTATGGGAGACAATGCTGCTCGCTTCTTGTTTATGTCACCTGAAAGTGAGAACAAGTGTTCACATGGCACTGTTGTAGCCAGCGTCGCAAGATGCGACGGGCCAGATGCGTTAAAGATTCATATGTCCCTTCATGCTTCAACCACCATTCTATAGGACATGCGTCCATGCTAATGAGGGGTTCTGCTTGATAACTTTCCAAAGCAGTGCAGACTGATGCATGTTCACTTTAATCATCTGAGTCAGATGCCACCAACAGAAGGCTGACTTTCTTTTTTGGTGGTTTGGGTTCTGTAGTTTCCGAATCAGACTGTTGCTCTTTTAAGACTTGTGAAAGCATGTTCCACACCTTGTCCCGCTCAGATTTTGGAAGGCACTTCAGATTCTTAAACCTTGGGTGGAGATAGCTGTAGCTATCTTTAGAAATCTCACGTTGGTATCTTATTTGCGTTTTGTCAAATCTGCAGTGAAAGTGTTCTTAAAACGAACATGTGCTGGGTCATCATCTGAGACTGCTATAACATGAAATATATGGCAGAATGCAGGTAAAACAGAGCAGCAGACATACTATTCTCCTCCAAGGAGTTCAGTCACAAATTTAATTAACGCATTATTTTTTAATGAGCGTCATCAGCATGGAAGCATGTCCTCTGAAATGGTAGCCGAAGCATGAAAGGGCATATGAATGTTTAGCATATCTTGCATGTAAATACCTTGCAATGCCAGCGACAAATGTGCCATGCAAATGCCTGTTCTCACTTTCAGGTGACGTAAACAAGAAGCGGGCAGTATTATCTCCCATAAATGTAAACAAATTTGTTTGCCTTACTGACTGGCTAAACAAGAAGTAGGACTGAGTGGACTTTTAGGCTCTAAAGTTTTAAATTTTGTTTTTGAGTGCAGTTACATAACAACAAAATCTACATTTGTAAATTGCACTTTCACGATAAAGAGATTGCATTACAGTATTGTATGAGGTGAATGAAAAATATTTTTCTTTATCTTTTTTACAGTGCAAATATTTGTAATAAAAATTATATATAGTGAGCAGTGTACACTTTGTATTCTGTGTTGTAATTGAATATATTTGAAAATGTAGAAAACATCCAAAAATATTTAATACATTTCAATTGAGATTCTATTGCTTAACATGGGGATTAAAATCGCCATTAATTTTTTTTAATCGCAATTAATTTTTTTTAGTTAATCGCGTGAGTTAACTGCGATTAATCAACAACCCTAATTTTAAGATGAGACATATATGTCTCCACTAATATTGTAATACAACATCTCTAGGCTGCTATCTGTGTTTATACATACTAGATACTGGTTAGTTTTGAATGAATTTTTGCCTTCAACTGAGTCTAAGGGTGTCAGGTACACAAAAAGATCTATAGTTAAATAGGGTGTCTTCCAAAGTATATTTGTAACAGAAAACAAAAAAACCTCAGACTTAAAACAAGCCAATTTGGGCATATTCTGATCCCTGACTGCTTCAGTTCCCTCTGCTCCTGCCCTTCCTATATTATATAATAATATTCTAAACACAAATATATTTAAATTTGATAAAGCAAATATTAGTACAAAATCTAAATATATATTAAAAAGTTTCATATTAATTGTATGTCAGATGCCCTGCACAAATTGAATAACTAGTGCTATTTAAGGTTACATATCAGGAGTATGGATTGTTCCAAGGGATTTGTGGTTACCATAACATGATCCATCAGAGGTTCTAGTGAAGAGGTTCTGTCTAGCTGTGCTAGTTGTGATGATCAGTGCAGATAATACTGCAATCAATAGGTAGTGCTATATCACCCAGTTTAGTGTTAATCTGTTACTCTCTCCAGTGCCATACAGTTGTTACTGCTCAGTTCCAAAAGGTGGTCAACGGAAGAGTTCAGCCTAGCTGGTTATCTGCTCGGAGTTGGAAGATTATATAAGTGAATATTACCATATCCACAAGAATTCATAGGAAAACAAACTGATTTCGATGGAAAAAAAAAATCTGCTATTTTTGGTCAAATCTGGTTTCAGTCTTTGAAGTGTCTGCCAAGTTTCAGAGGGGGGTTTGCAAAATCTTGTGAAACCTGCTAAATCCACAGTGAAGGTGGAAGGGTACTTGGTGATGCATCTGACAGTGGTCCCCCATAGGATTTGCTATGTGCCATTGAATGCAGGGCTCTTTTTATTAAGATCAGAGGAGAAGTCAGAAAAAAGAGAAATTCTGTGGCCCTTATACATAAGGTTTTAGCATTTCTGGCAGCATTCATTAACATTATTTTATCCTTGAACTTCAGCAGCTTGAAGATGATGGGTCTGGGCCTGTCAGATTCCTGCCTTCTAGTACCAGGCATCTGATGGGCCCTTTCAATAACTAATGGCAGCTGGGGTCCACGGTGATGTCCACCCCACACAAAGCAGAGCAGGTTAAGTGAGGTCAATTAACCTGATTGGCTCTCCCCCAGGTGCAGCCTGTGCTTGAAAGGTTGATTGATGATGGAGCCCTCTGAGAAGGAATATGCAGGGCAGATATAAAAATTAGGAAGCTGGCAGCAGAAAGGGACTGAAAGGGAAGTGAGGTGTCTTTAAAGCTACAGAGCTAGGTAGTCTGCAGTTACTCCCTGGAAGGAGGGAGTTTGGGCTAGGAAACCCAGAGAGCAGGGGAGCCACAAGAGAATTAGGAAGGAGTCCAGGGAAATAGCAACCAGACCATAGTTGCTGGACATAGAGTCCTGGGACCGGAACCCAGAGTAGCACGCTGGGCCAGGTTCCTCTACCAACCATTGGGAAAGTGGCACAACCTGGCTGTGGATTGGAAGACTAACTGGAGCAGATGAAGACAGCTGATCCAGTGGGGCTTTGATAGCCTGGAAAGGAAGGACTACATAGTGACCTGGCCAGAGGGCTGAGTCATGAAGAGGGAGCACCAGAGTTCCAGAGACAGAGAGAACAAGAAGGGAAACAGTGTGAGCAACTGGGGGGGAGAAAACAGACCTGGATGGAGCTAATCCCCACAGCAGCCAAGAAGAGGCACCCTAGCGATGACTGAACCCCATTACAGGGGCCAATTTAAATATGGTATGGAGCAGCTTCTGCAGAAAGCTGATACTATCTTTCTCCTGAGCAAACCATTTGGGATTTGACATCCCATACATCTTTAGAGAGACCACAAATATCCTTTGAGATTGAATCCTGTCTGAGAAATTCTTTCAATGCCATGATATCCTGGGCTAGATTTTGCTGTGCTTCCCTCTTCAGCTGCTTCAGTGATTCAGGCTTAGGTCTTCCGTTGCCTCACTTTTTCATTGGAAGCAGTTTGAAGATTATCCAGGAATCTAGTTTACATTTATGACCAACTTATTCCCAATTTGCTAGGAAAGTAATTATAAGAGATGAACTGATATGTAGGGAGGTCTGGGACGAGGCAGATGTTTTCTTCACGGGTACCATACGACTGTTCTGTTAATTCTAACCACCCATTTCTTTGCAGTCTTCTAATTCCAAGCCCTTAGCTTCCTCAACATTCTACCAGCGGAAGGGCTAGTTTAATCTGCCCAGGCCTTCCAGTGATAACTACGTATTTCAGGAAAGCCTTTCCTCTCTAAACATGAGCTTCCTAAAAAGGTCCAACTTAGCCCTATGGAGAAAGAAAGAACAGTGGTGCTGTACCTCACCAACATATATTTCCAGAATTGACACTCAGAAACTGGGAACTTCAGTTCACTATGTTATTTCTCCTATAACTAACCCCAGGTGTAAATTCACAAACAGTAACTACTAATGCTGGAAAAGCTTTTAAGGAAAGGCTCGTTAAGAAAGACATTGTATAGGGATAACTTCACTTAAAATTTAACTCTTATCAGAGGACTTCTGCAATATGAGACATGCTACTTTGCAAGGGATGCTCTTCAATACTTTTTACGCTATTAAATCTTGTTTTATTACCATTTTGTTCTGTATGCCAATACAAATGTTTTCTGAGAATTAGAGATATCAGATACATCAACTTGCACTTAAAGTTTAATATTGCATTTCTATGACTAAGAAAAAGGCATGCATGTTACCTATTTCATCGATAAAAATGATGGAAGGTTGTAGTTTTATAGCAAGGGAGAAGACCGCAGCAGCCAGTTTCTGAGACTCCCCATACCATTTATCAGTCAATGTTGAAGGCTGGAGATTAATAAATCGACAACCTGCTTCCTTTGCTGTAGCTTTGGCAATCAGAGTTTTACCACAACCTGGAGGGCCATAGAGAAGTACTCCTGAAAAATAACAGTATTAAAGTTTTAGGGTCACTGGAAGGAAGGAAAGACCCCAGTGTGACTAACATAGCAATGTATGAACTCATATTCTATCTAGATTTCCCTAAGGCTGGCATCCGAGTACCTTTCATTAAGTACCACCAAAACTCCATGTACACAATTGTCCTGCAATTAACTTATTGTCTTAATATTAAAAAAAGCAATAATTTCAAATTATTCAAGACTGCTTTATCTTTGTTTCTTAGTGAAGAGTTAATACAGAACAGCTCATTTTAAACTTGAGAAACCTCTGAAGCTTTGTTTTGTGCCTATTACAGTTATAAGTAACACTCTACATTACTATGATTCAAACAAGCTAATGGAGAAAAAAAAAATTCAGTTTGCTTACTTGGGGCATTTGCTAGGGCTTTGTTTATAGTCACTACCTTCCTGAAAAGGCTTATGGAAAAAAACATCTGTAATGAGGTAGGGTTTTAAATTCCATGCATATTATTTAGAAGTACTTAAACTCAATTTTTTTTCTAAAATTAGTCAAACAATTTATTACGGTTTCCTGTAGTGAACAGGTTTTCTTATTTAGTTAGACTTAAATGGGTGTTCTCTATAAACACAGCTGCAGAAGCTGGTGAGTTAGTTTTTTCTTAATTTAAATGTTTTTGAGGCTTTCTACATCTACATAAGGATAATTACTTAAGAGATGAATCTTCCATCTTCATGATTTAAATGACTGATCAAATTGAGGGGTGTAGTCTGTTTGGAAGGTCTACATAAATAGTCCTTTCATCATCTTATTAAAGCACATGACAGAACACCAATTTTCCAGCCAAGATGAATTCCTAACAGCAGACAATTTTGTATAAAACTGAAACATTTATTTCCAAACAAAACAGAACAGAACATTTTAAGGGGACAATTGATAGATGTACGCAGTAATTAATTATACAAAGAAGGCTTTCACATAATACAAAGAAAAGAGGGAAGAGATCCTGTCAATAGAAAATAAGCCTTATACTCTTGTCCTCCTATCTAACTTCTTAGGTCCACATTTTGCTTTCATGTACATGAGTACAAGGCAATTGTGACTAATAACTTCAGTGGAGACACTTCAAATTTACAACACTATAAATAAGTGCAGATTTTCGACCTTCTCTCTCTCAGGTTGTGTTGAGTTGGCAGTGAACTTATCTAACTAAACACCAGAGAAGGAGGGATGAAGGGTCTACATATTCACACTTGCATTCCCTTATTGCCTGGATTACTGGAGATCTGGGTCCGGGTCAAAAGGGACCTGCAAAATTAACTTGCAGTAAGTCTTCACATTTAAGGCCTTTGTTCCTATCAGTGCACTGGTATCCTCAAAGTGTGGAAACATTTCCTAGCATATACCATAGAGCTCTCTCTCATCTCAGCAAAAAGAACAAAACTAAATGTAAAGAGCCAAAAAAACAAAAACAAAAAAACAAAAACCACCACCACCAGAAATCCAGAATTAATGCACAAGTTGGATGTCTCTTGGAAATGTGTATTTGGATTGGTAGAACATGCATGGATATGACTTCAATAAAAATCGACATTATACAATAACTGAAGACTGTTTGTTAAGTAGTGCAAAGATCTTAGACTAAACATAAACAAACGGCCATTTCACAAAAGAAATAAAAAGCCTCAGGCAATAAGCAATGAGGTGATTCTATAATGTCAATCCTCATAATTAAAGTGATAGAAAAATACCATTCTGAGGAATTACACTTTAAATATCAGGTTGTGATTTGACCCTTCTCCTTAACATAAGGGTATTATTGATAATACCCAACTTGTCTGGAACAGTCATCTCGAAAGCATAAAAGTTAAATAATTTTTTTTTTGTCCTAGATAGTCATTACAATTTTTGTTAATAAAAGAAACCACGGACAAGTTATATCTAGAACAGTGGTTCTCAAACTTTTGTACTGGTGACCCCTTTCACAATTTCACTCTGGATTAAGTTTAGAAGTGTGAACAACAAGGGTGATGTCGTGGTGGGAGTCTGCTATA
This sequence comes from Platysternon megacephalum, assembly GCA_003942145.1. Lineage (NCBI taxonomy): Eukaryota > Metazoa > Chordata > Testudines > Platysternidae > Platysternon > Platysternon megacephalum. The sequence goes on along the minus strand of QXTE01000028.1, from coordinate 27,191 downwards.
GACCACCAGACCAGGGGGATGAGGTGGACGAGGCTTTCTTCCGGCAACTAGCACAAGTTACTAGATCGCAGGCCCTGGTTCTCATGGGAGACTTTAATCACCCTGATATCTGCTGGGAGAGCAATACAGCGGTGCACAGACAATCCAGGAAGTTTTTGGAAAGTGTAGGGGACAATTTCCTGGTGCAAGTGCTGGAGGAACCAACTAGGGGCAGAGCTCTTCTAGACCTGCTGCTCACAAACCGGGAAGAATTAGTAGGGGAAGCAAAAGTGGATGGGAACCTGGGAGGCAGTGACCATGAGATGGTCGAGTTCAGGATCCTGACACAAGGAAGAAAGGAAAGCAGCAGAATACGGACCCTGGACTTCAGAAAAGCAGACTTTGACTCCCTCAGGGAACTGATGGGCAGGATCCCCTGGGAGAATAACATGAGGGGGAAAGGAGTCCAGGAGAGCTGGCTGTATTTTAAAGAATCCTTATTGAGGTTGCAGGAACAAACCATCCCGATGTGTAGAAAGAATAGTAAATATGGCAGGCGACCAGCTTGGCTAAACAGTGAAATCCTTGCTGATCTTAAACGCAAAAAAGAAGCTTACAAGAAGTGGAAGATTGGACAAATGACCAGGGAGGAGTATAAAAATATTGCTCAGGCATGCAGGAGTGAAATCAGGAAGGCCAAATCACACTTGGAGTTGCAGCTAGCAAGAGATGTTAAGAGTAACAAGAAGGGTTTCTTCAGGTATGTTAGCAACAAGAAGAAAGTCAAGGAAAGTGTGGGCCCCTTACTGAATGAGGGAGGCAACCTAGTGACCGAGGATGTGGAAAAAGCTAATGTACTCAATGCTTTTTTTGCCTCTGTCTTCACGAACAAGGTCAGCTCCCAGACTGCTGCACTGGGCAGCACAGTATGGGGAGAAGGTGACCAGCCCTCTGTGGAGAAAGAAGTGGTTCGGGACTATTTAGAAAAACTGGACGAGCACAAGTCCATGGGGCCGGATGCGCTGCATCCGAGGGTGCTAAAGGAGTTGGCGGATGTGATTGCAGAGCCATTGGCCATTATCTTTGAAAACTCATGGCGATCGGGGGAGGTCCCGGATGACTGGAAAAAGGCTAATGTAGTGCCCATCTTTAAAAAAGGGAAGAAGGAGGATCCGGGGAACTACAGGCCAGTCAGCCTCACCTCAGTCCCTGGAAAAATCATGGAGCAGGTCCTCAAGGAATCAATTCTGAAGCACT